>JADQWA010000225.1:787228-1366835 GCA_018344505.1 Nebria ingens riversi
TTGTGTGTTATAAGACAAAATTCGAAATGTTTTAAAAATATATTTATTTAAAATGATGTTGTATATTTTATGCTAATATACCAAAGCGAATATATGCTCGTATACCTACATAATCATTATACATGACCTGTAAGTAATGTCATGTTTTTTTTTTTTTGAAACTCCTAATATTTCTTTTGCGTGTTTATTATAGTAATTACTGCACTTTTTTTATCAGAAACATTGTTAGATGTTCATATAATGTTTGTTAAATTTGGTGCAAGTAATTGTCTCTAACAAAATCAGTCAGCCATAGTTAGTTAGGTTTTATACGTATTTACTTTTAACTTTAAGCACAATTTTACATCAAGCTATTAAAAGTTATAATTATTATCGTTTCTAACAGAATATTTTCCTAAATTTAAAATTATTTCTTATTTTACTTTTTCACATATTGTAGTTAAACTTCATGCTTTTAGAGTTTTGCTGTGCTCTTAAATATAATTACGAAATATAATAGTCAAATGTTTTTTGGAAACTTACGTGATATTTTATAATAACTAAGATAATACTAGGTAATATAGCTATACCTATTAGAATAATAATATACATTTATAATTAATATTAATTTTTATTTTTAATTTAGTAAAGTATGTAGGTTTTTTATCTTAGGAAATTCAAGGTTTTTTTGATTAATTTAGTTATATATTTCGGATCAATATATGCCCTCCATTAGTGATTGTAAGTGATTTGATACTTTAGTGAGGTGATGGCGTAAAAACCCTTCTTGAATAAACTCGCTTAATCTAAGATTAAACATCTGCAGTGTATTGCACTGGACTTTCTTATACATATTAGGCATATATTGTTTAGATAGAGAGGTTATTAAAAATGCAAAATTTTTAATTTTGTATATTAATATCCTTTTTATCAAAACAAAATATGTCGTCTCAGGGAAAGTCAAAATGTGTTAAAATCTCGAGTTCGAAAGTTTTCATGATTACAATAGGCAGGTACTTCCTTATATACATTCGTATAAGAAAGTAAAACAACTAAATACATTTATTATTAATATTTCTTAATAAATTAGTAAATATTTAAATTAGAATTTCAATAAGTTAGCAACAGTGTTTTTACATAGGTATACAATTAAATAAATAACCAATTTTCTTTACGTAATAAATGTCAAATGAATAAAAAATTGTGTGGAAAATAAAAATGTTCACATTTAAATAGGGCGCATGATTAGTTTCTAGAACTAGTTAAAAACTGCATAAAATTATCAATTAAGAATGCAGCCAATAAATCAGTGTAAATTTATCGCCAAATGCATGATTTAATGATCACATGTCAGGTTATATCTCAAGTAAATTACTAATTACGAACACAGCCTGACCACCATATAAAATACGAACAGTAGCAGGTGGTACTGAAAACGTAAATGTACAGCATTCTTCAATTTTCTTTTTTTAAAAAAAAACTATGATAGATGATTGAAGAAATGAAGAAATGTCACTTGCATGCGCACAGAAAGGTGCTGCAAATTGTAGTGAACGTTTAAGGATCTAGCATAAGAACTTGTCAAAGGCATCCACATTTGCTAGCTTTTTTTTTCTTGTCACTTCTGACGAGTGAAGTGTACTATATAAATTTCTTTTTAAAGACTCGTTATAACTTCAGAAGAGTGTAAAGCAATTTGTCATATTATCTACTACAAAGAATTATGTAGTTTCAATTTAAATAAATTTTTATTTGATTGCATATTTCTCTATATTTGAAATCGCTCATTTAGTCGCTTAGTATAGGTACACTACTTTTAGTAATTTAATAATTCGCTAATCATACTGTATTAGAAATAAACCTTTATCATTAAAATAATAATAATATATCTATTAATATAATGACTGGTTGGAATGAAAAACGCATCGAACCAAATCTGATTAAATACCATTGCGCATACAATGCCACTTGCGTATTAATAAATAGAGCGAGAGAGTTTACTTTCTTCATTACCAATCGATTATTTATTATTAATAAATCATTGATGATAATTAATTAAAATGAACAAAACCATGTAATTATATCACCGCTTAAAACAGTCATCGACATAGATAATTATTGGAATTAATGAAAATAATTGAATGTGCGCGGCCAACAATACAATCTTAAAGTAATATCTTAATTATTAAAATAATTAATTTCTATCTATGCCAGAGACTGGAATCAGATTTGAACATATCAACACTAAACGAAAATAACATACAATGTCATTATATCTCCTAGTTATAGAGTCAAAACTGTAAAAAAGTATATTAACGAAGTCATATTTTTAAGTGGAGATTTTTATGTTCAAAATAATGAACTTTTAACATGATTGAAAATAGTTTTCGCACTTTACAAAATGAATATTTATCTGTTTATATTTATTTTGGCAGAAATATAACATTTGTTTAAAACAACAGCCAAAAATAACTAAAATAATTCTAATTGAATAACGCAGTATTGATTTCAATTATAGAAAATATTGTTAATTTATTCTGACATGTTCAATGAAACGTAAAATAAATAAATTGTAATTAAAATTATGGTACTAATGGTGACACACGTCCACTGCAGCCGTAGATTTACAAGGTGTGTGTGTCAGTTTCTGGAAACCGTAACCTATAATTAAAATCTTGTTTTGTAAACGTCCACGTGAACATTTTGTAACATTGTGGTGCTCAGCTCTTTTGTGTTTTGTTTCGGTTTCAGTATTTTATTTGCCGATATTGTTGGATTTACCGTTTTGGCTTCACAATGCACAGCTCAGGAACTTGTTCGACTTCTCAACGAACTTTTTGGCAGATTCGATCAACTTGCAAACGTAAGTCAATTTTGCACCAATCCATTTAAATATTTATATAGTTTCTTATTCATGCGAAATTATACAGAGTTCAAAACTTTTATTCTCAAAGTAGTTTTGCTCCGCAGCTCATAATTTAAATACTCCAAACGCACTTTAAACAGTACAAAGTCCTATACCAGATAGACTCTTTACAAGTTAGGAGTTATTTAAATTACTTTAGGCTACTAGTACACACATTTCTTTAGAGATTTGAGTCTTTCATATATATATTTTTCAGTAACACGTTATTAATTATTATTTTTAAGTTTCTATTTGGTATTAGTTATGTTATAAATAGCATGATTATTAAAGTTTACTTCTTAATTAAATGAGTAGACTTTCGCAACAAAAACAAACGAATATTCCGATGTGATGTTTCGTTCAATGAAATTAAATTTCATATAGAAGCATATACAACTGGCAGGGTTGTTATTGTTACAAATGACTAGAAGTGGTGATAAGACCATAAAAACAAAAATCATTATACTCCGACCGTGGCCGTGGTAAAACAACGCGATGTTATCTGGTTGCAGGACAACCATTGTCTACGGATTAAGATCCTTGGGGACTGTTACTACTGTGTGTCAGGACTTCCGGAACCAAGGTCCGACCACGCCCACTGCACTGTTGAAATGGGACTCGACATGATCGATGCTATTGCGTAAGTATATGTGTTCTACTGTAATTAGATCCATGTGCCACATTTGGTGATTTTCTATAATAACCGTAATACAGAGTAAATTTGGTCATTTTATACAGGTTAATTAGCGAAAATGTTAACCTCCGATTGTGATCAGCAGTTTTAATTTAATTATAGGTTTATTATATTTTATCATTTTATTTTTAAATCTCTATTGTCTAATAGATATTTATGCTTAAAGTAAATTGATTTTAAAACTGTATTCAATAATGTTTTTAAATATTAAAAATGATAATCAAAATTTGGTTCATTTATGAAGTTATACTCTGTTTATTTATAAGTTTTTTATTTTTACATAGACTTTCCATTGGTATCATGTGTCTATTTTTAGATGATATCTTAGAAAATAATAATCCTGAGACTAATTTGTATGTTTTGGTAATGTACAGATCCGTTGTCGAGGCGACAGATGTCCAGTTGAATATGCGCGTTGGTATCCATTCGGGCCGGGTATTATGTGGTGTTTTGGGCCTTCGAAAGTGGCAGTACGACGTGTGGTCCAATGATGTCACCCTAGCTAATAACATGGAAGCCGGCGGTGAGCCGGGGTAAGAGTACAACGTGACGTGAATATCTATTAGAGTAATCAACAATCAACATTCGATACAACTCATTAACCTATATAAACTAGATCTATTAAACCGTTTTTAACCTGGAATACATTTAGGTCCCAATATAATTGAGTTTTACTCGCTTAACCGTTTAAGGACTGCCAATTTGCATTTATTTTTGAATAAATTTCATAAATTTAATTTCTTCATCGCAACCTCAATTAAAATTTCTTACAGAAAATTCCCTGAGCTCATTAACATTATTTCATTTCTAGTTTTGGCCCTAGTGGTGTAACCATTGCTCTTCAAATTATCTTAAGCTAATACTTAGTAACTAAAGTAGAAATTTGGTCACAAACTGTGTGATAAACAATTTAGACATTTGTCTGATAAATAGCAATAAAATAGTATAGCTTGTATGATTATTTTCACATATTATACTTGTTGGTTTATCTTAATGCAAGTTCTGTGTTCGCCAGGCGTGTTCACATAACTCAGGCGACTCTCGATTACCTTAGCGGCGAATACGAAGTGGAACCGGGACAAGGCGGTACCAGAAATCAGTATTTGCGCGATAATAGCGTCACCACCTATTTCATAGTGCCACCAGCCAGAAGGCGAAAGGTAAACACATATGAACATAAGCATCTGATTCATGCTTATAGTTTGGGTATGCGGTTTTGCTATATTCTTATTACCTATATTAAATATTATTACTCATTTTTGATACTCCACATAACACTCTTCATTTGATATGAAATAAACTAATAGGTAGTACTATGTCTATCACAATCATAGAAAGATAACATTTTGGAGAGAAAATATATATTTTGTAAAATATCCAAACACACAGTACTATCTATAATATTAAATCGCTTATTTCAGAAATATATTTTTTTATATACATACATACATACATCATCGCCTATTACCATCAAATGGGGTGGCAGAAAACCCGAATTACATCCATTCCCAACTTGACAACCTTTCACCATTCAACACTACCCTTACAAACTTCTATTGCTTCATTCAAATTCATTAAATTCTTCATTATAATAATTAAATGAAAACAATGTATGTACATTATTTCTGAAATAAACGATTTAATTCAACTATCACGCTATTAAAATGTATTTGCTTACAAATGGCTGAATCACAATTCACTTTTTACATTTCGTAGCAATAAGAATTCTTTAAATGTGTTATTTTAAAAGTGTGCTCTCGTAATTTCTTTGATTCTTTTTAGAATTTAAATGCATGTCTATTACAGAGCCTGTTCTCTTTCCAATTTAAATTTAATCTTGCTCACATCTCCAATAAATTTCATCTACGAGTACTTAATTATTAATTTTAAAAAAATTAATTAGTGATGTTAATCAAACTTCGTAATTATTATCAAAGAAATTACATATACTAATTATATATTTATTCATAAATATAGATGCTTCTAAAGGTATTTTAAAATAACAACGAGAAAGATGAATTTACTTCATGCTAGAGATCATAAATTGATTATATGAATACTAAAAGGGGTTTGATATGTAACAAATAATATCCAGTTGCACCATTGCACTTAGTTTTAAGTCGTACTTATATTTTATTGTATCAGGATAAAAAAGTTATAAATTCTTCATTTTAGAGTAGTTTAAAATATAGGATGGGCCATCTGTTAGCTTCTTTTGAAGTGAGTGTTATTTCAACAGTTTGCAACACTGATGCGCTTGACATTGATATATATGTAGTTTCAAACCTTACAGCGGAGGTTTAACACTACATATCTATCAATGTCAAGCGCGTCAGTGTTGCAAACTGTCGAAATAACACGCACTTCAAAAGAAGCCAACAGATGGCCCAGCCTATATAAGACAGTAAATAAAAATGATTTAAACTACTTTTTAAGTGTAATCTGTGCAACTGATTATAAAAGATGTATACGTTCTTTTGATTGAATTTATCATAGGTTTTTCTTTGCTTCTTAAAGGAAACTTTATATAATTTACAATTAATATTTTATAAAACGTACAAATTTTGAATGATTATGTTGAAACAATTCAGAAGAACGAATAACTATAAAATGTCTGTGAACTAACACAATCTATAAATATTCTTCTTCAACTGGATCCTGCAACTGTGTTTTCCACGTAATTTAATTCCATAGCCGTTCCCTACCTGTATACTATCTATAATCTCTTGGATATGACAGTCTTAATCATATTGAGTATACCTGTAATACAAATTCTGCATTGTGGGTAATATTGATTCTCTACATTTAGTCTGTGTCAAAGCCCGTACATGTGTTCTCTATCGCATATACCCATTCAAATAAAGTTCCTGGTTGTACGTCCTTTGTAGCGATAAATAATGATTGTTGATAGTATTCTGTTCCTATGTTTGTAGTTTCGTGCATTTCCTCTACTTTCCAAAGGATTGAAGTTGATTATTATACAAAATGCACCAGTTTCAAACATATGGCATGATTACATTTTATATTTGTGGTTACTTTTTGTGGATTTGGTTTATTCTATGGAATTGCTTTCAAACAATTTGATATTATAATATTAAAAAGACAGCCATAGAAATGGAATTGAATATAAATATTAGTTTATACATTGTTGAATAATTTCACAAAAGACGATTTACTATTTTAATTAAATGTTAAAGATTATCTGCAATGTTTTTATAATTCAATTGTGTCGATGTTGACATTTGACTTCAAGAGTAGCAAATATATTGCTTTTTCTCTTCGCTTTTTCTTAATCAAATATTTTTGGATTTGTGTCAAAGACAGGCGTATTGAGATTCTTTGACCAATTCACTAAATGAAATTACTTTATAACGAAGAGATTCAATTTAAAATAATCAAATAATGAATAAAACATTTCTTTAATGTATATACGCTTTGTTCTTTCTGTTTTGTATAGACTTTCGATTGATTGTATAATACATATTCCAAATTAATCTTTATTACTTTATTCTATGTTCGAATTGAAAAATTACCTTCAATCCAAAAAGATTTATTTAGTTTCGTAGTTAAATTTATATAGGTACACCTTCGAACATAAGTCTTGTCCCTTTATAGCCACCTAAAGTCTCGCAACCAGCATTGCATGATTTAAATGCAAGTTATGCAGCACGTACAAAATCAGTTAAATTGCGTAGGTGAATCCATATCATTCGCTTATTATGGCAGGGGTGGTCCACCCATCCCATGATAAGCGAATGATATGAATTCACCTACGTAATTTAACTGATTTTATACGTGCTGCATAACTTGCATTAAAATCATGCAATGCTGGTTGCGAGACTTTAGGTGGCTATAAAGGGACAAGACTTATGTTCGAAGGTGTACATACATACAACAAAAAGCAACCACATTAAACTAGACACAAGTAAAACACGATCTTGTATTTGATTTAGTGCTACAGCTCATATTTCACTTCTCATCGTTTGCTGGCTCTTATAAGATAGCACGCATCATTTGCGTATTACTTCATTCGCGTCAAAGCTATCTCAACACCAAGCGCATCATTGAACAAACACCATTTTATTATTACTCTTAGATTTCTATTAGCATAACACCGAGAACAATCACCGCACCTAGTTCGCATCTCCTAGTTGAACCCCAGTTAGACCCATCTCTGTTGTAACTAACACCGGTGTTCCCCCGTCTGTGTCAAATTCTATTTCAGCCGTTATTATTCAACACGCTCCAGGTACGTTCGGCGTTGGGAGCCGCCCAGCGGAGGAAGCTGTCGTTCAAGAACGTGTCCAATGTGGTCGTCCAACTACTGCACAGCATCAAATATTCGATGGAAGTGCCATTTTCTAATATGGCGCTACAACCCGGGGATATCAAGGCCAACGCAACCAGAAAGGTTAGTTTTTTTGCATTTATTTTTATGGGTTGTACTTGTGGTAATTTTATGGGTTAACTATCTATTAACCAATTAATTCACTGTATTAATTATTATTACAATTTTACACTTATTTAATTATGTTAATTAGCATATTTAAATGAAAATAAAACTTTATATTTTTGATTATTCTTGCGTCTATCATTTCATTATATCTAATTAAAATATATATTTATATAACATAACGTAAATAGTTTCTGAAGTTGATAATTAAATATATTTTTTAAATAAAATATTGATTTACAATAAATTTACATTTCAATTACGCCTCGATACATGACATTATATACCTGCATATGTATAGCACAACATGTATCAGAGATGTAGCATAAATATGTTACTTATATATTGTGCACGAATATATTTTTTTAAAGTAGAGCAAAACACAAAAAATCGAGTAAGTGGATATTTAATTTTATTATCCACAGAAATATATCAATAGTATCAACACAGAATTAAGATAGATTCAATGGGAAATTCTTTCTATTATATATCTCAAATTGTTAAAATGACGTAGCATTTTCATCTGATATTTTCATTTAAACTTGAAGCACTCACTGTTATCGCGCTGAATCTTGAAAAAGACATTGATTTGTCAATAAGTTCGCCTTCGAGAACAGACTATCGCGTTCATACATATAAATATATTTCATTGTTTTCTTTCGCAAAAATAGATTTCTATTTTCAGTGTAAGTTCCGCATTGAATATAATTGTTTATGATTGGTTAGTTTCAAATGTAAATGACAGAATTGAATATATAATTAAAAACACACATCATCCGTTGGATAATTATTTAGATAATTAAATTTGCAACCAGAAAATTGGTTTTGACACTTTTTCAATATTTAAACAGTTTCTTTTTTTGCGATATCCTGATTTGGAAATATTAAACAATGGAGTTACAACGTGACCAAACAAAAGTGTGCTCATATTGAAAATATGTTTCATGTTTCTCGGTGCTGTTTATTGAACTATTGACAAATTATTATTTAAAAAACATCTATTTTGCTTCACAATAAAATATGCTGCACCTTATATACACACATATATATAAATATATATATATATATATATATATATATATATATATATATATATATTTAGTTATTTTTTTAATACACAAATTAAACCAATATGCTTCAAAATATACATCACATGACTATATCCAGTATAATACTGTAAAAGCTACTTGAAACATAATCTATACATGTGAACAACGACTACATAATTATCAAACATTTAATCAATGGGCCTGTTTATTGTGTACTGTTTTTGTTGTCGATGTGTATACGCTTGAATTCGAAAAACATAGTTCAATTGTGTCAACGAAATATCATATGTTATAGAAATGTTTTGATTTCGAAATCAAGTGTCTAAAATACCATATATGTATATGTTTGATGTGTCCATGTTCGTAAACAATTGCAATGATTGTCGTTGAGAATGATGATATATTTTGTAAATCAAATTCCAATTTACCAATATAGAAAATGTGGATCGTCGGAGGAAAATCAAATTTGTTAAAATAACTAAATATTTCTTACTTATAGTACATATATTTTCGAGTGTCTTTCAATATTTTGTGTAAACTCCTCCGAAGTGACCACAATTTGTTAATTTAAAGTTATAATTTTTCATTTTCATATAAATTAATATAAAATATATTTTGATAAAAATTAAATACAAAATACTTCTGAATGTTTATCTGGTGTATTGTTTGCATTTTTCATGATAGCGTTACCAAAGCACTTTACTTCACTTGAAATTAATTGAAAATAGTAAACCTATCAATAATTAATAACGAGAAATTTTAACAATGCATGCTTACGCCTTACACTTGTTGTTCTGTTTGTTATTTATAGGATGTGGTAAGTGTGTCTCGATGTCTGCATTCCTTCCAAAAACACACAAAAATGTTTGCCAATTTATCAATCAATCAATCAATCAATCAAAAAATATACACAAATACTAAGCACTGATCTGTGGCATGCTCGCGTCTCCTGTCGTAAGTACGACACACCACCACTGATGTATTTTGCAATATCTTCTACCACTTTAAAACAACTACGATTGTAATACTTGTCACTAACCTCTACTAAAACCAAAAAATCGTTTAATATGTTAGTTGGTGAGTAGACTTTCCCTTCTTATACTATTTAGTTATAGTTTGTTTTGTAGATTGCTTCATTGTTTCTTAATAGAATATATTTAGATTCAAATTTATAATGCAGTTCCACAAATGCGTATGCATTTCCTGACACTACATGCTAGTGCTTGATTTGTCCGCCTTTTCGATGCTTGCCTAGTTTAACAACCAATACAGATTGTATGTGTATGTATAAGCATCACAACGAATAGGCGATACTATCAAAAAATTCTCAAACAACATTTTGTTTCATTTAAAAACAGATATCGTTATCAAATATTAGTTTTCTACTGAAAAAAGTTCAAAATATATTGAAAACCATTTTTTTTTTATAGATTAAATTTCTATGAATAGCATACTGCATTATAAATGAGAGTTGCACTATAGAATACATCTCATATCAAAAATCTTATTATTTATATTCATACATGTTTTATAATTTTTTTATTAAATTTCTCCAAATTGAAAAACTTTGATATTAGATGTGCTCTAGCTATATGGTATTAATTGTTCTTGCTTTTTATGGTATTAGCTTTACGGATTTCTATCCTATCGTTTCAATTAATGAATGCTATTAATTAATATTAACATTTTATTTGCATTAATATCTAGGTAATAAAAAATTAATTTTACAGGACTAAAAATATTGTTTGATTTGATATATTTACAGCGTTAGATAGCACCAAATAAATATAAAAAATGTTCTGGTTCCTAAAAGTTCGTGTTAATTATTTATTTTACGTACTTTAAATTCTATTCAGTAGTTCGCCTATTTCTAACCAATAAACCTTATTTTGTTATTTATTTATTTATCTTGGATACATTTTAGTATTCTGGAAACTAAAGTTAGTTTCGTCCTTGAACGCTAGAACAATTTCTCCTGTTCCATAAAGGTACTGAGCCGTAATTCCACTATATATATAACATCATCACGCTTGTAATGATATTCGAAAATAACTACCGTGTAATTTTCGCCGACATCAAAGATATCTGCCTGGTTATTGGTATACATACATATATACGGGTTACAGATTCTATCAAATATTAAGCTTCAATTACCAATTAACTATATCAGTTTAATTATGACAATAGAGATAATATCAGAATAGATCAATGCCGGTTATTATTTTATTTTATGATTTTATCATTTCCGTTAAACTGTAATTTTATTATAATTATATGCGACATATACTTTTGTTTGAACTCATTCTCATCTGTCAGTGTTATTTTTAAAAATAAATACATGTTTTGGAATCTGATTAGTGTTCAGATTTAAGTAGTAATGTGGCATTACTACGCTTTACATCTGTCGATAATAAATGACGAAAATAAATGTTTATTTTCAAAAATAAATTTGACAAAACACAGCATTATTACGTTTAATGAACCACCATTATCACAAACTACCAGCTATGCATTATTATATTTAATATTAGGTATCATAAAAGTTTCTTGAAATGTGTCATTGTTAAATATAATTTGACAATTAATGGCCAAATATAATAGCCAATCGATTCATTGCATGCGCATATATATATATATATATATATATATATATATATATATATATAGATATATATATATATATATATATATATATATATATAGATATATATATATATATATATATATATATATATACTATACATATATATATATATATATTATATACATATATACATATATATATATATATATATATATATATATATATATATATATATATATAATATATATATAAAATAATTTTGCAAAGATACTTTTTTTGATAGACTTTTCAGAAACCAAATATAGACTTGGCATGATGCAAGAACTCATATACTAAAAACTAACATAATACTTCTAATTGTTAACATACTGAACGGAACAATAATAATAAATTAATAGATGTAGTGACATGATTACAAAGAAACAAACAAACAAACAAATAAATAAAAATTCCAAAACCAAATGTTAGCGGTGTTGAGTGTATGGTGGATGTCCGCTTGTAGGTACTAGATCTGCAACGTATTCTTCACGCGGAGCCCGGGGCAGCGGGCCCTTTTTCTGCCAACGATGCAACGCACCTTAGAGACATCGCCAACAAAGTGAGTCCTGCGATTGTGAAAACGCTTCGCTTTTTCTTACAAAATAACAACAACAATCACCTCAACAACACACATCATCAGACTCTCCTCCATATTGCTACAACATCAACTACAACACGATACATAAATGGGAGCGAAGCTGTTTGGTTCTTAATGCTTTTTGATTATGATATCTCACACACCCGGCACTTATTCTAACTCATCGCCTGCTCCGTTCACAACCCCCCCCCCCCACCGGGTATTTCCACGGCACTGGCTTCTTTATTGAAATGCTTAGTTTCATCATTGACTCCTTATCATTATCAAAGTCGATATATATATAAATACATTACAATTATTTTTTACTGGGCCATATTCATTTTAAATGCTATTTGAAATTGATTAAGTTGCATTTAATTATGAACCAATTCCTAATATCTACGCAAGTAAGAAACTATCTGCGCAAGCGTAGTATAACCTTAGTTTAATCGCATAACAGATAGTAATTTATAAGTCAAATTTAACAACAATATAGAAATATAATAAGTATATATATATATAATATATATATATATATATATATATATATTAGTAGTACATGGACTAATATTTTCTTATGTATCGCCTTTGATCGTATTATAGACATGTTTTGCACATGCAATTTTTACCTTGAATTGTATGCACTCTTAGAGTTATACCAGATTTTACAATAGACGAGTGTGTTTTTAGAATCTTATTTTGGTGTTTTTGATGCATTTCTAAAACTATAGTTTGTAGTAGTTACTACTTAATATGTTTGTTGTAACTTTAATTTATATTTTTCAAATAATCTTCCTGTTTCTAGTGTATTATTTATCGACAATATTTTAAAATACAACAAATATATAAAGTAATCATCAATTTTAATATATATAATATCACAAATCAATGTTTTCATTAAATCATCATTTTTCACATTTTTCTTTTATCATAACATTTAAAATTCTTTTCGTTTCCATAAATATTTTAATTCCGCCCGTTTATAATGCATGCACGACAAATAAATTACGCGTATTCTGAAAATATACACATTAACTGGTAAATGTGCACATATACTATCAATTTAGGTATATATACATTTAATATTTCGGAAATACTAATTATCTTGTATATTTACCTATAAAAATGTGCATTTTTACCAGCGCGTTTATAAATGATATACGAAATATTTTTTTAATTCTAAATAGTTTTTTAACAGAAAAAAGGCTTAATAATTTATTTATATATAAAATAAAAATTGTCTGTATATATTATTAATAATTTCATAAAATATGCTACTAAAATGACCAAAAAATACAATTTTATAAATTTGATTTCTTCATAATCCATTTAAAAATCACCTCTAATTTAACTTTCTGAAATCATTCTATTTATCTTTTAAAAAGGAACAATCTTATTCAACTAATAAATGTGTTTTCTCAACGTGATTGCATATTTAATATACCATATATACCTTTATATGCATTGCATTCATACAGCACACAACAGGCACTTCTTCAAGTTGAAGAAATCATCTACCTACACGACATCAAAAATTAAAAACCAAAACCTCTTTATCTATGTGTTAGCCAGTGTGTGTGCAATTGTACATGAATTATGAACATAACACTTCGCAATTGTTTTTCTAGAACAAAGTAACTGAGAAATTCAAGAGACCCTTCAAGAAGAGACACTCCAGCGTGTATCATCAGCCATCTAATCGTGTAAATAAGTACCTGGCGCAAGCGATAGAGGCACGCAGTGTTGACCGAGAAAAATCCACACATGTTAATATGGCGACCCTGTGTTTCAAAGATCGAAATAAAGAGAATCAAGTAATACAATATAAACCAATCTTAGGCAGAATTATTCATTTCTTTTTCTTCTTCTAGTATCATGATGATATCGATGTAGGTTTTAGCAGTTCTCTAGCATGCTCATTGGTATTATTACTTTTGATTGGTGGTCTCCAAGCTGTGATACTACCACGTACTATCATACTATTGTTACTGTTCGTAACAGCGTTTATTTGGATATCTGTGGTTTTAATGTTATTATTAGCCGTACGGTTGCGATGGATCTTGTGGGATATATCGCAAAGTTTTGTATTGAGACTTGCCATCACAGTATTTACGATAGTATTAGTTTACACCGTGGCACAAGTTAATGTGGTAAGTGCTCGTAATATATTTGTTAAAACAAAATAAGAAACTTCTATAACTGTGTAAAATATTTATATAAGCTGTTCTATAGCTCTTAACCTTTTGTTGCCAGATTAAAACAAATTTTAATTCAATTTTCCTTCATAAATCTGAGATAATTATATAAAAGTCAAAGAAAAAATTCGGCGCATCTAGAAATTGGTAAAGGGGGCCTAGGACACTTCAAATACATTTATAAAGTTATAGTGAAACCACGAAGAAACAAAGAATTAAATAAATTTAGCGATTGTAATTATTACTACAAATTTAAAAAAGCTTAAACTTCAATTAGAGATACATTGAAATAGTTTCAAGATTTTAAATAATAAAACAAAAAATAAATAATTGTTTGCACTGTAATGCGATTTTCGTATTCTGTTTACTTTTATTTTGCAAGATACGGAAAATATTTCCGATTTACTTGGGGATATATATATATATATATATATATATATATATATATATATATATATATATATATATATATATATATATATAAAGGTTGGGCCATCTATTGACTTCTTTTTGAAGTGTGTATTATTTCGACAGTTTGCAACACTGGCACGCTTGAAATTGATATATATGTAGTGTCAAACCTCTTTACAGCCATTACACTACATATCTACCAATATTTAAGCACATCTGTGTTGCAAACTGTCGAAATAACACGCACTTCAAAAAGAAGCTAACAGATGGTCCATTCTATATTTGTTATTGCTTAAATGATTGCACACTATATTAACGTTTGTTATTTTCTATGATAAACCTATTTTTATAAACAATTTAAATTAAATATTTGTTTTAGTTCACATGTCGATCAGATGCTCCATGTAATGCGTTCACCACATCTAATATAACTTTAGACAGCTCGCTTGGCAGTGATCATAGGGCATGTCCGTTACCGCAATACATAGTACTATCGTGTACTCTTGGTTATTTGGCTGTAGCGATTTTCTTACGTTTACCAATTGCTTTAAAAGCGATTTTATTACTTATTATGTCGACTGTTTACATTTTACTTATTGAATTGTCACATGTGGATTTGTTCCATTGCTACGACAAACGAGTTGGGTAAGTTAAATATTATATTTAAGCGATATTTCTTAATTCAATTATACTTATACACTTTTCTTACTTTACTCATAATCTGTCTTATATAAGTGGGTCATCTGTTGGCTTCCTTTTAAAGTGCGTGTTATTTCGACAGTTTGCAACATTGACACGCTTGACATTGATAAATATGAAGTGTCAAACCTCTGGTGTATGGAGAATTGACACTACATATCTATTAATGTCAAGCGCGTCAGTGTTGCAAACTGTCGAAATAACAACCACTTAATAAAGAATCCAACAGATGGCCCATCCTATATAAGCTGTATTATATTTGCCTACGACGCTATTCTTTCATTTAATTCTTTCTCAATCTTTTGTTGATTGTTTTGTAAAATATTAAAATAGGATATTGCCATACTACCAAATGCTAATTAAGTATGTGTGTGTGTGTGTATTTTAAATTCTAGTTCAGTAATACCAACACATGCTTTAGGTGTTGTGTATGTATTAATGTTTCTACTGGCGGTAATGATCCATGGCAGACAGGTGGAATGGACAGCACGGTTGGATTTCCTTTGGCAGATCCAGGCGAATGAAGAGAAACGTGAAATGGATGCTCTGCAACACAGCAACAAACGGATTCTGTTCAACTTGCTGCCGGCCCATGTGGCTACACATTTCCTGGATAATCAGTTTCGCAGCAACATGGTAAGTACTTAGGTGTAGTGTGTTTGTGACTACCATTATTTTACAGAACGAAAAAAGGAAATATTTTTTCGCGTAATCATTTCCAAAAATTCCCCTCAGATCACACAGCCATTATTACTAATTCATTGTGTTCATTGCCAGGATTTGGTTTTTGCTGTTGCTGTTGTGTAGATTTGAAGGTTTTTTTGATTAGTGAACGAGCTCCTTCAAGCGAAACCTCACCAAATATATTAGTATTTGTCTTTTATTATAGGACTAGTGAAATATGCATGTTTTGTATATAAATTATTCATGAGCAAAACCCTTACAGTGGCGAATATAACACAATCTTCCTTCTGAACATTGTATACTATACGGTATCCAACTAGACAATAAAGCAGAACAAGAAATGTTGGTTCTAGTTTAGCTGAGAGATCAAAATCAAGACAAATAAGATCCATCAAGTTGCGTTTCTGTTTTTACACCGTGAGCTTCTCATGAAATAGAGTTACAATACAATTTCAACTGATTATTATCAAATTATTATTTATATGAGTAAAAAATAATAGTGCCTCAAAATCATTACGCCACTGGCATCCAGGGTCGGATTGTCTAGTTTCTTTTTTTATATATTATATCTGATTATAGTCCAATTAGATTTTATTTATAATTTTATTTCTATATTTAGGAGATGAGTTAAATATATAATATTAATCATAGATTGTATTATATTAGAAATTATAAATCATTTTTATTTTATCAAGTTATCATATTTGAATGAATTTCGGAATAGACTGAATAGTTTATTAGAGATATGGAATTTTTTGTTTATCGAAATTTATATAAAATATATTAGGACAGATGCATTGAAGAAGTGAGGCAACGTGTTCGCTTGATTTGAGTCCTCGTTCTGTTGATAGATAATGTAAATATATGTAGAAGCCGGTTGCTGCGCCGCTCTAGTAGTTTATATGTTATGCAGCCTAGTGTCTTTTATAATGCGCTTTATGTAACATTAATCACTGCCATTTTTCTACCTCCCCGTGCCACCTCCTGTCCTTGCCTTGCGTCACGGTATTCCGTGTGCACAGAACACTCTTTCCCAGGATTTGTATCATCAGAGCTACTCCCGCGTTGGCGTCGTCTTTGCCTCCATCACCAACTATCACGAGTTCTACATGGAACTGGATGGCAATAATCAAGGTGTCGAGTGTTTACGACTTTTGAATGAAATCATTGCTGATTTTGATGAAGTAAGTTTACCAAATATTATTTATATAGTTTTATTAGAAATATATCACATATGATACTCATAAGTCTTAGTTTTTATCTAAAATCTAAAAATAAAACCCCTCACTCAAGAATGTAATGGTCATAGACTCAATTACTACTTCTGAACAGTATTAATAGGTTCATTCGTTTTTATAATGCATTTAAAAATAAAACATCGCTTAAAAAATTATAAATATAATAAAACTAATATTTTCAAATTAGTCAGGGTTTATTTATTTTTATAATGCATTTAAAAATAAAACATCGCTTAAAAATTATAAATATGTATTATAAAACTAATATTTTCGAATTAGTCAGACATCTATCTAAAAACTCATTAAATATAACTATTAAATTTACAGTTGCTTGGAGAAGAACGATTTAAAGCGATCGATAAAATCAAAACTGTTGGTTCTACATATATGGCGGCGGTTGGACTTATGCCAGATCTTCGTATACTTGACGATGACGAAAGTACAGCCGGGCTTTATCTTAGCACTCTAGTCGAATTTGTTTTCGCTATGAGAGATAAATTACTTAATATAAATGAAAATTCTTATAATAATTTCATGTTGAGAGTTGGTAAGTCAAGTTAGATAAATATATACATTTTGTTCGCTGGATGTTAAATGAATGTATTCTTTATTAGGAATAAATATTGGGCCTGTGGTTGCGGGTGTAATAGGTGCACGTAAACCACAATATGATATTTGGGGTAATACTGTAAACGTAGCTAGTAGAATGGACTCAACTGGACTGCCAAATCATACTCAAGTTACGGAAGAAGTTTATCAAGTACTCAAAAATTATCCGTATGAATTTCAATGCAGAGGCAAAGTGAAAGTAAAGGGAAAAGGTGATATGACAACTTATTTTCTCACTGATAGAAAACAACCAGGTACGATCAGGGTGGAAGAGTTACCGAACATGCGCTCAGGACCTATTGGTAAGTTGATTAAACAAAACTACTCATATTTAATTTAATTTAGTGGTTATATCAAAATACGTCTAGTATAATAAATGTATCGTCATATACAATTTAGTAAGAGTATTTACTAATTATACGCTGCATTATCACTATTAAATTTAACGCAATATTAAAGAAAATAGATTCATTTTGTCTAGGTTTATAAATAAACTCTGTATCATACTAATAAGTACATACATTCTATTAGTCATTCTTATTAAGCGTTTATTCATCAAAAATGTAACAGCCGCATTGCGCGCAGAAGATATACGCTTATTGTTGATATTAACGTTTACGTATCTCATTTGTAACATGCCTGAGTCTATTGTTTATATAATCTTGATAGGAAATCTATACGGTGGTGTAGCAACACCATTAGCTCTTCTCCATCAAGGCGATAGTAATAACAGTCGACCAAAACACCACAACCAATCAAGTCGCGCGTCAAGTTCCCGTGATGACATCGGTGGTAACATTGCTTACAATAATGTTATGCCTCGTGTGATGGCAATGAATACACCCCGCCTACCACCTTTACGGGAGTCATCTAGTAACCGAGAAAATGGTCATAACGGGGAAAATGAACCACTGTTGCCCATTGTTAATGTGCCGAAAGTTCAACCCGCCCAATTGCGAACGTTCCATAATGGAAGTAAAAAATTACAACCGCCGCCACCTATAGAGAATGACCTACCACCGCCACCTTTGCCACCTCATAAGAATAATAACGTGCAAGTTGTTAATGTGCAACGTCAGAATTCGGCGGATATGCGATATATACCACCGTGGCCGCGAGGTCCAAATCCTGAATCAATTCGTCCGCCAAATAACCATAATAGCAATAACACTACACACTCAAACGATTTACAGGTGAGCATATTAAGTTTTTTACTTTAAAATAACTATTATTGTTTATAGAAAATGTTATACTTTTTATATTATTTTATTGTATAAAGATAAAATACTAAAATTGTATCTTAATCATATAACAACAGTATCAGTAAAGTGTATATATCTTACAGAGTATAAAACCATATCTTAAACCATTACCAAAACCACCGAGTAAAGAAGCATCACCAAACCATCACCATAAAAAATATCACCATGGTCATGGACCTATACCACCACCTCATCAACTACCACTGTTACCACCGTTACCATTACGATTTGATCACCGAACGCCCGAAAAGACACAAGAAGCATCTGTACGAAATAAACTACGTAGCAACCATCACAATCCATTGTACCACTTACAGAGACACTACTCAGACGAAAGTCTGCAAGGTTCGTCGGGTCTCTATGTTTGTAGTGGTATTCAGCAAAGAATACACTCATCGGCAGATGAAATAAGCTCTCTGAATCATTCTCCAAGTATAAGTTCGTCGGATGAAAGCTTTAGCAGGACCACGGATGCTGATTTATCTCCGTCACCATCTCCACCACCTCATGGTGATGGTACTTCTGCTAAACAATGGCTGTATCCATCTGACATACAAGTTAGTTATTATTTTATTATAGATGACATTAAAATATCTGTATGGACATTTTAAATTTAACTCATTGAAATATATTTAACTTAGACCGGAGTATAATCATTTCTACTGACACGTATAAGTGTTCTTCCCTGAATTTATATTTTTTATATTTAATTTTAATTCTTTTTAGGTAAATCCATGTTCCTCCCCTGAGACATCACCACGTGCTTCCTTGGATTATATTCCACCACAGTGCTACATGCCATCTGCAAGTAACGGCAGTAGCAATCCATGTCAAACGACACTAGAGTCAATGTCTGTTCCTGTTGTAAGCTCTCGAAGTTTTTCTCCATCGAGTCAATCATGTGGTCGAACGAATAACAAACAATTGAACAGTGCCAGTCAGAATAGTCGTCGCGAATGGAGCCAATCACCTCACAAATTAAACAGTACTGAAAGATCAAACAGTAGCTCGTCCAAAGGTGGGAAAATTTCTACACCTCCCACCGATGTACTGCCACCAGCAACACTACTTGCTCTAGCAGCAGGTACAAATACTATAGACTCTTCGCTTATGTCCAGTCCACCACTCCAAGACGGTGACGAATCGTATAAAGGTGATAGTTGTACTAGTTTTGAGTTTATTGGTAGACAAAGAGCTCAAAAACCGCCGTCATTAATACGAGCTTGTAGTGCAAATGGAAAATTACCTGCCAAAGCGATAATTAAACAGAGAAGTTTGGATAAACACGTGATGAAAGCTAGTGATAGTGTAATAGACTCGAATAAAATTAATTTAGCAAATTGTAAACGGTCCCCTAGCTTCAAAGAATGCGAGGAACTCAAAGAGACAATACTAGATGAACAATACTCAAAATCTAATGCAAGTGGTGGCGAACGATCACTCAAAAAAGATGGATGCAGTCAAACAGATAAAAAAGACATGGCTAGTTATCAGAAGTTGTCACCATTTACGATAAGTGAAAAGCGATCACCGAATCCTAAAGTCTTAAACGATTTGTGTATGGACTCAAAAATTCCTGGGCCATTTGAGCGAGAGATCCAAAAGTTATTAGATGAACAGAATTTACTGAAGAATAACCCACCGAAGAATGAAGTAGGACATCAGATGAAGGATATAATGTCGCTGGATGAGATGAAGAATTTCAATCACCTAGCAACGAGTGATCATCGGGGTGATGCGGTGGTGGCCAGGTACGCTTCATGTAGAAGTCCCACGACAACTAGCAATAGCAATAACAATAGCAGTCCGCCGCTTACGCATCATGTAGGCTTAGCCGCGATACAGGCACTCGCGCGCAAACAACAAGACGAGCTGAACAATTTGGTCGTCGAGTGCGATCAACTGCAACACCCACCCACACTTGGGTTTAGATTTAATGAGCCAGCGGCCCAGTTGCCGCTTGATACGTGCGATTGTCAAAAGGAAAGCAGCAAGGAAAGTTCCTTGAAACGTAGTCGAGTCACAACGCCCGATGAACCGGAAATGAACAAAGTGCAACGGGTGTCCTCGTTGCCGAAGGATTTTCCCGCTATGTTACAGTCGTCGATTGGCTCGCATCGATCGCAGAACAGGTAGGCTGGTCCATCGCAACTGATGTGTGCTGTGTTAGTTCACCACGGACCTTTACAACTGTGTGTCTGTTGCCTGTGTGCGCATTGATATGTTTGACTGTAAAGATCTGTCAAGGATTCTAATCGTATATCGACGGTATATAGATTTATGGAAAATACCATATATCTAAGCATAGTATGTTATGCTATTCAATTATTCTGTTGTTCAACTTTAAATTTATATTTAAAACAAACAATTTCAGTCGATAGAAATTGAATTATTTATCCGTAAATTCAACACTACAGTACATCATCTACAAATTGCTTTCTCTATTTTAAAATGTGAAACTATTCAATTAGGATCCTTGTTGTATGTGTGTGCTCAATAACATTGGCTAGCGTTTGGCTGGGTTGAGCTAGAGGACATGTGACATGCTATCCTCATTGGCTCGTTCGCTCGCATTTTGGTTGGGAACACGTGGTTTGGTAAGCATGACATACTAATGGGACATTTAATTAACAAAACTGCTTTATTATAATTAAAAAAGTGTTGTTTCTGTTGCTGGAACTTCCTTGCTGCTTTTTCTACACCTAATCATATTGCTGCAGGCACTTTGTTGCACGAGCAGTATAGATATATGTTCATCTATTCAGTCATTTAGCGCAAATCCATTGTAAATAACATTCATAATAAACCATTAATAAAACAATGGAGATAAACAATAAAA
Organism: Nebria ingens riversi; assembly: GCA_018344505.1. Lineage (NCBI taxonomy): Eukaryota > Metazoa > Arthropoda > Insecta > Coleoptera > Carabidae > Nebria > Nebria ingens. Next base: position 809,446 of record JADQWA010000225.1, read on the forward strand.
ATGACAATAATGCACTAGCAATCAACAATCAACTAACATCATGATAGTGTAGCCATTAGTTTTGCACATATATATTATATTATTTAATCATGATTTTATTTAGACACCAACAGCAGTTCATCTCAGAATTTGATGCAATCGATGGCGGTATCAGTTTTAATATGAAGAAAAATGATGACGACACAGATCTTGAGAGTTTCGAGCAGGAAGAACGAAGAGTTGCAGAAGAAATGGAAATGGTATGTTTTACTATTGACCATGGCGCACAATTTGGGAAATATTACATTATCACATTTAAATAAGTTTAATGGCAAACTACTATAGTCAACCAAAAGACATATACAACCATAAGACACACTGTATCTAATATTGGAGCCAGGGTATAGTAAACTAAACACTTCCAGAATAACTTCTTATGATACAAATCGTAAATACTTTAATTTTAAATTTAATTGTATTTTTCGTAAATTTAATGAGATATATATTTTTTTTAATGCTAAGCCTCGTAACGGTCAAATGGTAAGTTAATAAAATGTTCGTGGAAGAAAAATAGTGTGTTGGTAACGTGGTTCATAATGAATGCATAGCACACTATAGTTCTGCTACAATAAGTTAATACGACAAAGCGCATGAAACGTATGATTATTTCCATTTTTGTTTTGCTTCTTTAGGAAGCCGAAGCCAACAGGCTAGCAGAAGAACGTGCCGAACAGAAGTTAACAGCGGGCAGCCAGTCCGAATGGAGCGAAGATGATGAAGATGGAGGTGCTTCTGAGCCATTGCTAAACGACAGAGAATCAACAGGCTATACTACAGATGATCCAGCGCTGGAAAATGTTTCTATGCTTAATGAAACCGGACTCACAGATGCTGAAGGTAAAAATCTTAAACTTTCTTTATAAAACGTGTAGATAGTTTTAGTCTTCCTGTGGTATTGTATAGAACTATTTTTTTATAAATCGAAAATTATAATGTTCCATAAATTTATTCGTAAATACTAAAATGAGTTATTGTTTTTATATGAGCTAAAGATAAACTTCATAAACAGAGCATTATGTAAGTCAACTAAACTAAGAACTTTTATTATTTAAAGGTGCATTGAGTGACGTAAACTCAATGTACAACGAGCATGGTCATGATGGTGATATGGATGACAACACGAGTATGTCATCACGCGCCTCTTCCCGTATATTCGATTCGGATGCCATGATGAGTCTTGACTCACTAAGCGCTCTCTATGATTCCGAATACGACAACTGTTACAGAACAGACGACGATATAAACGCGGTGCCCGATCTAGATCGATTGAATTACTTCTCCGTACCAACGGATGACATAAATCTAGCGAACATACGTTCGATGAGTGAGAGCATCACAAGAAACTTTGGCCAGCCAAAAAGTGAAACAGATGCAGATAGTGACGTCTAATATTTCATTAAAAAGGTCACTTATTTGTGACATAACTGATAACTAATTTGTGCCTCTTATTCTTTCGACCTCGTGTGAGCCTTCACATTAAAATGGGTTCGTAGCGCTGGATCGAAAACTCAAGGTATATCCCTAGTAGATTTGCGTGGTACTATATCGAAATCTCACTCAGAATGCAATGTTGCAAACCGGAAATTATTCTTTAGCATTTAGATCTAGCATTTTAAATAGAATATATATATATATATATATATATATATATATATATATATATATATTATATATATATATATACATATATATATATATATATTATATATATATATATATATATATATATATATATATACTCTTGAACATATTATGAAGTGAATAAAATGCCGATTTCTTCTGATTTACTGGTACAGTATCTTAGGAGATTTTGATCCAGTACCATGCATCCATTAATAATTGTTGTAAACTAAAAAATATTTAAAATCAATGAAGGTATTATCTTATTATTGATGTAACATTGAATTATGATACTTATTTTAATGTTGTCTTCATTTTTAAAATGATTGTCTCGTTTTTCGAAAAACTCTAATGTTGTAATATAGTTGAAATTTTACTCATTTTTATATTATAGGACTGAAATTTGATTGTGATCTACAAAAGAAATACTAAAATTAGTTACTTATGTACTTTTCAGTGGTAGATTTGTATAAACATATCTGATATGGTGTTGTAATATCATATATAATTTGTCAATATTTGCATACCAAAGACTTAACAATTTCATCAAGATGTACTTTTACTCAATTCATGTATGAAATATTATTAATACACAAACGCAAATATTTCATTTACTTTTTTGTTTTTAAAGAAAACATGTTACGTATGTGTCAAAAATGTTTTATTTATTATGTTAATATAATTAGAATAAAATAAACCGTTATATGCATAACAAATTTTTAATCATTCTTTTATATTTTATTTTTTATATAAAATATAGGAACTAGATACGCAAAATTAAGTTCTACGTAATGTCTCTGCGATGGTATATTTAACATTTACAAACAAACAGAAATTGTGATTTATACCACTAAATAACAACATACACAAAATAACAAGTAGTACATAATAAAGATTTGAATAATTATTAAAAATCTTTAAACTTTTTTATATTTCTAATTCTACAATGAAGTAGATGTAAAAGAATGGTTAAAAGAAATAAATAGCATTTGAAAATTTTATTTATTAATAATTTTAGATATTATTTTATGTTGTGAAATAAAAGCAAATAATTTGTTAATAATGTAGAATTATATATATAAAAGGTAAACATTGTTTTACATAGCAATCATCAAACTGCAACATATTTTCTTTTTTGTTTGTAGTATATAGTTACCTAAAATTTCATTACATATTATGAGAGTTAGACAAATATTAAAAATTGTGATTAATATGTTTGAATGTTTTAGAGTACAAACCCTGTAAAATATACTAATAAGTTATATCTGAAGAATTATGTTACTCAAAATATGTTTTACAACGTTTTGTTTGAATATACAGTAGAAACCATAATGTCTTTGTAAAAGTTTTACTTCGAGTAATGTTAAACGTAATAGTTATAATTGTTTACTATATTACTCTTTTTAGTATTACAATGCCACGAGTTTTATTTCTTTAGGTTTCTACTGAACATGCTGTCTTGTTACTTTTATTTTTGTTATATTAAATTTTGTGATTTTAAACGATAAATATTTATGTATATTTTGATCGAGAACAATGTGGCTCGATATCTCATTAAAATGTATTTAATTTTTTTATAAAGATAAATATGAATGTAAGGAAAATAACTAATTGGTTTTATTACATTTTACTTCCATTTTTTATCCTTTTTACTTTCTTATAAGGAAGTATTGTAATCATGAACATTTTAACGGAAATACACCTTTTGACCTTCCCTGAGTCAAGTCTGACAAAATCTTACTAAAGTAAATATATATTTTTAAATTGTTTATAACTAAAATGTTAACTATTTTATTTTGAGGAGTTTTAAGGACTTTTAAGGTAAAGTAAAAGAATATATATATGTATATTTTATAATATTTTTATTTAAAACTAAGTAATATAACTACAAAAATCATTGTTATACGCACAATTGTTTATAAATATAATTCAAACATACAAATTCAGTTAAAAAATAATATATAATAAATCATATTTGTTTAGGTTGGATGGGGCGCTGATCTTTGAAGTGCCGATGGACTGCAATTCTCTTCCATGGACTGCATTTTCTGAAATAAATAAATAAAATTAATTAGTTTTTTTTTAAATGTATTTGTTTAAACTAATAAATAAAATAATTTAAACAATACTTACAATTTCATTGTTTTCATTTATTCCTTAGAATCTCATAGATTCCTCCTGAAGTTGATGAGGATGTCTTCTGATTGAAAACGGTGCCTTAGGCTCATTGAACTACCGATGGGCAGCAAGGATCTTCAATCGATTGCATTTTCGAAAAGCAAGTGAAAGTGTGATAAGTCCTTAAAATAATGTTAAAAAAATCAGTTATAAACAATCAAAAAATATCAATTTACTTTAGCAAATTTTAGTCGAAAATAATGTAAAAGGCTTTAAAAATTTTTATACTAATTGAAATTTTTAGGTTATATATAACCTCAAAATTTCAATTAAAATTTTTAAATTTTGTTAAAATTTGGTCAAAATTTTGATAAAAAAATTTTAAAGGTGTGAAATTTTAATTAAAATTTTTAGGTTATATATAACCTCAAAATTTCAATTAAAATTTTTCAATTTTTGTTAAAATTTGGTCAAAATTTTCATAAAAAAATTTTAAAGGTGTGAAATTTTAATTAAAATTTTTAGGTTATATATAACCTCAAAATTTCAATTAAAATTTTTTAATTTTTGTTAAAATTTGGTCAAAATTTTCATAAATTTTTTTGAAAGGTGTGAAATTTTAATTAAAATTTTGAGGTTATATATAACCTAAAAATTTCAATTAGTATAACAAATTTTAAAGACTTTTACATTATTTTCGACTAATATTTTACTAAAGTAAATTTGTTATTTTTAAATTCTTATAACTTAAATGTTAACTATTTTTTAACATTATTTTAAGGAGTTTTAAAAGGACTTTTAAGATAAAGTAAAAGAATATATGTATATTTTATAATGTTTTTATTTAAAACTAAGAAATACAAGTACAAACATCATTGTTACAACCACAATTGTTTATAAATATAATTCAAACATATAAATTTAGTTAAAATATAATGTATAATAAATCATATTTGTTTATATCTGTTTAGGGGGGATAGGGCGCTGATCTTTCAACTGTTGATGGACTGCAATGCTCTTCCGTCAACTGCATTTTCTGAAATAAGTAAATCAAATTAATTAGTTTAAATATTTAAGTTCAAAATGTATTTTTTTAAACTGTATATTGAGTTTAACGTAATAAATAAAATAGTTTAAACAATAATTACAATTTCATTGTCTTCATTCATTCCTTAAAATCCTGTAGATTCCTCCAGAAGTTGATGAAGATGTCTTCCGAATGAAAATGGTTCTTCAGACTCATTGAAGTGTCGATGGACAGCAAGGATCTTCAATCGATTGCATTTTCTGAAATTAATAAATAAAATGAATTAGTTTAAAATGTACTTGCTTAAACTGTAAATTAAGTTAAACGTAATAAATAAAATAATTTAAATAATATTTACACTGTCATTGTTTTCATTCAATTCTTAGAATCCTTCACAAGTTGATGAAGATGTCTTGATTAAAAATGGTTCCTCAGGCTCATTGAATTGCCGATGGACAGCAAGAATATTCAATCGACTGCATTTTCGAAAAGCATATATTCGTTTACTTTACCTTAAAAGTTCTTAAAATAATGTTAAAAATAATAAAAACGACTTCTATAAAAATCGAAAAACACCACGGCCGGTTTTTCGACCGAAAAAAAAATCTCTACGATCCACAATTTTAACATCTCTAATTTTTGCTAGGGTCAATATCTAATGTGAAATCGCGATAGGGCTCTGTGAAGCTGCTGGTTTCCGCAGAAAAAATTAAAAACGACAAGTATATTTTCTTATTGAGATTATACTCTTCTTCTATTTTTTTAATATGAGAATAAAATATATGAATTTTTCTGCGAGTAATAAAACTGTAAAATTTATTGTAAACATTACATATTATGAATGGCAAATATTCTTATTTAGTATGTTCCAGTAACCACAAGGCACTATTGATAATATGATCCATTTCATTTGGTACGGCAGCTAAAGGATGGTTATCTTCATACATGTTCACTCTGTATGAAGAGGAAACAATTTTAAGTAGGTATATGTTTGTTATTTGATTAGAGCAAAGACTTACTTGCATGATACTCCATTAGCTTTCAATCGATAGTACAGTTCTAATCCCTGCGAACATGGAACACGCAAATCTTTCGAACCAAGCATAAAATAAGTTGGGGCCTTTATTTTGTGTGCGTGTTCAATAGGTGACACTTTACGCATTGTCATGAACAATTCATCATCAACCTGGCCTTTTTGTGTGTAAGCTCCACCTGCTTCTACAGCACCCCTACTTACAAATAAATATATTAATTAAAATAGACATATTTATATATGAACATTTTAGTTCAAAAATAAACACAAAACCATTGAATTTACTTTGTTGTTAAACTTTACATTATTCTATGCAATACCAATATTTTCATCTGCTTCCATATAAAACTATACATCCGCATTATTTTTGTTTTTACAAGCGTAGTTATCAATTTTTTTTCTTTTCAAATCGATTATTGATGAATTCACAACGACGCGCAAACCAATCAATAAACTAATCACAATGAAAATCAAATAGAAAGACGTTAAAATTAAATAGTTTTTAAATAAATGTATACGTTATATAAAAAAAAAAACGCAGACAGTTTTTTTTTCGCCACAAGAAAATCATACGCATTTGTGATATTATGTAAGTTTGCGAAATTAAAGAGTTTTTTTTTTTGTAAAAGTGATTCATTTAAAATATATTATAACCATAATTTAAAAAGAAATTACCAATCTGCAATATCCGATATGAGACTCATTGAGGCAATGTCAATAACAGGATTTCTGGATACAACTGCTTTAAACATATCTGGATACTGTCCGCTAAGATGATGTACTAAAAAACCACCATGTGACCCACCAAGTAGTGCCAGATTGTCTGGGTTGATCCATGGGAATTTTTTAATGCATTCTTCCGCAGCTAAGATACAGTCTTTGACATCAGCATCGCCTACACGACCTAGTAAATAATTGACATTTGCTTGTCCAAATCCAATTGAACCTCTATAGTTGACAAATACGATCGCAAAACCTACAGTAATTGATTAGCTTTAACATTTCAGTTTTAAATAGTGATGTAGTGAACATTCATTGATTGATTGTGAATTATTAAATTGAAATACAGTTATAAAACTACATAGTTGTTATTATTTGTTTTATGGTCATGTTATTAATAATTTCACATTAATTATAAAATTTATATTTACCTAAAGATAATAAAATTGATGGTTCTAAAGCAAATGTATTGAAAAATGCTGAATGTGGCCCACCATGAGGCCACAAAATAAGCGGTATTTTTTTATCATCACCGGTTTTTGGCCCAAAATAAATTGCACTAAAATCTTCTGCAACAAATAAAATTTTTAATTAATTAATTAATTAATTAGATATGTTTGAAGTACTTACTGACTTTGTCGTCACCATCTCTTGTGATATCCATATATTCATACTTCATATCTTTTAACAATTTAATATTTCCATTACTAGTAAGTTCTTTCCATTCAATACTATCTTCATCTCCTTCTTTGGGCAACTGTGCAATAATCAATTTGTCCGAATGAAGATAGTTTTTGCGTAAAAGTAATAAAGTATCATTGTTTACATCTAAAATAATTTGACTTCCTGCATTAAACTTAAGTTCAGTTAAGTCTCCGGATTCTAAAAAAAATATATATATTTTCATTGGCTGTCCTCAAATACTTTAATGTTGATTTATACCTATATTAATACAATAGGTTTTCACAGAATATTTTTGGGGAGTTGAAAAAAATAATCGACGATTATCTTTTGCCCAACACCGTTTAGGAAAACCAGAATTAAATAAACCATAAAATAATTCATTGTTTTTTGTTGTTACACAGTTTTGTATTATATCTAACACTACATTTGGTTTGGTCTGAAATGAAATAATAAATTTAAGGAAGAATTTCGACGTCACTAAATTGCGGAAGTTACCGCAGAAGGAATTGTTCGATCAAGTTAAACATAATTCTAAAACACTCAAAACGACACCTCATACAATATGCACAAGAAGAATAAATAATATTTATATAAATAACATTTATACAACGAATAAATATTTATTGTATGCCTTGTTATTTAGAAATGTTTATTTGCCGAGGTCAGTTGTAAAGAATTAATTAAACTTACTGGATTCGAAACTTCAAATCGCATCAGTGCCAGTGCAGCCATATGTGGTCCACCGACTTCTTTTTCTAACCAAATTAAATATTTACCATCCGGTGAAAATATGGGACTTGCAACAGTTCGTCCACTTTGAGAAAGTTGTTCTAAAATTTAAAAAAATAAATAAACAATAATAACACTCGATAGGAGTATATACCATAATTTTCTGCGAAATCTAATTTGAAAATGACCCCAGGGCGATTTTTACAATAAATCAAACCCAGTTTTCGTGGTTCTGTTTCCAATGCAAGTCCAACAATGTAATCACCATCGGGAGACCATGTAACTTTTCCGGGATTCAAGTGTTCAGGCACCCCTTCCAAGATGATCACATTATCTTTTTCAAGATCATAAATTGCTATTACCGGTGTATATTTCCCTACTAATTGTTCGCCCCAGTCTTGTCGAAAAGTATATTCTTCACCCTATAAATGAAAGAAATTCATAAAAAAAAAATCTGAATATACATTGTTGTGATCTGCTAAATGTGTTCTTACTTTTGCTGGTTCAACTTTATCTCCATTATCATCTACTTTGTCAGTCTTTCTTTTATAAAATGCTTCACGATTTGCAAGTTTCTTCTCAGCTATATAAATTATTTTAGTTTCATCGGGTGACCAGGAAAACGCTTTAAATTCTTCTGTAAAACAAATAAGCATAAGATAAGTAAAAATAGAATAACATAGTATCAAGAGGAACATTTATATAAGTATATTATTACAATCATGTAATTAGATATGTAAAATATATAATATCCTAATTACACTCGTCTCATATAGAAATATTTAATATTTACCATCAGCATAAACATTCCCATGAACATTCAACGCAGTAAGATCAACTGCATGGCTTAAACTATTGTTAGTCCAAATTTCAAGATACTGATTACGTGTTTCTTTGCCGTTCGAAACCTCTCGTAAAACGGCACGATTCTTTTCGGAGGATGAAATGGCACTTAAAACTCTATTGATGAAAAGTATTATTAATCAATTATTGCTAAGCAAAAAAGACGATGAACGTACTCATTGGATACATCAAATGGTAGTGTTTCAGCAATTTGATTTAACTTCGAGTCCACTATATGTACTCGCATACATTTAATATTTTTCCCAGTTTCAATATTCCTTTGTGACCAAAACGAGTTGATCACACCGTTCTGCAGAACCTTGGCATCAGTTAATGCTTGAGTTTGACTCAAGTTTTTATACAGCTTCAGTATTTTATCCATCTGTAATAATGTAAATTTTAATCACGAGAAATAAAAATGATTTAACAAACTTACCTTAACACTTGTTCGCTAGATAGATTAATATCTTTCTTTTATTACTATAAAATTAAACAGTCTTATATATATATAAATACTTGTCTCATGCTTGATAATTTAAGTCAACATAGTGACGTCAATAATCACAACAAACACCAATCACTGCCAATCACTCTAATAAAACACAAATGTGTCACATCTCTAAAATTATATTTATTATAAACGCCGGTAGACGTCTCTTTTAAAAAAACAGATCCTGAGTAAGGTTGATTATAAACCGGTCCACCACTTCGCACGGGCCCCCGCCTGTAGCGCAAAATTAAAAGAAGCGCCCAAAATGAATATATATATATATATATATATATATATATATATATATATATATATATATATATATATATCCGTGGAAATGTATATAGGTACCTCATATCGTTGTCATAGAAAATAAATCGATTAACAATAAAAACTTCTATGAAAGCATCTTGTAAATTATATATATATATATATATATAACTATTGAAGTAAGTATATTTATTAAATTCTTAAATATCAGAAATGAGTAATAATCATTCAAAAAAACAACTTGGCTTATATAAACGTATAATGCTTATTCTAAGTAAACAGTTTTCCATCTATAATCGCCAGAAAAGAAATTTTGTAATGAATTGTTAATGATCATATTACCTTACATATTTAAATTTGTAAATGCCATTGTTTTTATGCATATTCGTAAATATTTGAACTGAACTACAAATAGAAATGCCCCGAAGTCATTATTCAGAAAATGGTAGTGGAATATCAACTAATTTTAAGATTAGAGCAGGAAAAACAAAAGATAAAAAGCTTTTCAAAAAAAGGAACGAGCTTAAAATTTTTGGTCCGGATGACACCGATGTGACTCCTTATTTATTAAAGCCTATTGAACAGTATGGGAAAACAGACAAAAATCAATTATCTCTTTCAAATGCAGATTTAAAATCGAAACATGGCCAAGCATTTGGAACTATTACCGCAACATCTACGGCCGTTTTGCAAAGTCAAATTCAATTTGTTAATATGTCATATTCTGCTAAAAATACGTATACTAGTTTTTCAACAAAACAAGAGGAAGAATCATTAATGGAAAATTTTAAAGCTGGTTCTTTGTTCAAATTTTCAGAAGACAATATTGCCCCACAAACTGACGGCTGCCAAGAAAGAATTGTAATAATGCCTACTCAAATGAATATTATACTTATCGAAACTCCAGTATTCTATCTCTTAGAAATGGTAAGTGAATCGGCTGAAAAGGATACTGACGAAGGAATACAAGTGGAGAGAGATAACGAGTATTACGAATATTTAACTATTGGCAAGGGTCGAAACAGAAAAGTAGTGAATGCTGAAATACAGACAGCTTCAAGTTTATTAAAATCACGAAGTACTTATGCGTCCCGATATAAGAGACAAAATAATGATGCGTTTGCGTCTACATGGGATATGTATGACACCTATGAAAATCTTCTAGATAAACCGAAATCGCCAAGCTCTAAGTTGACACCAGTGGAGCCAACGGATTCAGAATATCCTAAATATCTTCAAGAATTAAATCGGCAAATGAACGAGTTATTGAAAAACCGTAAATTTCAAATCAGTTTAACAGTTATGGAACGAATCTTAGCTAATAACGTATATAATCATGAACAGAAACGATTTCGTGGTCTCGTTGCTCAAGATCCATTCCGACCTGATATCGAATTTAAATATAGATTGGAATTACTCTGGACGTTCAAGAATACATATACAGAAGGGCATCCTGTATCAACAATGCATTGGAATCCAAGTAATAGTGATATGTTAGCAGTAGGGTATGGGAAGTTTTTTTTCAATGAAAACAAAAAAGGCCTTGTTTATGTTTGGAATATTAAAAATCCAACACAACCGGAACGAGAATATTTTTATAAAAAACCGGTCACGGCAGTTGCCTTCTCGACTTTTGATCCAAATTTGTTAGCAGTAGGTTTGTATGATGGTCAAGTTAACGTATTAGATATCTCATACAAAAATGTGAAAGTTATGTACACCACATCTCCTCTTTGGTCTCCTTCGCATGAACCTGTCTGGCAAGTTATTTGGCTCCCACCAGACGATTACTATCCAACTGAAGAATATTTAGTGTGCATAACAGACGAAGGACGCGTATGTCGTTTGGTAATGGGTAACGCTACGGAATTACAAGTATTTCCATTGATGAGAGTCATCCACGTGGAAGGACAGATCAGAGGAATCCCTCAACCAAAACCATGCCCAGTAGGCACAGTACCAATATCAAAATGCTCTGCTGCCATTGTTATTACGAAAAACAAACTCGACAAAAACATTTATTATCTAGGAACGGACGAGGGCACAATTCACAAATGCTCAAGAAATTACTTGAATCAACATTTAAGTATGTTCTTGGCGCATAATGGCCCAGTGTACTCATGTCAATTCTCACATTTTTGTAACAAGATATTCCTAACGTGTGGTGCAGATTGGACAGTTAATATTTGGGCAGAGCAAATCACTGAGCCTTTGATCACGCTTACCAGATCAATGGAAGCTATTGAACAAGCATCATGGAATCCAAATAACTCTACGATCATTGCAAACATTGCTGGAAGTGATATTTACCTATGGGATATTCAAAGAAGAACTTACTTACCCGTATCCGTTCATAAATCGCCCACAAATTGTCGGAACACACTGGTACAATTTACGGCGTCCGGGAGAAATCTGGTTGTAAGTGATATTGAAGGAAATGTACATGTTTTTTCATTAGAAGATATGCCGTTCCCTCCATTCTATCAAGCAGAAATGTTACAGCAAGTTCTTAAAAAAACGTTGACTACCAGAGAGGACCTTCTTTATCAGTTAGATCATACCGGCGCTTTTACTGCATAATTTGTTTCTTTGCATTCATTATTATTCTGTTGCTCCAGGTATTTGCGTTATAAGAGTAAAATGATTTTTTTCAAAAGCGCTGTATCGCAATATTTCAAAATACACTCGCCTAGATCATTCATTCTTGATATACTATGTATTACTGTCATTTTATTCACTTTTGCACATTGACACGTTATTCAGTTCAAGTGTATAATGTGCAATATTTTTTTTCCGCCTTTAATTCCTACATTGGCGCACTAAACACATTTCACACTTGTAACATAACTGATAAAATATATTTATTAGTATTACTATGCTAGTGTACTGCATCACAACTTATTCCTTGAAATAAAAATAGTTTAAGGTAAATGTAACGGATACAAGTTTGAGAGTATATGATTCCATCCAGTTCTCTTCTATAATAGCAATATATAATAAATATGAATATTTGGTATTTAAAGGCACCAACTGGCACGAATGAATAAATTGTAGCTAAATACTATAAAAATGTTTGTATTTATTTTTAAAATATATATCAATAATAAATTTTATGATGAGTGGCACATACTTATCAATGATAAAATTTAAAATATATAATTTATAATTATTACAAAAGCATAATAATAATAATAAGTATGGGCCAGTGATATTTTCGTATAACGAAATATTTTAAGTATAATTTTCTATATATGTCATTTGTACAAATCTGTAAGAATTAAAAAAAATATTACTATATTTACAAAATTTACGTATGCATACATACAACAGTTATTGTACACACTACACTTTTGAGCCAGCACTTTTGTTTACAACATCAGTTCCTATTGTGACATGAGTAACAAACGGACCGCGGATTCGTCCGTTAACAGTATGATGGCCCGAGGGTGTATTACGCTGATTATGATGAGCTACGTATCGTTGATAGGGAGGAGAAGGACCTGGGGGATGTTGTTGGTACGGTCGTACATGCTGCTGGTGACCGTACATGTGTCTGCCAGCCAGACTTGGATGATGTTGATGGCGCGGTAAAGAATTCGAATTTAGATCGTTATTACTATTATGTTGTAGTTGTTGCTGAAGATTATGATGTTGTTGAACTGATAATGGAGGTCGTCCACGGCTATGTATTAGTGACTGTACACTTTCGTACTCATAGAAATTCGAAACTGGTCGTTGTTGCGGTTCAGAACGGGGTTGTCTTTGAGAATGATACTGATGTTGTTTTCGACTGTAAAAAGTTGGATATTATGTAAAAATTTGGTATATTTTGCGCAAAATTTGTCATCTACCACACTGATTTAAAACAAAATTATGCATAGCGAAATTATCAAAATTCTATTTCTAATTTATTATGAGAATTATCTAATCGTGGTAGTCAGGACTACGATTAGTTACTTTAACTGATGGAAAAGGCGTATTTTCATATCAATATTTATCACAACGGCCGCGTAACTACAAAAATATGGTTATGTGGTTACAAACACGGAAATCAATTCTAGTAACAGTCGACTAGTTTCTATAGTAACAATTTTTGGGACATGCTTTTATATTAGTCCTATTACTGTAACAACACTAACAGTGTCGCCCGATTGTACGTAACTTATCTACAGGAGCTAACATATAAAATATATTTTATAAAACTGCAATGAGTACTTAGAAGAATAACATTCTATGGAAAAATGAAATTTTATGATAATGATTATTCTGTGCAAATCAATAAATTTTAAGAAATAATATTCATTGTCTGTACATGCAATGCTTGTTCAAATGTGCACAATATAATAGCAACATAACATTCACACAGAAATTCCGAAACCATTTAGATACAATAGCATGCAACATAAAAAATAAAACTAAAACCTAGATAAACAAGTGAACAATTTTTGTTGTTGTTGATTGTATGTATTTGTTATATAAAAATTAATTTAAAAAAAAATGTATGTCTATCAAAGATTGGAAATGTGCATACCTTTCTTCCTCAACCTTTAATCTCTGTTGCTGAACTTGCATCCTCATCTGAACAATCTGATTTTCAGAGAGTTGTTCTTTGCGAGTGCTTCACGAAGGAGACAGAACCAAAACACAATGTTATTTACAATTCACATTTAAAAAAATTAATTGCTAATTTAATTATAAAAAATGTGAAACGGACAATTATAATATACATCATGCATATAACGTGTCTGAGATATTAGTGATTTTGTAGTTGATGTAATGTAAAGAGTGCTCGAACCAGAAAAAGTTGTGTTAAAAAATCGATGCATGACTTTGAAAGTTGGATAGAAAGGCCCAAAAAAATAGATTCCACATACCACATACAAAACCCAAGTGTCGCTTAAGACATAAAAAAAAACAGATGATCGAAATAAATTAAATACAGTTAATTTGAGAAGATTCAACTTTTTGTTTCTCAATTATTTAATTCTGATTAAATTATTATTCATTATAATTTTATAAAATTCGAAAATGAAAGGAAAAAAGTTCAAGCATCTGAAATCAACTTGATTTTATAAACTAAGACCATCAAAAAAATGAGGACACAAATTATCGTAAAAGTCGTATTAAAATTAATTCCCCGAGTAGTGATAACTTGAATTATTCTTTGAATTTTAAACCTTAAACATTTTTTAAATACCATACACCAATAATAACATAAAATGCGCTACCTTAGTTGATGTTGAAGCTCATCGTAGTTAACATAGTGATTGAATCTAAAAGGGTCAGCAATACCGGAACGACTGCCTGGTCGTCCCATCTCTCTATAACCTTCGTAGTTACCTGGCTGCTCCAATCTCTGTAAGTTTAGTTATAATTTACTAAAAAAGTAATTACACAATATTTGGAATGGCTACACTCAACTTTCTTATACGAAGCAGTTTGATTTTTTAAAAGTTTGACAGCAGGGGTTACTGTAACTATTTTATAAATTTGGTAATCATGGAATTATTACAACACCATAACATTTTTTTAAATTTAAAGGAACATAATACATAACCAGACACACATATCATCGCATAAATAGATGATACTATATTTTTATTTAAAATTTCCATGATTACAAAACTTTTATTTATACTACGCATAAGAAAGTAAAATGCTCACTTGTTTAATAACCTCTTCATAATGTTCTTCACGATCTTCATTCGGATACTGGCCTTGCCGTTCAACATGTCGTTGCTGATGTTTTGATCGTAGTTGATGAACTCTTTCCGATCTTGAAGGGGGATGAACTGGAATGTCGGTGTCACGTGTGTAGTACTTGGCATTAACAGCAACACCTTCTGGTATGACATGTTGCTGGTCCGGATGCCGTTGCCTTCGTTGCTCTTCTATTAGTTGCTTTTCCATTTCACGGTTTACTTGTACTTCGTTTGACAGGAGTTCTGATTGATTTTCCAGTTCAGCTTCGACTTGCTCAGGATGTTGTTCGAGCGATGATCCTGAATCGGTTTTACGATGTTTTCCAAATCTATAAGGTCCAAAAGTTAATTGTGAGACTGAACAAATAGTAGCTGCCACAATTCTTCCAGGTTGTCGTGGGTTATTCAGTGAAATATAAACAAAATGGTGTTTGTGTAAGTTGCTGCGTTAATCGAGTGATATTTGTACAGGAATGAAATTAAATTACCTGAACATTGAACCGATTCCTTTCAAGATTCCAGGTTTCTTTTTCCCCATTTTGTGCTTACTATCGAGAACAGCATTAAGTGACGATTGTCGAGGACCTCCTCGGACGTTTGTGAAACCCTCAATTTCTCGTTCATTGCAATCATTAAGTGCGTGACCTTCTGGTGGATCTAGCAGCCAATGCTTCTTTGCATCTAAAGAACATTCACACAATTAAATAATAAAGTTTGTTAAAATCATAGTTATTTTTTCAAAGATTGTTTTAATATAAATTATATATTACTATTTTCTGATCGATGATCAGGATCAACCATGTGATTATTATATTCGACATCGACGGCAGCACGGAAGCTTTCATCGCATCCTCTACCACGAATGACCTTTAACGCACCTTGTCCACCTCTATAGGAATACGCTGGGTCACCTTCCTCTTGCATTTGAATCTTTAAATAATAAAATTAACATAGTAAACACTTTCAATGTACATACAAACAAAAAATAAAACTTACTTCTTGCACCATCGTTTGTAATGACTCTAAACTTGAAGATTTTTTCATTCCAAGGGAAGGTCCAAGTTGTCCCAATTTATCGGCATCTAGATAAATGATTAAAATATTACACATTCACACAAATGAAATGTTTTGATCTATTGATAAACCAAAACTTACATTCAGGGTGATGGATTGGTGAGCGATTTAAGCTAATCACAGACTCCACCGAACCACAACGCACGAGATTAGCTGATAATTAATAACACAGACAACACATTAGCGATATGCATGCAACATAATATGATCTTAAATATAACATTATTGTGACTAAAGACCATTAAGAATTGAATAATTAGCACATTTTGGTAAGCACAACACAAAGTTTTACAAAAACAGTAGCAGATGTATAACTCACCGTCCTTCGGTTTTTTATCTCGTTCCTCTCTCAACTTTTTGTTCCTTTGATATGTCCCGGTACTCTTGGCATCAAGAGTAGCGTGTCGTTTTTCTGACATACTCTGTCGTCCAAACGCATCTCTTGAGAATCCTGCGGGAGTTTCAAGCGACAATTGACTGGCGTATGTTACATCCGTTGCACCCGCAATTGATGGTTGCGACGAATCGGCACTTTTATCACAAGTACTACTCGAAACACTTGCTTTGCCATCAGGTTCATGCTCATTACGATTTTCTATCGTATTGCTGTCATTAAATCGAGGCCTATGTTGCTGTGATACATTCGGTGAATATTCTTCTTCAATGATTACTGTTTCACCAGATGATAAATTAACTGTAGGGCTGCTTAATTTATCGGAGTTTTGTCCGCCCAGTAACATACTTGTACTCCAAGTATCATGGGTAGCCTGAACATAACATTTGAGTTGTTTAAAATAATACTATTGGTTATTTAATAATAGTTTGAATGTTTTCTTGAATGAAATGCACGTTATCTCAATCATGACTATCATTTAAATATGTTTAATATTTGATATATTTTGTAAAGCATCTAAAAATGTCAATTTAATATATAACTTACCATATAATAACTCTCATTTCGAAGTTGAGCATTGATATTTTTCGACTGGCCTGTTATCCTATCGATAACGGGATTCCATGCGTCTACAGGACCCATACTCTTGTTCACTGAATGGTTGCTTGTATTCAATATTTGATTGGAAGCGTCGCCTTTGATGGTATAAGGAAGGAAGATGACTGTATTGCCGGAGCTTTCGCTTGTACCTGAATTATCTGTTGCGGAATTTTCAGTGTCATTCTGGTTGCAAACGATCATTTCCGGACCTGAAAGTAAATAAAAATTATTAGTTAATTATGAATTTAAATATGGAAAGGAATTAGAAGGAACAAATTATTTATAATTAACTAGTTGTTAAATTAGTTCTTCTTTATTATTTAATTTAAATATTTATAAAAAGAAATTGTTTATTCACCTGATGAAGTGGAAGAAGTTAAATGACTAGATGCTGACCCTCTACCAGACCCAGAGTGATTCAGCTGCTGTGGATGTGAACCATTCAATAAAGGTGGTGCTGGCGAGCTAGCTCGTCTAGCAATAGTCAACGTAATGTTTCCAGGCACGGGGCCTTCAGTATGCAACATTGCTCGACGTAACGTTTCCATTGCTTCAGAGTTCGACTGTTGCAATAGAGAAACTCCATTAACATTAAGTAGTTGATCGTTTGTCCGAAGTCGTTTGTCGCGAGATGCGGCGCCACCATGCAATACACTTTTAACAAATATACCCAAATCACTGGAAATTGTTCCATTTGTACCACTGGTTGTTTTTCCTTTCACACTGACGCCCAACCCAGCCTTTTCCGTGTCATACACGGGTATATCAAATGTTAAGATCTCCCTGTGTTTCCAGGGAAACAGTAGACTATCATCATTACATTTTTCAGAAGGCTGTAAATAATTAATAATAAAAATAATCAACATAAAATCAATAACCAATATTTTATTAACTGATTTCAAAAACTACCGATCTATACGTTATACTACTGGTAACACCCTTTTAAAGTAAAAGTATTATCTGAAGAACTCTAATCAAGATATTCTATATAGTATAAGTTATGGTAATGTATAAATTAAAGAAAAGTATCATTACACTGGAATTAAATTTGGCTGCATCTTGAAATTGTGAAATGATCTTGGCCACCGAACCCGTTCGTTCTGGAGTTTTTCGTGTTGAAGGTTCATGGTTTAAAGGTAGAGGTGGTATGGCTGGTGGTGTTGGATTTGGCGACAAGGAGATTGGGGAAGGAGAGGAATTCTTCCCATTCTCACTGCCGTCAGCACCCTGTGTACAAACATACAACACATTGCGCATACGAAACAAGACACAAGCACAGCATAACTTATATTTAGAAAGAACACAATGCAAGTTAAAATAAACTAATCAAATGACTGAATACTGTAATTATTGTATTATATAATGTTTATCAAATTCACGGTCGAATACCGGAAAATGCATAATTATGATTTCTTTGATAACATTTTGTGTTTTAAATTAACATGTCTTTGTGAATATGTTTTCTATATTTATTTTGCATTATATTTATACATTATTATTATGCAAATATTCTTCGAATTTGATATATACCATAAATGTCGGATATTCATTAAACTTATTATGACTCCTTTGTTTAAAATGTTATGATGAACATATTATACAATCAAAGAAAACTACAGAACATTATAAAATATAATTCGCAGTCTATTTGAATATAAATAACATATTTATATTTTGTTTAAGCCATACGTAATTTACAAAAAGCATAAATGCAGCATATCACTATGTTCAATTCATGCACAAAGCAAACATATTTAAAAGATCAAATCAAAAACTTACAATTTCTCTTGGAAGTTGAGGTCCAGTACATTCCTCTTGTCTCGACACGACAATCTTAACTTTACTTCCCGGTGGGGCAGTCCGAAGCACACTCACAGCTTCCGCTTGACTCTTTCCGGTCATTTCGATACCATTTACTTCCAACAGTCTATCACCAGGTTTCAATCGACCATCTTCAACTGCAGCACCCTGGACCAATAATGAAATAGTTTAAAATTAATTAGCATAAGTTATTAATTAAGGAAACTTACTTTTGGAAGGATATTTTTTATATAGATCGGGCAGTTTCCACCAGCTGGATTGTCTCTTGTTGTTATACTAAAGCCTAAACCGTGTAGACCTTTCGTTAGTTCCAGTTCTATTTTCTTGCCAATCTTTCTGGTGTTTGCTGTCAGAACACTTTTTGGATTACGAGTACTCGATGGAATCTTTTTCGTTGGTGACACTGTTGCTACTTTTGTATTATTACTTACTAAAATAAACAATATAGAACAATTATTAATCAAATTTGGTTTAGTTTACTTATTGTAATATGTAACTTGATAGTTATTATATTTTAAAATTGATTCCATTTGCATCACAGCGATGTTTGCAATTTAAAAGAGTACTAAAATAGCTAATTTTAGATTGACTTACATTGTTCTTCTACTTCTACCATGGCAACATTTTCTTTATCTTCTGGAAACCGTCCAATTGAACCTGTTTTCGGAAAAATAGGAGCTGGAGGTTTACGAAGCGAATCATTGGTCATTTTATGTTTGATTACTTTCAATCTTAATTCTGTTGCTATTAAGGAAAGTTTAAACATTTCTTGAACTCTGTGTAAGAAGAGCAAACATGAGAAATTATTATACTGGTGTTAACATAAAAAGTATACAGCAAGTTATATTAGCTGATAAATTATATTTCCAGATGTATCTTATCTATACATGATTAACTAAATGTATATCAGAATTATTATGTTACTGAAAAATGAATGTTATACCTTTGAAAAGACATATTGAGCAAATTTTGGCCATTTATCTCTATAATTCTATCATATATGGCCAACTTTCCATCACGATCTATTCGTCCACCCGGTTCAATACCCTGTACAACTAAACCTTTATCTTTTCCTAAGCGATCGTAATCTGGCACTACGTGAATACCAAGTGGTCCCGGTTCATTACGAATCACAATTAATTCAATGCTAAAAGAATAATATACGATAATAAATTATATGAAAGAAAATACGTTTAAACATACATGTCATCGTCCGTATCAATTTCTGGAAGGAGACGATTGTGTATGGAAGACGATGGTACTGGACTTGTTGAGTTATTTGCTTGCCCTAATGGTTCTTTTCTTCTGTGGTCACGTGGAAGAGATGTGCTGCCATGGAGTCGGTGTTTAGTTGAAGACGTTGCGGCTCTTTCTGCAGCGTCAGCCCAACGGTAGCTACATTTGCATATTATGCACAGTTACACATTTTGTATTGCGCATTTTCGTTTACTGTTCGAGTTCTTTTTATATTATTGCATTGCTGCAATAACATTTATTTACAAATATAAGATTATATACGAAGTTTCATTAGTTTCTGAATTAATTAATTATATAAAAATAGTAAGAACGGTTTCAAAACTCCCAAAACGTTACGTTAATTTAATTCCTTTTGCTATATAATAAAAAAAAGTAAAAACGAAATCTAAATACTGCTATAAAAACAAGTTTCTTCGAATGTATTTCTTCAAACAACATAATTAGATCAATAGTTCACTTACCCTCCACCATCACCAAGAAACTGCATGGACAACCTATTACTGCCATCTCGGGCGATTCTTTGGAATGGTGTATCCTCTTCGTCGTCATCATCTTTCTCGTCTTCTCGCGTCCAATCCGATGATAAATAGCCATTGTGATGCATTCGGCCGTTGGTCATTTTCTCGGTGGAATCATTCATTAGGTCGCCAAGGATGATAGGCGCGGCCGACCATCGTTTTGTCGGATCGTGTAGTACGGGTGGCCGAGGACCTGGTGGTTCAACACTCGTTGGCCCGTTACCGGTTAACTGATTCAGAGCTGGTTCGCTGCCACGCCGTACCTGTAGAGGTACGGACTTCAGGCCCGAAGCTAGTTGCTCCCCGGTTACCTCAATATCAGTTCTGACCGGGTATGACGTACCATACTTGTGTTCCGAATCCTATAAAGAGGAATTTGATTTATAATTATGAATAAGGAGAGTTGTTTAGTTGCGATTGAATATATAAGTGGACGCTTACGTGAAATATATCAGGACTTCCTGTTCCAACAGAGCTTCCACTGGCTCCATCACCACCACCATGATGGACACCATCGCCATCTTCAAAATTGGCAATGATTTGTTCGCGGTCGTCGGCCACATCGCTGAGCCGGTCATCGGGATCGAGTATACCACCACCGCTCTGTGACTGGATATTATGAACTGCTACCCAAGAATCTGCACCCTAAATGAATAAAATACAAAATTAATCAATTTATACATATGTCAGGATTAAGTTATTTATTTATTATTAATGAACCAATGACGTAAGCATATAATATAAACAAATATAAATTAATTACATACCTATATATTTTTGTTTTTATTTGCTAAAATAATTTATATTTAAAAAATGTTCATAATTGGTTTTTACTTTGAATAAAATTCTGTATGAAATGACATACTCAATAATATAGGCCTCATACAGATAAAAATAAAGCAATTAAAATAACATTGAATACAATGACCTAAGAATTATTATAACAATGAATATTATATACATGTTTTTATAATAATTTTATGTTGCTGTAATATCTAGTATAATATCATACTAGATACATATGTAGGTATATGATTAGGATTAAATATACTTCTAACCAAGAATTAAAATAACAATATGAACCATGTTTTTGGTATTCTATAACCGCATTTATAATAATACCATTTTAATATGATTCATAACTATATCAACGATTACATTCGACACTTCTAACAATCCATGATTTAGAGTCGCCTACACCATTTTTCATACATATAAATCGAACACTTTTGCACATAAGATAAACATTGATTTTCAAATGATAAATCAACTTTGATTTATCTAGAATCTAGAAGGATAAAGGTCATTTGATAATATTTCAGTTCAGTATAAATTCCGCTACGCTGATTACAGTTGCCGACAGTTTTTGTGTTAATTTATTCCTCTGATAATACATGAAATATCTGATTTTAACATCGCAATGCGGGCGTAACAATGAAATACTTTCTATTCCACGGTCTCGGTGACCGAGCACTCAAACGTGGGACAAGCAATGCGAATCATTTGGCACCACCTCTTGCCATAACTTTTGTTGTGTGAAATTCTACAATAAATTCTAATGAAATATCATACCTATATCCACTAATAACACTTTATTACTTATTTCTGCTTTGCTCTATTACCTACGTATAATTAGTAATGCAAATGTAACTGTTCCATTTAAAATCGGTATAAAAATGAAAGTAACTTTTGTTTATTTTTATGTTCACTAATTCATCATATACTGACTACCAGAAGAGTTTGAAGATTATGCGGAAGACGACACATCAGAGAAACACAGGCGTGAAGAAATTATGCAGGCAACAACAGAGGAATAAGAAAAATGTAATATCCAAATAAATTGTTTTAGTAATAGCGACACATGATATTAATTTAAAATAAGTATTTCGAATGAAGAAAACAATGTGTATTATAAGGAATAACGAACCTTGAGATAGTGTAGCAAGCAAAAACACTTATTAATAATTATAGTCGATGGACGAATGCCGTGCGCAACATGGAAAAGATAAACTAGTAATCAAAATGTCAATTGATGTTAGAAATATCACGGCATTTGAGGAATCCATAGCGAGTGTTGTTGTTATTGCAATAATAAACGAGAAACGAATGAAATAAAAATCTAAGTTTCAAGCACGCGGGTGCGATCTTCATTTGCATGTTTACATTGTTGTTAGAGTGCAGTCTGCTATTGGTTATCACCATGATGATCTGGTAGCCGAACCGTGTCGTTACTCGCTAAGCTAGTTTCAAACTCATTCCCATGAAATATTTGGTTTTTCATGTTAAACAAGAGTTGCTTGGTTGGCAGCAGAAGCAGAACATTGAATTAGTTTTCCGATTAGTATTATTATGCATAATGCAAAGTTTTAGAATTTATTTTAACCCTTAATTAATTACGGGTTACTAATTAAAATTTATTCTTTCATATATACATAGGTAGATAATTTACTTTAAAAATCCTACTTTGCACATATAACGATTCGTAAACGATACCAAATCTCATCTAATGAAAAGAATAGGTCCCATACGAATTGAAGGATTTTAGTATTTAGGGTCTATAAACCGCACTAACAAACTAAATATAAGCGTAGATATGGTGCGCAGCTTACATAGTACACCTTCGAACATAAGTTTTTTGTCCCTTTATAGCCACCTACAGTCTCGCAACCAGCATTGTATGATTTTAATGCAAGTTATGCAGCACGTACAAAACCAGTTAAATTACGTAGGTGAATCCATATCATTTGCTTATTATGGTAGGAGTGGTCCACTCTACTATAATAAGCGAATGATATGGATTCACCTACGCAATTTAACTGATTTTGTACGTGCTGCATAAGTTGCATTAAAATCATGCAATGCTGGTTGCGAGACTTTAGGTGGCTATAAAGGGACAAAACTTATGTTCGAAGGTGTATATTAGGGCAATAAAACAGTTCAAAATGACAAATTTGTAAGTAAAGAGTATTGAAATTGATAACCACACATTTATATATGTATATATTTCGTTAAAATAATATTCAGTATTTCGCGTTTTGCTAAATATTTTTTGTTTGAAAAAAAAATGTAAAGATAATTTCTACAAATATTTAATAGCATTTCAGTAAAGCGCAACTAGCATTGCGTAGCTTAGCATAAGAGAAATAGAAAATTATTCTTATCTGTTATGCTTATGCTATGCTACGGCTTCTGCGTTTCCAGAACACACGATTTTTTTAAAACATGAACCATTATTTAACCTACTTGATTTCACTACAGGTTCAAGGCTAAAATTATTAGACAAACTTGAAAAAATATAGTTTATTCATAAAGATGATTGATATAAGTTAACATTTGTTGTCCTCCGTAGTTATTTATGATTTCCCGGTGTTAAGTTTATCATTTATGCTACTTCAACCAAACGGCATTTAGTTTTAGTTGCCTCCGATATATTTTATCGTCAAACAGCGAGTGAATGTGTCTTTCATTTCGGTTTTGACGAGTTTAAAGACCTTGGAAAGAAAGCACTGAGGCCATTCGCCGCATCAGCCGGTATAGGTACAATAAGCAAAACTCATCTGGAGATACACAGAGAGTAACGTCAACTACTGCTGCGTTGAACCAGTCAGTTCACTTTCACATCTTCATCTTTGTTGGCCGCGTGTGCCTAACCACTTTGAAATATATACTATCCAAAATTACTCAAATTTAATACCACTACCAATTATAACATTAACCTTCTTCTTGCATATTTTAGTTGTTGAAATATCAAAACGACATCACAATTTTTACTTTTACTTTTTATTGCAGTATTTAATATACACATAATATTTAATAGGAATTTTAAAAATAGGTATAAAACATTTCCATTTTTAGTAAAAATGTGTTTTATATGTGCATACAAGAATAATTGTATGTGGTGTACTATATACATTTTTTGTGTTTACCAAAAACAATGTAATTGTTATTAGACTTACCTAGAACTAAAATTAATGTTATAACATGGTGACAGTTATAAACATAGATCAAGGTTTAAACAAATAGCATTAGAACTTCATTGCATGTTGAGAAAACGACCATTTTATATTTTGATTAAAATAATTAAGTTAGTTCTTTTTACGTCTATGCCGTGGACGAATTCCTGAAGTAATAATGTCATTGTTTAGATTTCGTTTATTATTTCGACTCGAAGAATCGCATTGTTTTCTGAACATAAGAATTGAACAATTTATGTGTGTACTCAAATTATATAGCATACATGTAACATTATTATTCGATTTGCTATTGCAAGTAATGTTTTTGCTTGTTAATTTTTATATTCCACAGTAAATTAGATATTGTTAGAGTAATTCATAAGATATTACTTTTAATCATAATAAAAGGTATATTAACATTCTTTCCAAATGTTGAAACTATAATAATAAATATAAATTGCTGTGGGAAATGTGTCAATATCCTTAATTTTAAATATACTCGTATTTACGTTGTCGATTGTTCAAATCCGCATTTTTTATTTTATAGAAATGTCACTCAATTTTACACCTTGATTTTATCTTTATAGAACAAAATTTAAAACTAATTTTCGTAGTTGAGTAAGCAAATATATAAACTTTTACAAATTGAGGTTCGGTAGTTTGATATAGGTAGTTTATATATCAAAAAGAAGTAGCTGTTTTATTTTATTTATTTATTTATTGATCAGATAACTATTCGGCACTTAACTATTATTATAGGGGAAAGTCAACTAATTCTTCATATCAGTACAATTAAAAGAAAACGCGAACGAACATTCGAATACGACACGCTTACTTTGATATTTTATTGATACGTTTGTGTAACCCATTATTAACATTGCTCAGATACGTTTCAATGGGTATATTCTCGACCTAGATATGGCATATATTGTGCCAGATACACAAATGCCTAACTGACCATGGTCAAGGGGTGAACAATTATGACAGCTAGGTTTTTGTCAATGCCAGTTTATAAAATGAACACGAACACGCTTTGTAATAAAAGTTTAAGAAAATAGATGAATACAAGCGCTTGAAAAATGTTGTTGCTGCTAAAAGCAAAAGTAGAAGAATTATTTCTTCACCGGAAGTCGTATCCGGTGGTAGGATTCCCAGCTGTTCTGACTGGAATTCACATAAACTTTCTCAGCCAGTAAATTGGGCTTTTAAAAGACACAATTATTATTCTTGAATGTAGAAGCAAATCAAATAAATAAAAGCTACTAAGAAAGTATATATTATAATAATTGTGTACATATATTTGTTTTCTGTGAATGCAAAATATTGTTTATTGTTGCGAAATATACATTCAGTTAGTAATTTTCGACTACTTATATACAATGTAAAATCATACTTAACAAAACATCACATTTAATTAATTTAAGAAAGTTATACTAATTAGAATTCAGTGTTGACGAATTTATATAATTTTCTTAATATTTTATTATTTTTTGGGTGGTTTTATAATTTTCGTTAATGTGTTTTTAATAAATATTTTAGACCGTCTTACATATTTTCTGAATGTTACCATGAAAATTATAAATGACCATAACGGTGTGTCACAGTGTTTATTTAACTTACCTCATTTTGATTCTGATGCCGGGCATTACTATCCAAACTATACTTTCTGCCAAGGTTGTAGGGCCTTGTGATGGAAATACGCGTGGTGGCACGGTCCGGAACTGACCTTTGTAATTTCTCCACCTTATAGGTTTGGCGCCACCCGAACAATTGCACCAACTTCTCGGCGACGTCGGCACACTTGGGGCCGACGCCACCGCCCTCCTGGCAGCTATCAAACATCATTGCCAGAAGCACATCCTCTAACAACCGCGACACCAGCACGTTGCATACACACTTCACTCATTTTATTCGCTCACTGATTGCTTTTGTTAATGCTATAATTATGCGCCATTACCACCGGCACAGTTTTTTGTTTACGGTTGTTTTTGTAGGCTATCACAAAAATGTTAATTTGGTTTATTTCCACGACGTCTAAAATCTAGAATATCTAAATTATATTGCTGCCGAAAAAAGTTTTGAATAATTAGATTTGATGGTCGTAAAAAATCATAATATCAAACTGTTTTCTTATACTTTTTATTTGTTTACAACTTATGTAGTTTATACTACGATCAAGTCATGTTTAAGTTGCGTAGAGAAAATAATCTATTATTAAATAATATTCTTAAATGGCGCCATGTATTATATATTATAGATTTAAAAATAATCATAATTCAAGTACAATTTATATTACATATGAGTGAAGAGAAGAAAGTAATTATTTTGATTACCAGCATTGTAGATTTCAGAATAAGTGTATTAATGTTATTTGTACTGTCTCACGTGCAGAAACTAAAAATTAATTACTTCTTTATAATTGTTTTTGCAATAGTCACTAGCTTTATTGCTGTAGCCACTTATTACAACAGGTATTATTATCTAAATAAGAACGACACAGAAACAACAAATAATGCATTACAAAACACTGCACCCTGATCATGTCTAACTCACTCTATTATTATTACTAATAAACTCAATTACCTTTTAAAATGTTTAAACATTATTTGTGATTAAATTAAATTATTTACTTTGGAAATATTTTTGTTTTAAAAATTATTAATTCATAAAATAGGTAGGTCGTCTTAAAATATAATTAATATATATATATATATATATATATATATATATATATATATATATATATATATATATATATATATATATATATATATATATATATATATATATATATATATATATATATATATATATATATATATATATATATATATATATATATATATATATATATATATATATATATATATATATATATATATATATATATATATATATATATATATATATATATATATATATATATATATATATATATATATATATATATATATATATATATATATATATATATATATATATATATATATATATATATATATATATATATATATATATGCAGCATTTTGAAAGTTATTCTATAAACTTCTAACGTTTATGGGTTATATACATAAGTATTAAATTATAGCGTTTCTGAAAATTATATAGGAACGTCGATAATATATGGATGATAAATTATTCTACTACATACCTATAAGAAACAAAACGAAATGCAATAAATACTTTTATTTGAATGTTCATAACATATGGTATGACTTGTATTAATGGATGTGAACTGATTAAAATGTGAAGCCATGCGGGTACTTAAATAATATGATAATGATATTGCAAAAACTAGATTGGTGGCGCCTATATAACATAATATTATGTGGATTATAGATCATATTTGTTCAACTTGAATTTACATAATAACAAGCATTGACATAGCCAATGCTTCGAGCTCGCCTTTGGCATAGCAAATGTCTGTATAAATAAACAATATATACATCAATATCACTGACATTTTTGACAACTGTCGATTGAAAAGGATTTTATCCATTTTATTCATTTATTGTAGTTGAGAAATATACTAGATGTAGCTAGTTATAATAAATGTTAAGGCAATTATTAAATATTTATTAACGACGTTAGTTTTTAATATTTGAATAAAAAATATCAAGATAAAAAATATATTGGAATTTATTGTACCTTTTTTGTGTATTTTCAAAGAACGTCTAAACTCAATATTTATGGTTGCTACCGTTTTTGAGGCCAGAAATAAAAAGTTTTGTAGATTTAAATCAGTTTTGTATTTTGAGAGAAGAAGGAGCGACAAATGTTGGTCTTACGAGCGAGCAAGTATATGAGTGCTAATACAATATTCATTTTTCTGACAAATGCTAATATTTCTCTGATAAAATAATATAAAATACGCACTTAGGGAACGTGATATGGTAATCACGTGTTTATATATTTTTGTGACACCATCACTCCTCGCATGTCGTTGTAATCGTGGAACATGGAAGCATCAAGGCAATGTTGTGCAAAATTAGCGTGATACGCGTTGCCAGTGAATTAGGAATGTTTGCATGTTCGCTTCCACGTACTACATACGTATTGCAGCAAAATAGATATCGCAAGTAAATTGCATTCTCTGTACTACTTGGTACTTTACTTACCTAAATGCATGATGAGTGATAGATATTATCTATTATTAGTGGCCTAGTGATCCAGTAAGAAAAGAATGAAATTCAGACATTTTCCATAACTATTATGTAGTAATCTGAATCTGCGTTACTGGGAATACTTTCACGGAATTAAACTCAAATTAAATCACAATAAATTCTTTAGAGTGTAACATCATTTTTATCTTAAATTAATTAAAATGGTTGTTTATGTAATTTCCTGTTTCAGATAAAATCTATATTGTACACAAGTATCCTTTCCAGAAGAATCATTACAATAAATAAAAATGTATATTTAATTAAAAAAATCAAAAACATTTCAACTTTTTCTCGATGAAATATCTGTACCTATATGCATATTGCTTAGATGCGATTATCAAATCAAGTATGTATGTATTCCACGTGATTGCACATTGTTTGCAGATCAGTTAACTGCATAAATAAAATTGCAGCCTATAAAGAAAAACTATGGTCATTGTTCAGAAAATGTCTGTCGAGCTCGTTACTCAACCGAATGGAAACGTGCATGCAATATTCTATGCTAAATCAATCTAAGGTATGCGATGTGTGTGTGTGTGTATCTACATTAGGAATGCACCAATGCTGTTTCAGTATTAATTACCTGGCTAAGGAGGAGTTAATGAGGCACGTGATGTTATCTCAAGGTCCCACCTGACATAACTACAGTGGGCTCCAGGGAGAGGAAATTACATTATGCTTAAGTCTTTAAAAATGTATAATCTAAAAACCAGCGTAAATTATTGCAAAAAAATTAGAAAAAAGTATAAATTCGTTATATTTTTATAATAAAATATTTAATTTTGTATATATCTTATTATTATTAAGACTAGAACACAAATAGTTTGACACATGTTACATTAATTACGTTCTAATTCAAATTAAATCCTACATTTCCCAAACAATGTTTAAAATTGTAATAAAATCAATGGAAAGTTCTGTAATTTCCAGATTCGTTATTACATATTTTCTAATAACTGTAATTCATTTTAATACTAGTACTAGGGAATTAAAAACAGTTATATTCACTCTTTTGTGATATATTCAACAAAACGTTATCAATACTTCAAACGATGAGCAATGACCATTATTAGTTTAACGGTCGGATGACAGGAGATGGAGCCCGCCTTGTTTAGCGTCCGTTTCCGGCCAACCCGTTCAAACGAAATTCTCGTTTAATTTTTAACACTTGTAAAGTGAGGAATCACTTGAAAAGTGGGTTAATTGCACATATGCATATTTCTTGCATGTACATTTGTTAATTAGAAAATTATATAGTCGTGTTATTGTTTGAAATATTTTTTCTTTTTATTATGTAGGTAAAGTATTCAGAAATGTCACTTGTCACAACACAAATCAAGTTTTTATGTGTATTATAGCTTTTTGTTCAAGAACAAGAAAATGTTATAAAGTTTGATGTATGTTATATATTTTTGACATTCATTCCTTTTTCTGACATACTTATTCGCTAATGGATGTATTATATAGTATTTTATGAGTTAAGGTCTATGATAAATATACTATTGTAAACGTCCTTTAAATGAACTGATTTGTTCTCTTTAGATAATTGCAAATTCGTTTAAAGAAACCGCGATTATTTACATAACAATAAATTGTCTTCTACACATCACTACTGGAAACACAGACCCTTCCAAAGCTGTGCATACAACGAATTAATTAATAAAAAGTGGTAGGTAAAGAATAATTATAAAACAAGAAAAAGTTTTCGAAAGTAGATTTATGTCTCAAATATTAATCAATCTAGTAGAATTTCTTATTGCCTCATTTGTACACATTAAGATTCTTCATTTCTACAAATTCTTTTACTTTATTTGTAGAATATAAATGAAAGAACATTAAATATATAAATGATCTTTTTAGTTAAAAAATATAAATTCAGGAATTTTGACACTTAGATTTTTAAAATATTGATAAACTAGGTTGTTTTTATTTAATAATTTGTAATACATCTTCGCACATAAGTCTTGTCTCTTTATAGCCACCTAAAGTCTCGCAACCAGCATTGCATGATTTTAATGCAAGTTATGCAGCACGTACAAAATCAGTTAAATTGCGTTGGTTGAATCCATATCGTACCATAATAAGCGAATGATATGGATTCACCTACGCAATTTAACTGATTTTGTACGTGCTGCATAACTTGCATTAAAATCATGCAATGCTGGTTGCGAGACTTTAGGTGGCTATAGGGAGACAAGATTTATGTGCGAAGGTGTACATAATTTAATTCAGTGCACAGAAGAGACATCTAGTGATTTCTCTCAAATGAGACATCTCTTTTTGGAAACATCTATAGATCTATATTATGAAGTTTCTTATATGCTACAGGTATAGAAGTCTATATGAATATTATGGAAATTTAAAATGTAGTACGTCTTTGTAAGATATCGTTTTGAAAAATCTTTAGAACATATTCTCACACGTATGTGATTTTAAAAAAAAGTTTCAATAAGAGCACTTTTATTTTACAGTGAAAGCAGCGCAATGAGGCAGCAGGTGAAAAAGTGAAATATAATTACATATGTGCATATGCAAAGTGGAATACAGCCACTGCTTATTTCTTATATTCCGAAATTAAATATTATTAGTTGCTCTGTAAACTAGGTTACCATAGCTTTATTAACTCAAGTCAATTCAATGGAACCACATCAATTTCTATATGGACATACTTTCCATATCATTCCAGTCCTAGTTTTTAGATCGCCGTACGTCGTACTACAGAAGAGCTTACATGTTTACATCACCCTACTTGCGAAAATGTAAATATGCTATATACTTGGTAACATGTTGATCGCTCACTAGTCGTAAGACCAAATTTTGTCGTCTCTTCTCCTCTCAAGATACTGTACTCATTTCAAACAAATTTGGCACACAAATTCTATAGGAGCCCAATTGACTCCATTCGCATTTTAAATTCAATAAGTACCGTACTTCAGGAGATATTAGGCCCCATAAAAAAGCACTGGCACAAATATGCATTTTTAAAAACTTTTGAATACCTATAGCAAAAAACCCTGCGTGCGATGTTTTGGTTAATATATATATATATATATATATATATATATATATATATATATATATATATATATATATATATATATATAAGTTAATATCTTAGATTGATTACTATATCTTTGTTACTTTGATCAATTATTTATACACAACAAAATAATACAATGCTTTGCAGATGTCAAACAGCGCGCCGAAATTAAAGCACTGGCTTAGCTAAGCTTGTTTTTACAAAAAAAAACTTTTTTTTGGTGTGTATATTTACCAATTTTAGACCTTTATAAAAAAAATACAGATAAAGCGATAGCGAAAATATTTCCTCAAAAAAACACTCAGAATTTGTATTCAACTATGCATTATGTGTATGTACATATATTAAATTCAAACTCACGTACCTATATAATTGTATTATTTAAAAAAAGGAATTTGTAACAATAGACAAATTGTTGTGTGTGGCGCAAATGACAAATATTAAACTTTCTAAAATTCATTCGGTTCTCGCAGTTCAAAATTCACTATGGTGTAGAAGTAGAAATTTACAATACATGTCACGAAATAATTGACACTTAATAAATAACATTTTCGAAGCAATTATTGACACTAGAAATTGTCTAGAAATCAAAAGGATGCTGACTTATAAATATAGTGTAGGTACGTAAAATGATTAACAAATTCATGTTTAGTTCAAATTATTCCGTCGTCATTCGATGATTTCACAAACAGAAATTAAATTACTCAAAATTCATATAAATAAACAATAGATGTGGATGGAGTTTATAAAAATGTTCCTTTAACTAATGAGTCGATTGTAACAAAAATAATGTCGCAAAGCAAATATATTCACACACGTCATAGATACATACATATATGTTGTAATAATACATGTGCAAATATTTGTTAGTAACTGAATCGTATATAAAATTCTGTTGTTACATTAGCACTATTGCAGTTCACTGTACATCTAAATCAAGTGACAGGTTGTTTGCCCATATATGATTTCATAATCGGAGATTATAGGTGTCACTATAGTTATAAATAAATATAAGGTAATTGTAAATTGAGCATAATAATTTGTAATTATACACCTTCATATGTTATGGCAATAAAATGCGGAAACAATATATATATATATATATATATATATATATATATATATATATATATATATATATGTATATATGTATATATATATATATATATATATATATATATATATATATATATATATATATATATATATATATATATATATATATATATATATATATATATATATATATATATATATATATATATAGGTAATCGAATAAAAAATTTCGATCGCAGCTAATGTGTAAATAAATTTAAAATGTTATTGCATTGTTTTGTTTAAAAGTGCACGTATTATTTAAACTTCCTACGCAAACTGTCAATATAATGACGTACGCATACACATGTGCTGTTATCATGAAACTGCTTATCACTTATTCACTGTTAAATACACCTTATGGCACTATTGACCGCGTGGAACAAGTAAATTGCAAAGAAATTGTTCATATATAATAGTCGAACACCCATTATCGTCAAGTGTGTTTTGTTTGTTTTGATTTTGTTGTTGAGACGCAACGAATGCTTCGAATATAACAACGGGTCGCATAATGTAAATGTGCATCCATTTTGATTAACTGTGTATATGTATGCATACAACAGACACAACAAAATAAAATAATATGGTATTTAAATATTCAAACGAGTGATAAGATTGCTGTGAAAAAGACATCATACTGCGAAGCGTATACGTTTATTTATTTTTGTTATTATGAGGCGGTGTAGTAGGCGAATGTTGTATATATGGTGCAAAAATAGGATAATAATATACATATATATGTAGAATGATGAAGTAAGTTTTAAAAAATTATATAATCGATGAAAGAGATGTGGAGATCTGAATGTTAAGTATGATATACATACATACATACACTTCTTGACAATCTTTCGCCATTCAATTCTATCCTTACAAACTTCTTTCGCTTCATTCACACTGAAACGGTTGCAGTTACAGTAGAAATAGTTAGAATTAAAATTAAAGTTATTATTATTTCGCACAACTTTTATCTGAAAATTTTCTTTAAAAAGTGTACCAATTACAAGTAAATTACTATTGAAATTGTTCCTTTTCTTATTTATATTGTTACAGTTATAAGAAAGTCAAGTGTATACACTGCAGATGTTTGGCGATGGGATCATAAAATGTTCAAGGAAAAATATGTAGTTGATAACGCAGTAAAATTAAATTACTACCTATCCAATTATCTTAATTCAATTTGCGTGTTTCTTTTATAAGAGTTCTCCTAATTTCTTTACTTAAACAATAAAGGAAGTCTACGTAGTACATTTAGGATGTGGAAATGTTCACTATATATTTATTTCGAACATATGTATGTATGTATGTATGTGTGTGCGTATGTATGTATGTATGCATATAATAAGAATAACGAACATCAGTACATTGCAAATGAATTTTATATCCAGGATACAAGTGTAGTAAATCTATAAAATATAGCTAATATACATACATACATACATACATACATACGTATTAAAGATTAAAGAAAAAAAGTATGTGCATTTTCGCTAAGGCTATTGAATTATTAACGGTGAACGTAATAGAAACAGTTAGTTGTTGCCCGAGAAATAAGTGCAATTCTGCATTGAGATATTATTTATCTGGCATCCGATAATAACACATACAAATAGTGATTTTCTAAACCTAGGTAATACATCGATGTATTATATACGTATAAATTAATCTTACGGTATAACAAATGCATTGCACTCAGTCGAATGCGTGCCCAAGATTGTGATACAGTTTTCATATTATGAATTACCGGTTGAAGTTTTATAATGATAGGAAAGTTTTGAGCAAACGAAACAGAATGGAAGGTATATATGGAAAAGGAGTTTGGAAGATGCACGTGTGTGTTAGAATTGAATAGAATGGTGAAATAGTGAGAAGATTTTCACTTTTTTTATTTTTATCTGGTTTTAAACGTATATTATGTGAATTATCAAAAATATATTCTGATCAAATATGAATATGAATATATATATATATATATATATATATATATATATATATATATATATATATATATATGCATTTATTTTTTTAATCTTTAACACTAATCGATTATTGCTTTTAACTTTCTTTTGTTCATGACATGATCATCTTGTTAAACGTGATGTATTACACATAATTATTATCTCGCAATGAAAGAGTCTTCAAATCGAAGAATACATACATACGTAACATCATGTCTATTCTCATCATATAGGGTGGCAGAACACCCTTTAAGATTCATTCGCATCTTGACAATCTTTCACCATTTATATTTAAGTTATTAATTAGTCTGATTTAAAAATACAATAAAACGCATTACGCAATTTGATAAAGAATTTGGTACCTGATCTGTGCCAAATAGATTAATATATTTTGTGTAAACCCAAAACCTATATAGGTAGAAAAATCGCATGGAGTGTTTTTGAAATATTTGTGTACATAGCCACATAGTAGACAAGATTAGATAAAATTTATGAAATACAAATTAATTAATTATCGTATTTATTAATTACTATTTATAGATAGGTATAATAAATTTGGATGTGTCATAAATATATCTACAATTTTAATATAGGGTTAGTTGTAATAATGAATGTCACAAATTGTAGAATACAGCACTTCAAAATTGCACTGCACATGTTTTTCTAAATTTTCGTCCGTGATTGAAATTTTATTATATTCCATATTTTACATCACATTCAATTTATGTGAAATATGCGTGTAATAAATCAAACCTTATACGTTGACCAGTCCAATTTACAACAATAATAAGTATATACGTCAATAAATAGTATTCAATTTACAAACCACTAAGCGTAAACCTCGCTAAATCATGTATGTATGTATGTATGTATGTATATATATAGCGCACAATGTTATGCACCTTGACACTCGGGCTCGGCAATGGTTCCCTTCTCGCCGATAGCGAATTACCAACAAGCCCATAACTACATATTACAAATGTTTCATTACTTGGCTCTGACATGTCGGCTACTACATATATACATACATACTCCAATGCATTCATAGCTAACTTTGTTCATTATCGTAAATTCTACTGTCCAAAGATGTGATATATTCGTGCCCGCCACTTTATTCTAAATACAGCTAAGATTGTAAATTATCTTAGCCACAGAATAGTCAGCCATTATTTATGAAGGTGACGCGAAAAGCAAGGAAATTGCGTATTTAACCGTTTGCATTTATTGGAGATTTCTGCGATTATTTGAACCCTGTT
Organism: Nebria ingens riversi; assembly: GCA_018344505.1. Classification (NCBI taxonomy): domain Eukaryota; kingdom Metazoa; phylum Arthropoda; class Insecta; order Coleoptera; family Carabidae; genus Nebria; species Nebria ingens. The sequence continues at coordinate 845,847 of JADQWA010000225.1, forward strand.
ATATAAAATGTTTTATGTGGACTACAACGCTGATGTATTCTACTTAACGCAACTAATAATTAGTGTATTTCTCACATTTAACCTACTAATTAAAATAAAATAAATAATGTATTCAGAGACTGGCGCCGAAACGCCTTGTTTATTATTTTAAATAAGAAATCAATGCATATTTAAATTATATATATATATATATATATATATATATATATATATATATATATATATATATATATATATATATATATATATATATATATATATATATATATATATATATATATATATATATATATATATATATATATATATATATATATATATATATATATATTTGTATGTGTGTGTGTGTACGTTTACAAGGCTAAAACTTTATATAATTTTGTTATTATTTAAAAATATGCATTGTAAAAAATTACATTTGAATTTACGTAAAGATACTTTTAAAAATCGTGAAAATTTAATGTTTTTAGATAGTTGATTCTTAATAATAAGAAATATTGAGATCGTTTCTTTCGAGATCGCCAAATCATCTATAGAAACTAAAGCTGATTTAATTTAAAAGCGCCTTCAAAATCAATCTATATGCAGCATCAATTGTACTATTGCCGTATTATCTTTTATTTTCTGCGTATAACAGTTTGATATTATGATTTAACGAAACAAACTTCATATTTGAATGAATATTAGAAACATTATTGCATTAATTAAGTTTCTTTCTCACATAAAATTTGGACTAAATATTAATTCAATTTTCATTAAAAGTTTCACCAATATAATTTTATAGCCTTTCATTTTTATATTAGAGAAATTTTTCATCGAAATGTTTATTAAAAATAACGAAATATTAAAATATAAATTATTCAAGGTATATTTAAATTTCATAATCCAATTCGTTTACCTAACAATATTTATATACATATTTTCCACTAGTTTAATAAATTGTTTCGATAATATAAAAATATCATATGAAAGATAACCAAATTAATTAATAACATTCCAACAAAAGTCTAAACATCCTATTAAAATATTTAACTTACAGCACACTAATCCAACATCAAAATAGTAGAGAAAAAACTCCGCATTTACGTTATAATTTACGTTTTTTAGAAAGCACTTTATATTTCTACACAAAAAACACACAACACATTTACAAAAGAATAATACAATATTTCTGGTATCGCAACAAACTATGGCGTAACTGTCACTCCGAAAAATACAAAATAGACACGTTCAGAAACAACCTCGTACCGAGTCGAACTGACTGAAAAACTATACACAATTTCAGCCATACCATTCGCGCATCTAAGTCATTCGGTCTCACTCAAGTATGCAGGTGTTGTGTATAGTCGTCTTTTTCTAACAGGTACACTGTTATCACAGTTCACTTCTGTTTCGGTCGTACTTTCACAAATGAATAGAGTCTGTCTTTGTTTAGTAGCTCCCACTACCTGTTGCTGCATAGGTAACTATACTGCCTACCTCAATGTTAGGTTGGCGCGGATATGTGCAGATTTTGATGATGGAATCATTAGATTAGTTTTGAGGGAATTTCTCGATATCAAACAACTATAAGAGAGATGTGGTTTTAACTTCTAAATAGTTATATTTGATCATTTATTTAATAGGCAAATGTTTCAATACGGGATCAGTATTTAGGATAATGAATTTTATTTAAAATTAAATTAGTTTTAAGAGTAATGCTAAAGTTTTTGCTAATATATTTATTTATATATATATATATATATATATATATATATATATATATATATATATATATATATATATATATATATATATATATATATATATATATATATATATATATATATATATACATATATATATATATATATATATATATATATATATATATATATATATATATATATACACATACATATATATATATATATATATATATATATATATATATATATATATATATATATATATATATATATTGCTCATTACTAAACGTGCTTGTAATAAAAATAATCCTTTTTATATTTAGGATAAGGAATTTTATTTTATTATTTCTAGGAATGTTACGTGCAGTTGCACTGTATGACATGGTATATATATTCCCCGAATTTTGCAGTACTCAACCGTACCTACTACGATTCTGGACGCTTTTCTGAGGATTCTAACGATTCTTGAAGGATATGGTCGCACCAGTTGACCGAATCTACATGGAATGAGGCTTCATCAAACAACTGTTGCGATGACACTTTGATGGATGAAATCTAAGAGCAACTGTGATGTCTCCGGTTTTATTTACGGTAAGTTCAAGGCATTGAGATAGAAGCCTTATTGTACTAAAAACCACTAAAACACATCTGTCTTTCCTCTAAACAAATTTGAAGTCGCAGTACATATGCGTCAGCACTCAGAAATTGATACTGTCATCGAAAGTCATGGGCGATGTGAATAACAACTAATTCCTAATCAAATATGCATTATATTAGTGTATTAGGATTTCTATAATTAAATGAGAACTAAGTTAGGTGTAAATAAACTCAAAATTCGAATTAGTTCAAGTTGCGTCATTAGTATGGATTCATAAATTTATGTATCTCTTTACTTTCTTTTACGAACTAATAAGTATTGTAATCATGAAAAACAAACGTTCACGAGATTCTTCCTAAAATACACCTTTTGACCTTCCCTGAATCAAGTCTGACTATTTTTGGAATGACATCTCTCTCTCTGTATGTGTGTGAGAGTGAGTGAGAGAGAGAGAGAACCAAATAGCAATAAATAAAATGAAAGATATATTTCCGCACAACTTGGTTTGAATTTTTTCTTCAAAAACTGTACCAGTTACAAGAAAATTGTTATTGAAATCCTCAAATATCTTCTTCTCTCTATATTGCCATAGTTACGTTGGTATATAAATCGTAACAACTATGCTTGTCAATTATTTAACAGAAAAATAAGATCGACTCTAATAATTTCCGGACATTTAACATCTATTGTTATAAATAGATTTAGTGAAAAAGCGTTACAAAGGCTAGCAAAATATTAAAATATTTTGTTTGAAAACTAAAAAATGTCCGGCCATATTAAACACAACGTATAAGAAAGTCCAATGCAAGACACTGAAATTGTTTTCCAATTAAGAAAGTGATACAAAAGAACCTTTCCTTCTTAAACTATGATTACATTTTGACAGGCCATATTTTCGTTGTAATCAAAGTGAAACCACATCCTTCCTCTGTAGAAAATAATATCTATGGTCAATCACAAATTTTCCCACAAGCTAGGATAATATACACCATCTACCTGTACCTCTAAATATAAAAGCTTCTAACCTATAGAAAACCTCAAATAAATAACGGTCGTTCAAAAGTAATAATCCATAGATTTGTTGGGGATTCTAAGAAATTCCATTTCGTTATACATTACGATCTACTTTTAGGTATTCTGGACCGCGTATAGGTATTAACAGTAATAGACTTTGGCTACGAATTACCAAATGTATAATACTGTTACCTTGAACTTACACGACCAATAACTGTTTTTATTTTTATAAAAACATCTTAAGCTTTCATTCATAACTACTTTTTTTTATGATAATATACACTTACGTCATTGGAGATTGCAATGGTATCACAAGTTGAGTATTTTGTTTATCCTTACTTAGAATAAAAAAAAATTGTATAAACTCAGAAATGAAATAGAATTGCTGTGTGATGAAAATATAATCAAATTGGTTTTAAAAATAACTATCGAAAATATTTCTATTTAAACCTCTTCTTGAGATTTTGTTAATTTTTGAATACGTTGCTATCTATATATCAGAATTCTAATTAAGATAAAAAGAATATGTGCACTGAACAACCTTTCTCTCAAGTCGTTTTCGTAATAGCAATTATAAGAGTGAATATGAAATAAAGGTAATTTTGCTTATTAAGAATCGTCCCCCTGTTCTTACACTTGTAGCATATGCAGGTTGTAAAACGAACAAGTTAATATTCTGCTTTAGGTGTACTTTCAAAACAGCTGTTAAACGAAAAACATTTTTGTTTCAATTTACTACTTATGCATGTAATATTCGTCAACTACGTATTTAACCAACTATAATTATCCCTTATCTCTGGTGTGTACTCATGGGAGAACAATAGATATTTCGTTAAGACTCACAAAGTCAACAATTTTATCTTTTAGAACAAGTCATTAGTTACTTATTTCAACAAAGTTGTACAGATTAAAAAATTCTTCTCTTATAACCCATTTATTTTGTTAATATAGAAATATTCTAATCTCACACAATATATTCAAAAATATATGTAGGTATATATATATAGGAATATTAGTTAATAAGATTTGACCATAAATTAGGTTTACGAAAATGTCAAAGGTGTATATACTTAATAATACAACAAAGAGAATACTGAACTTACATCATTTACCATTAAATTAATTGCTTTAGGTAAATTATTTATCGATAAATCAATTTTCCTAATAACATAAAAATCCACGCAAAGATCACATGCCTTTTCAATATCCGAAAAAAACTTATCCTATATGTGCATAATGCTTAGTTTGTAATTAATTATAACTTTTTTGAATCTTCCGAATATCTTCTCCAATCGAATAAATAGTCATTTCTTTTGTGCATTTATGGATTAAATTGGAAATTTTCAATAAATTGGACATTTTTCATTTGGTGTTGTTGACGCCTACAAAGACGGACATAATTTATTTCCTGTCACGCATTGATTTGACACTGAATATATCTTCATTCCGAATGCATTGTACTTCCTTAAACCGTATTTCCGGTACAACGATTGATTGCAAATTGTAGTTAAAAACATTTCCTTTTTCGAATTGTTTTTGTAGATTCCGACTAAGCGGTTTGCAATGTTCAATTTCAATTCTATATACCTAGTGAAGTTTATGTTGTTGAATCGCCATTTTAAACTATCTGTTTATAATTTCTGGTTATATAAAGTGCCTAAGGTAAAGCACAGTATTTCCGATCTCCAGTACTAGATTCCAATTTTCCACATGAACTATTGCAGAACCACTAAATTGGCTGTTATTACTTTAGGTTTACGCGTTTGTTGAAGTAGTTCTGCAATTAACAGTTGATTGTTTGTTAGTAGCAACCAGTACATCACTACTTAGTAGTCTAATCATGGTTTAAACGCAGTAAACATGATTTGAATGTGATCGGTTAAGAATCTATTTAAAATTAAATAAATTCGTTCAAGCAACCTAAAGCAAACCGTTACAACTTTACCATAATGGTGTTACTCTGTATAAGTCTATAAGAGGTATAGGCGCTAGAAGCCTATAACCTTGGAAGGAATTAATATACAATTATTAGCTTGCTGTTCGTAGTATGTACAATCGGGCGTGTGTCTGTAAGGATCTCGGATTGATAATTTTCTTTGACAAACATATATTCATTGGGTGTTAATCAGCGCTAGCTCGCTCGTAAGACCTAATTTGTCATTCCTTTTCCTCTGAAGATACTAAACGGATTGACACCAAATTTGATATACATAGTCTATGTGCACACAAATCATGTCGCTCTTTATTTCCAAAGTTACCAAGTCCAAAAAAAAAGAACGCTCTTAAACATTGACTTAAAAGCTTCTTTGAAAATACAAAAAAAGGCCATTAAATACTAAAAACGTCCTTTATCTGAATTTGTTTTTCCAAATAGATATATAAACCCAACGCCGTTAAAAATATTTAATAATTACCTAGAAATTGATTTGAAGGTACTAACGAGGTTTATTGTTCATTTCTAAACTACGATAAATGAAATAGATAAAATACTCTTCTATTAACACTGTCAAAAATATCAATCTATGTCGCAGCCAATGCTTGTTTAATTTTGTGTTTATCGTCTATAATGTAAAGATAGAGAATAACACCGTAAATCTTTCGGTTTAAGTATCATTTTCAAGTGCAGCGATACCATTTCCGAAATTAATATTAATAAATTATACAAAATTTTGAAAACTATGTAAAGGTTAATTAATATTGTGATTTTTTTTTCGATATCATCGGGATTGGTATCCAAAACTAATTTAACAATTGGAATCAAGGTCGTATAACTATCCTTATCAATATTAATTAATATTATTATAATATCTAGATTTATTTACGACAGTATAACAAAATAAATAATAATAAGGATGGTGTTGTAGAGTGGTTGCGGTTATTTTCTTCTTTTTTGCTCGGTAAGTGCTAAGTTGTTCGTATAAATATAATTTATGCAACACAAAATACTGACAAATAAATAAGTTCAGGGTATGAGTAAGTGTTCGCAATTATAAAATTATGAATAAATTTTAGCTTTAAATGGAATGATTTTAGTAATATATTTGTATGTAACAAACAAGTTAAGTCGCGCGACTGCGACAAGTTTTCTTATAGCCTTGAAAACGGTCTCCTACACTAGCAAACACGAAACCTTCGTCCATGGAGAGGAAGAAGCGGATTCTTTTACAGAAATGTCAATTCACCAACCACATCAGTGTACGATAACAACGAGGATTACTATACATTGCAAATAAACTATACTTACAGAACAACACTAGGGTACAGAATACTTCAAAACGGACATTAATAAAATATACATTAAAGTGCATATATTTCCTATCAATACTATTCGATTCTTTATTCTAACGTATTAAAACTTCAAAAAACAAAACGTGCAATAGAATAAATGTTTTCTATTTCACTGTCAATGTTCTCATATTTACACACAGTAACACGACAAACAAGAGTCTAAATAAACAAAAGAAACACGTTATGCTGTCAACCGTAGAACCTCTGCCTACCTTTTGCAATTTGTTATACTGCTAAATTTGTACAACACTCTTCTATATTTAAATAAAAAGCTATACTTCTGAATAAATAATAAAAATTCAAAATAACGATTGTACATATATTAGATCCTATCACCAATATTTAAAAGATGTTAAAGCCGCTTTTAAATCTATTGCCAAATCTTTTAAAATATTTTCATTGAGAGTCGATATAAATATTACAATATATATTTGTAGTACGAATCTTTTGGTTGGAAGATTTTAGAGGCTTTAGGAATGTGATTGCGACAAATTTTAACATTTCTATAAGGATGCAAGGTTATGCGTGTACAATGGTGATCCTATTTGTACCATCGTTGATGTATGGGCGTGAATGTTGGGTTTGGCAAACCAAGCTTAAAAAACCGCGTAATTCCTGTGGAAATGAAATGTTTAAGATATATTCGTGGTGTCTCTAAGAGAGATAGAAAGCCAAATACGCGGATGTATGAGCAGTGCGATATTGTAAAAAATGTCGTACGTAGAATAGGTGAGAGCCAAATGAGATGACATGTTGAGAGAATGTCGAATGAAAAATTGATGAAGAAGATTTACGTAGGCGAGCTGAGCTAAGCAGAAAACGTAAAACATTTTTTAAATTCAGCGATAAATATGTTACGGAGTTCTAATAAATCCTATATTTTCATTTATCTAAATAATGAAACGTTACATCGTTTTATAAAATTAGTCATAAGCTAAGATGGCGATCCTTTAAACTGGCAATTGTTTTCGGAATTACGGATGAGAGTCAGGGCCACGAAATCGGTGTTCTCCTCTCCGCAAGTCAAGGTATAGGGTAATAATTAAAAGACTCATTGTTTTAGAAATGTGCATTGTATTCTGTATTGCTGGAAACGTAATTATGTAGATTTAGTATTATTTTTGTGTGAGCACGATCAAGTTGCTAAACAAACAATATTTTGTTAAAAAATAAATTTAATAATGAAGCCAGTCGTGCGGCTAATGGACTATAGCACAAATACGCAGCAATAACAGCTGATTCCATTGTCATATCTCCCGGATATCACCATCAGGGTGCAATGGTCTTAAATACGTACCTCAGACACAAGGACATTATTATCGTGCACCAAAATGTTATTATTAAATGAGTCATAGGCAACCTTTCTATGTAGTCTATTAGCAAAGACTTAGTATGGTACAATAATGATTGCAATATGAAATATTTCAATTTGATTAATACTCATTCGCTTTTAAAACATAAATATGCACTCTTAGAAAAATAATTTTAGAATTTAGTTGTCTCATTTTTCACTAATAAATGTTTGCTGCAGCAACTAATGTTTAGTAATTGCAACAATATTCTTATTGCAGTTACAAAAATATTGTTACTGCATAAACATTTATTTTAAACCCCCGTAAACACTAGGCATTATCTTATAATAAGAGTAAGAAGAAATTGAAAATATTTAGTGAAATTGCGTATAAGAATATAGTTAGGTAAATGGAGAATGACTGTTCAAAATGAATAGGATAAAAAAGCGTTGTTTATAGCACAATTTTAGTAGGTAGGTATAAGAAAATAACGTATCAGAATTTTATTGTTGAAAAGTATAGGTAATTTATTTCACACGACTTGGGTGTTCAAAAGTCTACTATTCACTTCCATGATTTAGCATATATACTTTTTTAATGTCTGCACACGCGTATACCTATGTAAGTTTAAAATAAAAAGCTGTAGCGTTCCATAAAACATTGCAATGTTGTTGTATGTATGTATGTAGTTCGTATAATGAAAACGCGCCGCGCGTATTCAGAAGTTAATGCACCAGAGTCTACATACAATGTAGTGCAGTGTGTGTATGTCGGCAAATAACAGAATATAAATTGAAGGTGATCGCAGCCGCTAAACTGGATGAAAAAGATACAGGACCTTGAAGAACTCGTTGAGTTACAGACAAATCTTGCAAGAAATTAAAATCAAAGACTACATGTCAATTTTCAGAATTCATTAGATCAAGATTCCTTGAAATTTTTCAGATGTGTTAACTACTTATAGTATCTCAACGATATGAATAGAAATCACATTATTTAACCAATCAAATTTTATTCTACAATACTATAGGTATAGGTAGGTATACTAATAAATGTGAAAATACTTCAGTTACTAAAGAAATAGTTTCTAGATTTGTATGAAGATGTTTTTATTTAACTTTTTTATCAGTAACTCCCAAAATACTCTACCTATTACCTATACATAAATTAAAATCGTAAATAATACAAAAAAATGCCTTGAAATTATTTCTCGTTACCAAGATCCTAAGGTAGTGAAGATGCTTTAGGTAATAACAATATCTAGTGCATACATATGTACACACATACATACATAAACAATGTCATACATTATATAAATTGTGACATGATCTGTTATTTTCTAAACGACATTCTTGGATAGACATTTCTTTCATGTAATGCCGATGTACCAATGTTAGGATACCTAAATCAAAATAATATCAAAAGCAACTTTTACATTGAATAAGTACGAATATTTCTCCATCATCTATTGACATTTGATATTATTTACGGCATATAAACATGCTTGCTAGGTGTATGTATGTATGTATGTATATATATATATATATATATATATATATATATATATATATATATATATATATATATATATATATATATATTATATTATATATAGAAAGTTGTAAGTTAAATAAATCCTCGTCTACATGTTGACATGCGTTAAAATATTTGTCAGGAAAACATCAAATTTACACACCTCGGAGTTTGTCAATTGATGCATATACTGATATCATAAAAAGTAATACTCAATTAGCAACTTTCGATTAATTTATTTATGTGTTCGATATTATGCATGTATATAAAAAACATTTTGAAACATAATTTTGGTTTATCAATAAATCTATCTTTACGAATTTTAATCAGATATTAATTATGGAAATTATATTATATGAAAGTGAGATTGCTTAATATAATATATATATATATATATATATATATATATATATATATAATATATATATATATATATATATATATATATATATATATATATATATATAATATATATATATATATATATATATATATATATATATATATATATATATAATATATATATATATATATATATATGTATATATATATTGAGGATTGATTCTAGTTCGGAAAATTCGGATAATATGGATTCAATTGGAATTAGACATAACTTATCACAAATGTGTTTAATTTTCATGAAATTGGATAAAGTAGGCTCGGATAATCAAAACTCTATTTTGTATACCAAATTAGTATTTATCTTCTATAAATAGAAAACGCAAAACGCAGGTGTAGTAATAATTATAATGTATCGATAAATGTTGCTTTTTATATGTAATAAATTTCGAAAATAGACAACAAAATGTGGAATCTTGTTATACAGCACACTATGCGCTTTAAACTGTTTATTATTCGTAAACTGAAATGAACATATGCTCATTACAATTCTTCTCATGCAAGTTGTATTCATTCTTGCTGCTTTTGATTTCTTTGCACGCACGTTTGCTAAGCAGGTAAAGAACCATACCACCATAAAGCCAACGCATTCTTTCATTTAAAATAATTCCTATTCATACACACACACACGCACGCATGCACGCAGAGAGCGAAAACACAAACATTAAGAAACTTTAAATATTTATAAAACAAACGTAGGTTTTCCGTGCAATTGTTTATTTATATTAAAACAGAACCATTATACCGTTACGTTCATATTTTAACGGAATACATAGGCCTGCGAACACAAATATTATAGAGAAACATGTTACCTACATATATGTATAATACCAAAACTATTTCATATGCAAACAATGACAAAATAACTTCTACGAACTCTAATGCCAAGATTAGTTGGTTGATTATATAACAAAACCAAGTGTTTTACTTATAAGTAACATTTACACTGTTTCTTTAAGAATGTTTTCCAGTAAATCTAAAAATAGAAAAATTAAAATAACGCTGCACTGAACTTTACGGAGCACTATCCTGTCTAACAATAATAATAGATCTAATCAGTTGCATTTTATGCGGCAACGCTTGTTACATTATGCATTTTTGCCGGTCAGCCTTTTAAAATCATCACGCACTATGAATGGAATGAAACGATGAAAAATGAATACCTTCTCATTAGCTAAAGCATCCATCACGTAAAGCTGTAAATATTACATTACATCGATTGCTGACCGTGATGCAATTCAACGTAAATATGTACATACACCGAAATAGAATCTAATTTGTATTTTCTGTAATAACAACATACATACAACGATATGGATGGCGTCTGATATGGGTGTAATTACGCCATGGGATAGATCAGCGATCTTTTTTTAATTACTGCCAATGCTCGTTCCATTTCGATAGCTTTCTTAATCTGCGTTAGAATTTGAAAATAGTTTTAATACAATCGACCGTGAATTGATTTAATAGTTAAGATAAGCTCACTCTAATGTTCTCCCACAGTAGTAAAGATTGTTTTGAAAAATCCTTATAAAGAATTGAATATTAAAATATACCAATCCTTTATTCAGAATAATGGATGAAATATCAACTAACACTTAAAGAATTTGAAAACAGCTGTTTGAAATGAAAATAAAGACCATCTCTCATCTCATTAGAATTGTGTGTCAAATACAATTCCGAAATAAAAAAACATTTACAATTGATGCACGTGTTCTCTAGAGTCTTCATTTCATTTCATTTCACTGACAAAAGACTCGTGCACCGACAACGATGTATGTTTATTCTTCATGTGCTTTTGTTATTAGGACAAAAGTGATGGACAATGCCCCATCTACATCAAATACGTATTCAATTGTATGCGCAATAAAGAAAAAACGACGCCTACAACTATATAATCTCACGATTATCGTGTCCCTGTCAATTTCTTCATCAGAGACGAATTTTAATTACGAATAATATTGAATCGTATTTACATGTTGAATTTGTCTCTTTAATTACCTTTTATCCTCACTTGTAAAATTTATATAGCGTTTCTAAAACGCCAGGTGCATTTAACGCCAGCACATTAAATTTATTTGCAATGAATTTCTTCCACATAACAAGTTTTCGTTAAAATATTTTTTATATCTTCTGTAAATTTATATGAGTTGCGCGAAAGAAAAGTTGTGAGCAAGGGAAATAGAAGTTTGTACGAATAGAGTTGAATGGCGAAAGATTGTCAAGATGTGAATGGATCTAAAGGGGTTTCTGCCACTCCATATGATGGAAATACGTATGTATGTATAATAATATTTAAAATAATTATTACTATCCACCTATTTGAAAATATCCTACTTGTGGCACCATCTACATAACTGTTCAAGTAATAACAAACGCCTGAACCATAGGCTTTGTGCTACATGTGTTCACACATGTTAAATCGGTTGTATAAATTATTTTTTGTAGTGAATTAAATATTACGATAGATGGCATACGCAGTTCTAAATTTAAAATATTTTTTGTAATCTAACATAAAATAAGAATGAGAAAGATGACAAAATACATTATTTAACAATAAATAACTAGAGAACGTAAAGAATGCCTATAGGAATTAATACTTTGATTTAATAGCAGCTTTCGGGTGTAACTAACAATCAAAACAAAAATGTTTTTACTTTATATTATAAAAAAAAAAAATTGAAAAACTACATTTTTAAATAATTGGAAGCTTGTTAAAATAGGTATAACGGTATTTACAATTCGCTATTTCACAAATGTTAATTAATATTTGAGAAAATTCGTCCCTCTCCACTGCTCAATCATTTTGCTTACTAGACATAGACATTTGGTCATCCGACGATTTTAAGCTTATATTTAATGATACTAGTTACTAAAAATTACTTATAGAAAATATATAAGCGTAAATGTTCCAAGCGAATGCATAAACATTTAGTAAGACTGATCTACTGGGGGTCATAGGTCAAGTTTATAAACGGCATAGTATTCAAAATACTCTCTATTTGAAGGGAACTACATGGCTAATAAGTCTCGATTTTCGGACTATTTCTAGCATGTGTTTGAATTTCTGTGATGATTACGAAAAATGAATTAGGTTTCAAATTATACATTCATGCGGGTACATATATTGCGGAATTACAATAAATACATACAAATAATAAATAGAGCAACAGAATCAGCTGTTAAATTCTGTTCTTCATTCTAACGCACTATGTAACTTACTAAAACATATCTAAACCTATGCAAAATTATAATATATTTAGAAATTGATTTAAATGTAATACGAAAATTCTCAAATTAAATAGCAAACAAAGAATAAATTATATCGTAACGGTATATTTATGACTATTATCCAATATCCCGCAACATCGTGATGATATATACGATATAAAAGATTTTCATGCATTATTGACAGAATTTGTTAATTTCCGTAGGTATACCAATTACACTTCATTACGTTTTTTGGATGAAATTCGAGTTAGTTTGTGTAGCGATGTTTAGAATTAAAGTTCTCGTTTTAAAAAACGAGTTAATCAGACTAGTTTTTTAGGCAAAGGATAGTCAAAAATAGGCGTGTTAGGCAATTTATTTAAATTGACGGACGAGAAAAAAATAAATTCCGCTAGTTCAGGTAGCCCGACGTTGCGCGGTGCGAGTGTAGCTGTAGCTGCCTGCCTGCCTTCACCTCCTATACTACATATACATAGGTATTATATAGGTAGAACTTAGGGATATCTGGGCCTTAAATTGTAAACAAAAATGCGTATAACAGGTAGCTGCTTCTTGGTATCAATAATGTATGTATGATTATATTCATAACGTTTCAAATTACTACCTATAAATTATTTTTATTTATAATATATTTATGTTAATATTCATTTATTTTTTATTTATGGGAGTAGTTTTTTTTCTTCTTCATTCTTTATTGCATCGGTTTAGAGTTAATCCTAAGGTTTGTTATAGATTTATTTCAACTCATTTCTTATGAAGTAGGTTTTTATTTGTAATAAATAAAATATTATTATATTGTTGTAAACATTCATAATACTTTATGATCTCGGATTATCAACTAAATTTGATTATTTGGATAATTTAGGTGTGGATATAAACACAATTTTTAATATTTGTAAAACAAGACTTGAAGAAAAAAATATCTCGCAACACGAATACAGGATAAAGAATACACTAACGTTTAGTTTACTTGAATTGCATGAACAGTTGAAAGTATGAAATATATTATGTGGTGGGGTGGCAGAAACCGCTTTACATCCATTCCTATCTTGACAATCTTTCGTCATTCAATTATCTTTACAAACGTCTTATGCTTCATTCATATTCATCAAGTAATTCGCACACACTCTTCTATTCCACTTGTTTATAATTTCCGATTTATATAGGTATATTTCGAAATGCGAAACATTAAAATATCTCTTTTTTTAGTTGTTTATTTACATTGTTTACTATTATTATTATTTTCTTATGTATTTATGTAGTACAACGTTATATTTTGTCAAAAACAGTGACAGTGTTAGTGTTAAACCGCTTTTCTACTCAAAATGCATCTCATTCTTATATTTATTTCAAGTGCACACAAAAGCATATGTTATTATAATTCATAGCTTAGTTATGTTTGTATATTGCATTTGAAAAATGTAGGTAAGTCTTTGTTCTGTTCTAGTTGCGTTTCGTATTGGTGGTATTGTCACTCAGTGGGTGTATGATCACAAAACAAAGAAATAAGGCGTCATTCCCACGGTCTGTGACTTTATTAAGCATACATACATACATACATACAAGGGGTTTTCATGCAACACATCCGGCTGGTTAATATTAGCCGTGAATTCATCATGGATATACAGGTGTCCGTACGCACCAAGGCAGGAAGTCGCGTTACTCACTCGTCATGGACGTCTACTCCTTCAAATTGTACAAAGTCTACCGCTCCATTAACATTAGCATTTATTTCATAGCGTGCATAATTTCAATGGATTTTTTGCATAACACCATCAAGTACATCATCAGTGTTTAACAACTTTGGTCAGTTTTAACTATATTGTTCCGGTTTTATGATTATTTTGCATATTTCTACTATTCTACCACTTTTCTTTACGACTTTAATTGCACCAAATCCTCACGTAGTAATGAATTAATTATAATTATATAATAATTAGGGTACCTATATAAAGAATGTCACTATAGAGATACGAAATCCAGAACTTTTAGTTGATCGTTTTGAAAAATCACCGATGGCAATATTGTTTCAGATATCTACTTAGACAAACCAATGTATACTAAACAGTAGATTTGTACATTCTGGCGTCGTAATGTCGCCAAGTCTAGGACCCTGATGGTCGGTCGTTCCAACATAGAAACACCATTACACAAGTCGCCACACCTCCGACGAAACCCCATGTGGATGTGAACGATCTTTTGTTCTGCAAGGTTTACCATGAAGAGTGTGGGTTGACGTAAGTACGACCCTCAACATTTTCTTCTTTTTTACAGACACTGGACACTCGTACGTAACATGATATTTTAGATATTTTCAGTTCGGAACATAAATGGACCACTAAGAGAAAATCAATTCGCAGAATCGTATTCAGATGACAGCTCAAGTGTGTGTATCATTGATTTTATATGGAAATCTTAAGACCTTTGGCTTTTTTGTTTAAATATGACACTAGTGGCAATTTGTCAATTTTATTTTTATTAATAATATAATATATAGGTACAAAAAATTAAACAAATTTTCTTATTATTAATTGATGAATTACTAACTACAAAGAATCATATTGCGTGCGTGTCCTGAAACAGCATGTTACCACGAAAGAGTTACCACTTCACCTAAGACTTTTCTGAGTTCTTGTTAATGGAAAATTTCTATAGGTACCGGCGAATTAAGTAGAACAATTCTTAGAAAATAATAATATTAGTATATTCCGAAATAGCAGTGCCATATTTTGTGTGCCATTAAAATCTTTCCGAGTAATTCACAATACAAATCATTAAATATAATATTGTTTAATGTATTTTCCCATTTTTACGATTGAGATGATTGTATCACAGGAAAGGTATGTTGATTCATCTTTCTTAGAAACAAACGTATGATGGACTATTATTATGTCTTGTATTTATATTCGTGTGCGCAGACGTAACACGGAGAAAATACACATTGTAGAATTGATTATTGTCAAAAAGCACGAATTGTAACATTTACTGTGGTCTCATAGATATGACGTCATAACGAACATTTCCATCTCAAACAACAGCATTGTATAGCATCTCTGTCTTACATGCAAGATAAGTCCATAAAGTTGGAGCGGAACCAAAATTGGCAAAGTGGCGTAACGATTTGGCAATTTTATATTAAAAATTTTACAATAGTATTAATAAAAACATTGATTTTATTATCAAAACCATATATACGTTATAATGAAATCAATCTTTTAAATTGTAAACATAAGTTTTATATATAAATAAATAATATATATATATATATATATATATATAATATATATATATATATATATATATATATATATATATATATATATATATATATATATATATATATATATATATATATATATTGATATGTTTATATGTAAATTTTATTTTACGCCATCGCCTTATCTCATGGATTAAATTTATTATTATATATACTCGTTTATTAATTATTATAAATGTGCGATTTTGTGGTGTATAACGTAAAAAAACAGCGTTATTTGATTATTAAGACTGTTTTATTTTTAAATGTTGCTGTAATATTCAATCATATTCTCAAGGTAGCACTCAAGTAGCAGTTAGTGCCATCTTTCAAATATGTTGAATACTAAAATCGCAATTTAATTCATATGTACATTTCATAACGTAATACCTATGTAATCAGGGATAGACCAATATATAAACATACAATTTTAAAATACTGGTATTGCAGTCCAAATAAAATGATTTTATTGTTTTAAATAAGAAATTTAATATAAAATCCTAAAATGTATATAAAACTCAGACAGCCGCTCATGTAAATAAATTATAAACCAGCGTAACAGCTGTGAGTGACCGTTGGCGCGTGCCAGTACACGCACATATACAAAAACGCACCCTTCCGCTTTTGATCAGACGACCCCTCGTATCTGGCACACACCTTTTGATATACAAACACACGTATGTGTAACCATGATGCCAGAATGCCACCCAAATAGTGTCGGTTATACAATCCTGTAATTCCGTTTCAACTCCTACTGCCGCTGTAGCCCTGATGCTTTTTATGCCATCATCATCACTTCTCGGTGACTGACACCGCGTCGTTTGGTGAGCACACGTGTGATAGGTCGGAAGCCCTCACAGAACAATAGCGGAAGGCACGAGCTCGAGTGACACACTTTCAAATGTATCCGAATTTAATTTAATATTTAACCTACAGGATGGTGCACTGAATAGTGAATACATATATGTTTCTGAATAACACTGACAGCTCAACAGTATATTTTTAAATATTAGGTTTCGTGGGAGTTATCTGGTAATCTAGTTTGAGTAAATTTTCAATTAAGGCCATTGGTGTAGAATTTTAAACCCTCTAGTGAGGAATTTCAGTGAAGAATTTGTAATGATACTAAACTGCGTTTGATCAGTCTGGAGAAGATTGGTAATGGTTTTGATATGGATAATCTATTCGAACAAATTGAGTTTCAATCTAAATAAAATTTGACTATAGGCGAATTCACATAAGAAGAACATTTTTGTGGCATGAATCACACACACACACACACACACACATATATATATATATATATATATATATATATATATATATATATATATATATATATATATATATATATATATATATATATATATATATATATATATATATATATACATATATATATATATATATATATATATATATATATATATATATATATATATATGTATATATATATATCGTATATATAAGCAGTGCTTTGAATTCTATATTGCCAAATTAAAAAAATTATCCGAAAGAAAAGCCGACAATGGTCGTGGTGGTCAAACAAATCCCACAAGTCGTTTATCACGCATAACTTTAGTTTAGTTTAGTCATCTAGTGATTGCAAGAATTGCTCTAAATGTCGTACGTGTTTGTAACCTAATATGAGTAGGCGTATTACATACATGAACACGTGGCCACCAGTTATATTTATCTGTGTGTGCCCCTTGCGGATATATTGTTACAAAAGGTTGCCTATCTCGTATATATATATATACATATATTAAGGCTTCTACAACCCTAAATTACGATACGCATCGCCACAATATTTCGAGTTATTTCTAAACACCAACAATGCATCGGTCTACCTTCAATTCTTACTTTTTTATACGAGTAAGTAAGTATTGTAATCATGAAAAAATCGATCTCCAAAATTTAATGGAAATACATCTTTTGACCTTCCCTGAATCGAGTTTGACTATTTGACAGCTGTCTCTGTCTCGCGCATGTATGTGTGTGTGTGAAGATTTACGGTTACGAGTTAACCGTTTACTTTTGATAGTATAAGAAAGTCTACTGCAGATGTTTTTTTGTAAAAAAATACATAAGCCTAAACAATATAAACTTAAAAATCCATTTCAATTAACCAAATTACATATGTATATCTAGACTTTCCCGATTATGAATCATTTCTAAAATAATCTTCGAGTCCTAATTTTCAACAAAATACTTATACCACAGCCATGATATAAGTAGAAATATTATTTTAAATAACAAGTGCCTAATCAATTATGTCCTTTGAAGAGATACTTTTAAAGTTTAAGTATCTTTCAGTTTTCAACGGTGTGCCTTGTTTGATAATAATACGAACTACTTATGTCTGTCAAAGTGGTTGAGAGGCTTCATATGGTATATGTTACAGCTTCTCGTCTCATTTCATATGTTAGTGATTCAGAACTGTTAAACCTATGGTATGGTACTACATGGTTGTTTATCAGGTTGTCGTAGCTGGTGGTTTTATTATCGTTAAAAGCGTAATGTTACACGAGATTCGGGTGTGTTGGCTTTTTCTTTTTATTGTTTTTTTCTAACAACTCACTTTTTATGAGGTCGTTTATCAGAGATTTAGTGAAACATTAGGCTTTTCGAAATTTATACCGACTATCATTTCGCTTGTTATTATTATCGTAAATATGGTTATAATTAACAGATTATAAGTTTTTATTTTTAAAGATTAATTTTTTAAATCATGTTCGTTCCACCACCCAGATTTATTCAATTTATCAATTTTTGTTTTAAATTAATTCAAGTGAAAGTGTAGGATGTGGATCTTTATTCAGATTCATTCATTTATATATCAGATTAGAAACTATAGCATCCGGATATGTATGGTGCGATTCTGAGCAAGTTTATAGATCTGTACGAGAATCTATAAAATTTTGAATGCGTTTAAAATACTTTCATTTAATTGCAAATCAAACTTTTGTGGAATCTATAAAAGATATCGAACATCATTCTTGTTTTTAGCAATGAATTATCCTTAAATATGTACTTAATATGGAACTACAGTTTTTTTCAAAATTTAACAGATTCTGCTTACGGAATTGTAGATTTTCTCAGAATTGCAGTATTTTTAATGTTGAACTTATATTAAGGGGTTTGTTGAGTGTTTTCATATCCAGTCATATCACTATATAGCGCGGATAATCGATTCTTTCGTACGGATAACAACGTTAACAATGACACACTACCGTGAAAGTTAGTCGAGGCTTTAGGTTTTCTTATGCTACAGTTTGGATGTGATATTCTTGAAAAATCCTATTTGAACTCACCGAAGCACACATCCTACAATTCAATAGCATTTATTTGATGCAAGGCTAGGTCAACTATTTCGTCGCCTCAAGTAAGCAGGTTGTTTTTATGGCCCTGAAGCAATGACATCGTATAGCGAGGCTGGCTGGGCAGGATTTGCCAGCCCGGTAACGAAATATATTTATAAAATATGTTCAAGACATATTAAATTATAAACATATGTAGGTAATTATATACTTGAGAAAGACATTTAAGGTAAGGTATGTCGATAATAAATAAACACCCTGTCTATACTATCAGAAATATAATAATTGAAATTATACATTGAGCTATTGTACAACCTTCAATATGATAAAATTAATTACAATACATTAAAAACATCAATTATAAGCAGTAGCGGGTTTAGACTTTTTTTACTACAGGGGCTCAGCCCTTAGTGTAGGTATATATAGTCGATTTTCAAATAAAAAATACTGAAATTTATAGGAAACAGTATTTTTACTGGGGTTCAAAATTTGCAGAAACTCAAGCCCCTGTAAAAAAAAAGCCTCGTCCCGCCACTGATCATACGTATAATGTTTCGGTATATCATACATTTCATGTAATAGTGTTTAATTATTTTATAAACTGAGTATAGTTATAAAATAAAAGATGTTTTTCAAGTTTATATAATAAATTATCCATTAAAGCAGTTTTTTGAATTTTTTAGTTGTAGCAGCATCAAATATAAACCGAGATAATTACCCATAACGACCTGTGTTGGAGAACGTTTAGTTTTATTTTTCAAACTAACCCTTTTGTTTAATGTTTGCCTCTCGCCAAGAAATCTCAAGTACCTCTGATTACTATACGTACAAGAACGTCAGTCGGTTCTTAATCGCTTTTTAAAACATTATAGAGTTTTTGTGCTCTTATAAAGCTATTCCCGCGACTGGAACAAACTTTTTATTATTGTATTTTTCACTAAGTACAAACTGATATTTTCGACGGATACTATAACCGACTTTGAAGCAACTCACAATCGTTTTGAATTACTAATCTGTGAGTTGTGACGTCACGTAAAATTTCTATAATATTCTGAATAGTATACGAACGAATATTTGATTTAGTGTCGATAAAAAAAACATTTCTGTAGGTACCTATAGGTATATAAAAAAAATTAAATATTTTCACGTAGGCGATTCAAACGGCTTTGCAATACAAAAACGATTGAGCTGCCCTCCCTCAAGGCAGCTGCGTCACCTATGACGTAGGGCAGGTAAACCCATTCCAGGACCAGTTGCCAGCAAGCAAAATACTAAAGAATGTATTATTTGAAATAAAAAATATTTTTTGATTTTGTTTTTATCCTAAAGTAGCTATTTTATATAAATATGTTATATTAGAGTATAATTTTCCTGTGTTGATTATTTTTATTGTAATGAAGCATGAAAATCGAAAATTCGTTTTAAATTAGATGATATAAACACCTCGAATGCAATTTATCCTTAGAGGAACCTTGAAAAAGTAACTAACATTGCCCCTACAATTAGAAAAATATTTTATTTTTTAAGATCTCAGTTTATATATTTAGAAAAATAGATATTAGTCATAAACGATTACGCTAGGTTGCGTGATAAGCACAAGTTATTTAAACATTTTGGAGTATTCACTTAAACTAATAAAGATGGTAAACTTCGTAACTAAATGAGCAAAAAATATCGTTTTTACACGCAGATCTTATTATAATTTTTTTTTTTTTGCAACACTAGCAATAATACCTATGTCTAGCAACACTTTTGTGTTAAACCTGTTATTCGTAAAATTTAAGAATCCACATCCGGTCCTATGTTTATACATGTCTGAGGATATGAAACACGGAGCCATAAAAAATAGCAAACATTAAATATTTTATAATTGCGTATATGAATCCTGGTCGACTCACTTCCCGTCATTTGTCAAACATTCAATATCATTTCAGTTCTGCTCTCACCTTGATGCTAAAACATCACCATTTTTTTGGGGGAAATTTTAAATGCTACATAATTAGTGTTTAGGTAATGGGAACTGTTTTCTTTAAAATGGGAACTCAGATGATAAATGTGTCTAAACTATTTTTATTTTGAATTATTGATGAATCTTTTATGAGCACTAGAAGTGCATAATATAAATTAAGTAGTCTCATATGTATTTTTAAGTTTTATTATAACTAATTATATATAAATAAACTAAAATGCTTTGAAAGCACCGATGAAATAATTTTCTGTGCCTAAATCGTTTCCTAGAAAGAGAAACTACAATAATTATTAACTGAGAAATTTAATTCATGTTAGAATTTTGTTCTTTGCTAATTATTAATAAATCAGTACATTTATATTTAATTTAAAATGACACAGATTGTTATTGATATAATTATACATATCAAAATACGTTGTTAACAAACATATTTTTTAATTAGACATCGTTCAATTTTACAATAGTAATTAAATAATTTAATTCATTGTTTACACAAACTTAAAAATAACAATTATAATATATTACGTGCACTTGTAACGAATGTGTTATCATGTATGGTGCAATTCTGAGCAAGTTTATAGACCTGTAACGAGAATCTGTAAAATGTTGAATGGGTTTTAAATATTTTAATTTAATTGTAAATCAAATATTAGTAGAATTTATAAAATATATCGAACATTATTCTTGTTTTTTCGCAATGAATTATCTTTAGGTAAATATGTATTCATTATGGAACTACAGGTTTTTCAACATTTTACAGATTTGCTTAGAATTGCAGCATTAATATAAGTGTAATATAATATGTGCTTTTGAATTAAATTTCCAAATAAGGTTTCTAATTATTCCATGACGAATTTTCAATTATTTTTTCTCATCATTTCCAAATAAATACATATGCAAATAGACGGCATTGAGAGAAAGCGTTTATCTATCCATACCATAATAGTGAAAACGGCCATAGGACGAATTGCAATAAATGCCAGCATAAATACAACTGCAATGCGTATGCCACATACGTAATATGCAATCATGATTTCCTTCACAAAATATCACGCAAAACGACCTCGCGATTTCAATTCAGGCCGAATAACAAAAACAAATTGCAAATGCGTCATTCATTGTCAACATTCAACACAGTTTGAACAATAGGCCTAGCGAACCACAATAATCACAATTTGCATCAAAAATATTAGGTATACACCATATGTATATGTGCGATTGTTCTTCGATCATATTCTCATAAAAGATTTTTTTAAGGGACTACAATCATCCTTCAATGCTAGGAATTTATTTATGACGTGTAGGCAGAGGTTATAATGCATAAACATTATTTTATAATTTGTAAGTTGACGCCTACCAAATCGTTTATCCTACTCAATTCTTTTATATAAATATATATATAGTGTGCGATTGATTGTTCTCGTAGTAATATATTCCATCACATAACAAAATATATAACGGGTTGTCTATAATAAAATTTTGATATCTATTTGAATTATGGTCGCGTAATTTCGATTTGAGATTCATTACTAATTTTTTAAAGAATATATTTCACCGTTTATAAACAATTTCCAAGGATTTCGTTCTATATATATATATATAAATATAGGTTACACTTTATTATTAGGGACATATAGCTAGATAAGTACAAAGCAACCATGAACTAAGTTGACTAGTGATTGCACAAACTAATCAACAATACATAGGCGTGCATAATATTTACATGTTAAATTAATTTGATAGGCAAGGCTTAGGGGAATTTGGCAAGTTCCGCAGAGCCCCAAAATGGCAACCTCATCGTCGTTTAACAACATATAGAAGACGCTTATGTGTAGTTTCAATGTCATTTTACCAAAAGGACTACAATACGCAAGCGTTTAAAATTTCACTCAATAGTTTTGCCATTTCTATATATATATATATAAACAGGCGGATCGGAATAGCTTGAATGGCGACCTTGATATGCCGCTGACGCAACTGAATAATCATAAATCATAATCGTTTTAAAATTTCGAGATGGCATAAATAATTTATTTTTGCTATGTGTAAGAAAGTGCAATTATAACTTTTTTTTAGTATTTATTATTTTTTGTTCCATAATTATACAACTGAAACAGCAATTATGAAATGTTTATCAAGTAGGCTAGCGTTTGAGAAATTTTCTTTTAAAACAGTGTATTGACCATTTAGTGTTTGTTCCATATATAATACGAATCGTGAATGGAAACTAAACTGTAGGTTGAGGATTTTGCGAAAGTGATTCATTTATTCTTTTTCATATATTTTTTTCATTTTGTGCGATTTTTTTTTTGATACCCTAATAAACAGTTCGTTAAATGTTTATGGAAATATTATGGGCGTATCTGCGAGAGTGCGAAATCATTAATTTAAATAGGTAATTAATTAAAAATCATTATATAGATTTATCAACATGACTTCATTTTTATGTAGGTGCAAAGGAATATATGAATATTTAATATGGAGGATTTCACAATTTTAATCTTGTCTACTTCAAGAAGTTTATTTTAACGTAATATTTAAAGGATAATGTAAAAAAAATCGATATAGCACATGAATTGAATGTTTTTATTTATAGATAGAGAGTTTTGAAACAGCTTTTTTTTTTGTCGTTCAACAGAAAGTGTACGTAGAAAAATAGTAACAAAGTAATGAAGTATTTGACACCCCGATCCGTAGAAACCATTTACCTAATTGTGAAAGCAGAAAGGTTGAAAGATCATCTTTATATTAATCGTCGGTATTCAATAATTTTTTTTAATATACTATGTAGGTGCATGCACATAGAAATAATGAATAATTTTAGAAAATTTCACTGGTCTATGAACTGATAATCGGTTTTCGAGGACATCCAAGTGTGAGAGTGTGAAAGTGAAGAAAGAAACAAGAAAAATGGAATCCGATATAAAAAAATCCTTTCAATGTTTTATTCAAGTAAGGTTATTTTGATTAATTATTCCAAACAGGTAGAAATCCTCGTTTGTATATTTGATGTTTTCTAAGCTTAACATTTTGTATAGGTCTTCCGTTTCCAGTGGAATTCAATAAATATTTTTTACTTTCTTATACTATATAAGGCAGTCGAAAAATATCATTACAAATGGAAATTTTAACGGTTAAATATATATAGGTATGGTAATCGAGAACTATAGCAAGAACTTACGAGAAAGTTAATACATACTGACCAAATATAAAATTTGATCATAGATATTTGGTAAATATAAGTAAAAGTGACATAAAAACAATAATTTCAACCAGAAATACTTTTTGGCTGAAATAAATTGAATGTTGCGGAAAAAAGGCGTTCTTATCTCATGTTTACCTTTAAACTTACCACATATGAGTTAAAGATTTGAATTATATTTGGTAAATGAAGAAACCTCACTTATACAGAGATATACAGAGAGAAACTAAAGAGTAATAAAGTTTTGTCTCAAATGAGGAATTCTAGCAAAATGATTTGAATTGTAAAAGGATTATAAAGTAGAAGGACAAACCATGAATCCGTTTTAAAAGAATCTAGTTCGAGTGTAATTAAGATAAGTGTACTATAGCGTGATTTACAGATAAAATATCCAATTTACGCAAACTTGCTGTCATTGACATTTCATCAGGGTGATTCACTTCAGTTGTCACCTTATTGTATAAGTTCACGTGGGACAAAATAACATGCGAAAGAAATGTAAATAAACGTTTTTTAAAAACGAGAATATATACAGTGACCGATAACAAAATGATAACAGTATGTATCCCACACTACTTTTTCTATTCGTACTTAGCCATGTGTATATGTAATAATAAAGTAGTAAAAACAATTGTTTGTAAAACTATAAATAATTTTATAGCAAAAAATGAATAAATGGATATATCTTGTAATGAAAGCAATAAGGTATAAAGTTATTAGTCAGACACAATGGAGTAACATATCTTGTCGTAGTCTAATTACGAAGAATTATTTTGAGATTTGAATACAATGGGATAGCAACATCGCATATTGAAAATGTCCATAAATGACTGTTAAAATTCGAAGCACGACACAAGAATACAATTACATTTTATACATTCATATCGCATTGATGTTAACATGTATCGCCCAAGGATTTGAAAATCTAAAAATTGTTGATCGCAAATTGAAATTTGATCGTTATAATAAACTATTATATTTGTTTTTCTAGGTATATCCATTGTACCATATCAAAATGGCAATTTTGCTGTAGGTATAACAGGAAGTCGAATAATTGGACAATAATCAAAATGCAATAACCACTATTACATATGGAATAATTCAACCAATTTTTTTATAAATGTGAAATAATTTCAATAAATTCTTTCACAGAAATTAATTTTCCTACGCCCTGATTCCGAAAATGTAAATATCACTCATATACTTGGTAACATGTTGTTCGTTCGCTCTCTCGCTAGTCGTAAGACCAAATTTTGTCACCCTTTCTCCTCTGAAGATACCGAACGGATTTCAACCAAATTTGGCACACATATTGTGTGGGTGTCCGATGAAATCCACTCGCTTTTCAAATCGAATCAGAGCTATACCTCAAGAGATATTGGGTCCTCAATTTCTTATCCTGTTTATGCGATGTTTTGACTAATATATATGGCAGTTGATATTTTAGATTCATTACTATAACATTGTTAGTTTGATCAATTTAATTATAGTGTCTACATATATTGTTTATTTATACAGAAATTCGGCATGCCTTAATTTAGGAATTGGCGAAGCTACGCTTGTTCTTTATTTGTTTTCCTTACTTTCTTCTATAAATACGATTATTGCTGTTGCGGGTATCATTATATCATCCATGATTTTAAAGTGACACACAAAAATGTAGTTGCTGCATTTATATCGTCATTATTAACGGTGTATACCATTTGCTCTAGGCGTTATTGCTTGATAATATTAGTTAATCACGGAAACGCGCAACAAGAACATTTACTTCCACAAAATGCACATACTTTAAAAAAATATATAACATGTTTAAGTAGGCTTAAACTGGATTGGATTTTGAACCCTAGAGCATCCATATAAAGCGGGAAAAAGTCAGTTATAGCCTTCCGTGTTAAACTAATAAACAGCATAACTAAATAACAGTAGTCGTTAGGGCATTGTTCTTCAATCAAACGCTATCG
This sequence comes from Nebria ingens riversi, assembly GCA_018344505.1. Lineage (NCBI taxonomy): Eukaryota > Metazoa > Arthropoda > Insecta > Coleoptera > Carabidae > Nebria > Nebria ingens. The sequence continues at coordinate 872,598 of JADQWA010000225.1, forward strand.
TTGTTAGTACAAGCACCCGGTATACACATACATACGGCGATATATAAACATGGCTACTGGTCAAAGCACAACACAAAGTACATTGCACCCGCAAATGGACGTTAGATAAATCTCATGTCGGTATCGAGACTTGAATTGTTTAAAACAAAAAAGAAACAACCATGGCACGCACATACATACATTACTCTGCAAGTCTATTCACTCTTCTGTATACCTTTGCGTTTGTAGTTCTTTCTGATGTATGTATGTATGTATTGTATGTACGTGACATACGTGCTAATCTAACAATACTTGTATGTACACACATCTCTTGAATAAGTATAAACAACCAATTGTTGCCAGATTAATAATATTTTATCGTTGGCAACTTGTGTATCTGTTGTTATTTACAGTGGTCATAAAAATATATTAGTCTTTTTTTAAATTTGCTTTACAAGACATACTCTCAGCAGGTTAGCTTCTATAGCTCATACGGCGATATGACACATACATAAAAGGGAACATTCATTTTTCTTTCAAAATGTCCAACAAATATTATTTCATTCAATAGGAAATCTTTAAAAATACCTAACATAGAATATTAATTTTTATATTTTATTCTGTGTTTTAATTTCTATCAAGAAAAATTCTCGTTGTTTGAAAAGCGATACTTATGTATTTTTTCTTTTACTCATACATACATATGTATGTATATATATATATATATATATATATATATATATATATATATATATATATATATATATATATGTGTATAAATATATATATATATATATATATATATATATATATATATATATATATATATATATTTATACACATATATATTTTTTATTTGTTTGGTAACACAAATTGTACTAGATCTGGTTACATTATGCCACTAGTGTTAAAAAGTAACCACTTTTAACACGCTATGCTATAATATGCCATTTTTAATTCGCTAAGCAACCGTTAAAAAGTCTACTTTTAACAATGGTCGTAGAAAAAATACATTTTTATGTATTAATGATTTAAAAGAAAACATCGTTCATTTATATTTGTTGGTTGTATAAAATGAATCATTTGTCACTCAATATAGCATGTGTGCTGTACAATCGTATGCGTCACTGAGTAGCTTCATGTAAAATACGGTTTTCTCAATATTTCAAACAAATATACATACATACATATAAAGCGTAGGATCATATAAGTCTTCGTGGAAAACTATTGTGAATAATCGCAAACGTATGAATATTATTAGTGACTTTTACTTTTCTTCGTGTGTACCTATTCGTTTTTGCCGCACCTGGCTTTATATCCAATTTGGATTCCAACATGTTCTTGTTGGCTATTTATTTATTCACTTTTCGCGTCTGAGGAATTCATCCGTGTCGCCTGCATTATTTACCATACAATTTTCTACGTGTTTTGCGTTCAATTAGATGGACTTACGACATTTTTCATACTTGATTCGTTCGCTATCTTAAACGATTTCTCAGCCGTATTCATAAATTTTATTATTTTATTCACATCTGTACTAAGAGACTGTTTCTTCTATATAAATTGTTCAATCAAGTAAATACACATATTTATGATATTTTAAACTGAAATTACCGTCAAAAAATGTGAAATCACTACAACTGCATGCGATCTCTAAACGTTTTCAACACGAAATTAAACAATTATAAATGATTCAATAAAAAGATTTAAGAGAGTATATTTAATAATTTTAATAATTTGCTAAGCAATTATATGTTGTTTTAAATAAATATATGTGTATTAGCATTATTATGCAATAGGTAATTTAAATTGTATTGCATGATGGTTGGTTTGAATAATTCAACTAAATGAAAATGACATTATGATTTGAGCATTGAGCAAACAAAAAAGTTTTAACACATGACCTTGGGGACACCATGTTAATCTTGATGAATCATTTGGTTGCTTCCGTTCGAGAAATCGTTCGACAATTAAATCTAATTAATTATTTAGATCACAAGATGATTGGATAGCAATTAAGTGCGTGAACTTGGAACGAATGAAAGGACAAAGTTATTATTATTTACATATGTATATATATATATATATATATATATATATATATATATATATATATATATATATATATATATATATATATATATATATATATATATATATATATATATATATATATATATATATATATATATATATATATATATATATATAAATATATATATATATATATATATATATATATATACATATATATGTACGTATGTATGTATGCCTTGTGGCAGATTAACAAAGTATGGTACTTCATAATATAATTGTTCTAATTTCTCAAATAAAATTGTTGTGAGAATAAGGTAGAACATAAAACTGTGTGTGCTCCATTTTAAATTAATAAGCTGAATGATCAATATCTTACACGTTTATCATTACCTATAGTAGTTTTTTTCACATTTGAATAGACAACGGAATAAATTACGGTATTACACAAATTGATATATATATATAACAGATTTGCATCCTAATACGTATAAAAGGAGCTTTTTAAGATCACTTTGTTATTAAAATTTGTCATGGATTTTTATTTTGTTTCTTTTTTTTGATTGGATATACGATTGCATGACTGTTCCAACAATCAATAGGTGGTCTAGAAAGGAATTTACCATATCTTCGAAAATAGCGTAGTCTGGAATGTTCTGTTGGTGCAATCGATATTATACGCACGCAATGTAATGTATAAAGTATTATCTGACTCACCTAACCCCGCTTATATTGTCTACATCATATATAGCGCACATATTATTCCTGGTTTTATGTTTATTTCTACGTACAAAGTTACACATACAACCTACGGTGTTAACATTGCCTTATGATAATATTTTAATAAGTTTAATGGCATAATCTATTATTTATTCTTTTTGGGGACACAGAATACAACTACAGCTATATATAGCAAAGGTTAGTGTTTAGAGGTCGCAATCGACCACCTGTGAAGTCAATGCCTAAAGTTCAGCTTGGCGAATTTCTGTATAAATAAACAATAGGTAAGTATATGTATTATAATTAAAATGATCAAAGTAACAATCAAACCAACGATGATATAGTAATCAACCTAAGATATCAATTGTCATACATGTATATATTAGTCAAAACATCGCACAAGCCGGAAAACACAAAAAAAAAAACGGTTGTTTTACGATGTATTTTTAAAATGATTATTTTTATTATTGTTTTACGGATTTCGGTTATAACATGAATAAACTTTAGATACATCAAAAACAACTATAATTTTACGTAGAGGGGTGAGGGGGCAATATCTTCTGGAATACAGCATTGATTGGGTTTAAAATGCGAGTGGTTTCAATGTGACACCTACACAAGATGTGTGTCAAATTTGGTTGAAATTGGTTTGGTATCTTTAGAAGAGAAGAAGCGACAAAATTTGGTCTTACGACAGAGCGCGCGATGTTACCAAGTATATGACATAGGCATATATATATTTTCGGAATAAAGGCAATGTGAAATGAATTTCTATGAAAGAATGTTTTGAATCCGAATGTTTTGAAGCCAAATATGTAGACAAACACTTAAGCTCTTCTGTACTACGTACGGCGGAGCTATAAACGCAAATTAATGAAATTTTATACTTTCACCAATACATCTTGTTTTTGTTTCAAATATGAAAATAATATAAATTTTATTAGATTGTGCTCGATATATCCACCGTTATCAATATCTTTCACTGGGACCCAACCCAACTTAGAAATTATATTTAGAATTGCCAAATTTGGAGGCAAATGCACAAATTTACCAGTGAACTGAAATTCTAGTTAAATAACATAAAACTTCCGTGACATCATTTAAAGTTTATAATGAAATCGATTCGTGTGCCTGGTTCATTAGCGTATATTTTTAACTGTAATACTGCAACCGTATTTCTATAATTAGCAGTTTTCGTTAATTACTGTAGTGTTCGTAAAGATAAGTAACGGATCACACAGTGACACGCATCTCACGAAGTATCATCGTATCTTACCATACAACGTAATGTGACGACGAGGTGAAGTGCAATTTCCGGCGCCAATAGATACATTATTTATGCATTCGTTCCCATTGTGTCTCATTACTATTATAATATGACTGTTGGTGGCCATCATCGGCGGCAACGCGATCCACTCAACCAATTCATCTGCACTGGTTCGTTGGGTCGGCCCGGTAAAACAGGAAATCCGAATTACCCACTGACCTATTGGCCGCGAGCACACTTTCTCGAGTATAGGTAGTGTTATCAGAATCAGAGTTTTGTTACAATGTTAAATGCCTACCTATAGTAAACACTATCCGTAACAAATACTAGAACAATCAAATTACTTCTAGTTGTCATTTGTAGAGCCCGGCCAGATTCTTAGTAAAACAGATGTGATGCTGATAAAAACATGCTGATGTCTTTTAAAATATTACTTTTTACTATTTTAATAGGCTAAACAAGGCCTTGTAGTCACGTGTCATTTAATGTTTATATGAAAAATAATGCTTTTTAATCACACTACTGTAATTACGTAAAAAAAATATTACACTAGTATAATTGAATTATAAATTGAGTCAACTAAAAATGTACTCAAAACTGGCGACTTAACATATAGATTTATCCTACAAAATTACAGACCAGCTCCAGAATTGCATTATCTAATAGTTTTAGCAAATGTTGAGATTTAAATATCCAGAAATAGTAAATCATTTTTAAAAATAAGCTAGTTTTTAACAAAATATAAATATATGTTTACTTTATTATACGAAGTAATAGGTAAGTATTGTCATCATGAATAAAATCGATTTCGAGATTTTAACGGAAATACACCTTTTGACCTTCCCTGAATCAAGTCTAACTACTTTTAGAATGACGGCTGTCTCTGTGTGTGTGTGTGTGTGTGTGCTGTGTGTGTGTGTGTGTGTGTGTGGCTGTATGTGTGTGCGTGCGCGCCTGCGTGTGTGTGTGTCTGTGTGTGTGTGCGCCTGTGTGTATGTGTTCATGTGTGCCTGTGTGTATGTGGTCATGTGTGCTTGTGTATATGTTTGCACGTGTGTAGGGGTAGATAAAATTATGAAACTTTAAACTTTAGATTTGTATATGCCTGGTAAGAAAATCTCCTATTTTTGAAACGACTATTCAAACCGGAAGTGCATATTTACCTAAGTCACTATTTGCAGTTTCAGCAATATCTCTGAAACAGATGCAGCTACAATAAAAATGAAAAATATGAATATTTCGCACAAATTATGTCTGAAATTTGTCTTCAAAAAGTGTACCACTTACAAGAAAATTGCTATTGAAACTCTTACATTTCTTGAAATTAAATTATTTAAGTCTTCTTTTCTTATTTATATTAAAGTTTAATAAATCACATCAACTATGATTCAACTGTTTTACAAGAAAATAAAATAAACTCAAATATGTTGACATTTAACATCTATTATCACAAATATATTTAGTGAAAAAGCGTTTCAAAGGTTAGTTAGTAAAATATTAAAAATATTATATATAAATATGTTGTTAGGTTTTAAGTTCATTTGAAAACTAGAAACCATCCGGCCATAATAATTTCTAATATAGCGAAATGAATAATTATATATTCTTGAATGTTTAAAATTGTGTAATATCCTCCCTAGCTAAACAAAATATACCTACTACGTATAAGAAAGCCCAGTGCAATACACTGTAGATGTTTTTAAATATAAATTATCTTATATCACAAGTGACAAACTGTACATACAATTATTATAAATATATGAAATAAATTAGTGAATCAAGTTAACGTCATCGTGACACTGAAATAAAGATTCTGTCGCACATCCGGATTTGAGAGTGAGCTAGACGTCAAAATGACCGTTATAATGAAGTAATTTTAAATAGTAACGGTTAGAAAAATAACGATTTTTAGACAATAAGTATAAACTTATTAGTATCCTAGCAGCAAAGGTAATTTCCGGTAATTTTATATATTCAATCAGTTTTTACGAGTTTTAATAAATTCGAAAATGCTGCTGGAAATCTTCATTTCAATTGCATGAAGCACTACGAATATTATCTTTACATATCTTATACTGTACGCTGTACCGTGAGAATACCTATTTTTATTAGGTATGTAAATTCTTGTACTACGGACATTTAAAATATAAAACAATTATCGAGAAAGTTTTCATCATATCATTCAATCATATAAACATGATAAAAACCAAAAACAATTATTTTAATTTCACCAATCATTTATAAGTACATACATATAAGCATAAAACAAAACCGAACCATTCTGGGATTTTATCACTTGATATTACGACGCTTTCATTTCATTATTTCACGAATAATTAAGTCTTATTCAGAATTAATTTCCACACATACAAATGAAAGCAAAAGGCAGAATAACGAATACAAAATAAACACAAGAACAAAAACAAATATTGTTTGCTGTTATTAATTAATATTATCATTACAAAATGAGCTTATTATTAAAATTGAATATTTGATTCAACTATGTAAAACCGGTCAAACTGTAATTGGAATTGAGGTGCAGTTCATTCAAACTTATTTAAATCACCCAAGTCAACAAAACAGTGATAAAAAACAATTATCAAATAAAGATATGCATCAAGATATTAAAGAAGAAGACGAACAACTAATGAGGACAGAAATAGAACAATTTTTCAAACGCGTTTTGGAATTTTACGTAAATGAATATAATCCAAAATAAAATGTTATGTAATTAAAACAACCAGACTCTCTTGGACTTGTATTGGAAATTAAACTTGAAATATATAAAAATTAAAAAAGATATCTATAATGTTAAAACCGAAGTGAAATCAGAGAAGATTGTTAATCTTCTTGGGGATAGATAAATACTTCAGGAGCTAATAGAATAGAATAGAATAAGAAACACCCGATGGCACAGTGCACTCGTCTATCTTTGTCAGACTTTCTTTCGCACACAAGACAGGTAATACAATTACAGTAGACTAACGAAGTACTGGTAACGACATACAAGTACTATATGATGAAGACTTGCATACCAAGCGAACGATACGATACGATCGGCTTATACCTGTCTCACCTCTACCTTCTTAGCCACCTTCTTCTTGTGGATTTGTCGTTTGTTTGTGGCATCCAGTACCTACTACAATGTTGTCGTGGTCGTGTCACTGACCCAACCGCGAATAGTTTTTATTTTCTTTCTTAGCTTACCTTAGTTCGCAGCAAGACAACACGAACGCCTATTGATGCAATTGCAACTTATTTTAGATGAAAATAATCACCAATGAAACACTTTAAATTTGTTTCTAATTGTGTATTATATAATCGTTGTGATTATCTAGCAATTGTTATTAATTGAAATCTCTATTAAATTTTATTATTATCGCAGATTGCATCAGAATCTTAACTATGAAATTTACCAGTTACAATTTCTAGATATTTCTGGAAAAAAATGGTGTGTTACAGCAATGAAAATATCGAATTCGAACAATATAATTTAAATTTGTCGCCACAAATGTAAATAAAATTTTATAATTAAACATAAAATTGCGACAAATTGCTTATAAAGCTTTAATCAAATTAATACAAAATAGAATTTACCGTTTATTATTTAGTAACAGAACAGTTTATTTACTCAGTGCGAAGTTATCATAAGCCATTTCATGGTATGACAACTTGTTTCATGAAACGCTGTGTTTATATAACTATGATAAATACCCATTTTCTAAACTGTTATATATTTAAATGTATTTATATTACAAATAACTATTTGCTATTTCCGTTTCCAATAAATGTGAAACCTTACATCAAATGTTCTAATCTAAAGTCCAAACCAATCGAGGGCAACCATATATTTAAATATTTAGATTTAAATGAATGTCGAAACACATTGGTGTAGTCAAAATATTTAGAATGGGATGGCAAATAAATAAAATGTTGAGACTTGCCTAAATGAACAATATATGTATGTATTATAAGTTATAACCATCAACGGCTGACATATTTGACAACTGTCGATTGAAATGGTTTTTAACTATTTCATTTATCATAGTTTAGCAATGTAAAGTAGATGTTGCGAAGTACATCAAATCAATGTTTAGACAATTATTAAATATTTTTAACGGTGTAAAGCTTCAATTTTTGAACAAATGAGAAGACCAATCAAATATTTGAAATTATTGTAGTCTTTTCTTACTACTTTCAAACAAATTCGTCGTTGTCTTTTTAGGGCTCAGTAACTCCATAAGTAAAAGGCCTAGAGGATTTAAAATTTAAACGACACGAATTATGTGTCCATAGTTTAGCTATATCAAATTTAGTGTCAATTCGTTTAGTATCTTCAGAGAAGAAGAAGCGACAAATTTTGGTCTTTTGAACGACCGAGCGAGCGACGACTAACAACCAATGAAGTTATTGTTATAGAAAATGTTTACCACGTAAAAATGGTTACTATAGAATTCTGTTGATAAAGAGAGTATCTTTGAGTTGTTGAATGCAATTTAACGCACTTTTTTTACCGCTTCCACAAGTGATACATTGCGAAACTTGACACTTTGTCCAGTGTCCAAAAAGCAGTTCATTACCAAATGGGTATCAACATTCACGGTTCGAGTTACTTTGTAGGTACTACATATAAAACTATGTGATATTTGACACCGCATCGCCGAAGTGTATCAAGAAACAAATTTGTGCAAAAACTTTTTTTGTACTTCTTCCACGAATCTTACATTTCTGGTTATGTAAACTGAGGAGGTGCTCAGAAAGTGGATCAGTAAATGAAATTTGACCGCGGCTCGCTCTCAATACACCTGTGTCAGACAGACCACTCTTATAAGTGGATTGCATGTTAATTATACAATATTATTATATAAATAGAGATATCTATACTACTTTGATTTATTGCTTGGCCATTTCAATATCTCGTTATATTAATTGTACATTAAGATTTCTCATTTTAATTTACAATTACTTTATAGTACATTAAATGCTACGGTTAATATACATATATATTTTTGTATAACTGTCAAATCATTTTCTTATCAATAAGTAATAAGATATAGAAAATGATAAAAATAGTACATCTTATATACCTATAACAATAGTTACTTGAACTTACACCGAATAGATAATATATAAAAAACTTCAGAATGATTTAAAGTCAACATTTTGTATGTAACAAATAATTTCCATTGTAATTAATTGAATGACTGATTGAAGTCATACACTATCGACGAAGTTCAATAATGAGTAATGCGATTGGCGGAAACTTAGACCTTAATTATTACTAATATGAAATATACTATGAAAGTAAGAATATACTTTCAGAATACACCACAACAGGGAAAAATACTTCTACAAGACGTAAACTGTATCTTTTTGAAATTATTATTATTGGTGACTGTTTTCGACATTTTTGTGAAATGTTCGCAAAGATTTTTTTTTTCACTAGGAATCTGCATATGCAAGTTGTCTATACAACAAAAATGCGAAATTGTAAATATATATATATATATATATATATATATATATATATATATATATATATATATATATATATATATATTGATATAGATGATAGTAAATACAGTTCACATAATTTGTCATTAGTATTTACCATTTACGTAACAATTATATTACCTATATGTACTCGAGAATGTGATTTTATTTTAACCTAAATTCCAACAGTAATTTATCATTTTTACATACCTCGACATAATACTTACTTTCTCTGATTATCAATTCTTTGCAATTTCAATTATTTTAATATTACTATAGGTAGTATAATACTACATATATATAAACTACATAGTTTTAAAATGTGTAAATATTTAATAAAACCTACAAAAATAGATCAACTAGACACAGAAAATGTCCAATTATCTCAATCTTTCAGTTGAAACGTAGCAAAAATATATTATTGTTAATAGTTTGTTTACCTATATATAGGTATGTATTATATATATATATATATATATATATATATATATATATATATATATATATATATATATATATATATATATATATATATATATATATATATATATATATATATATATATATATACACCTATATGTAGCTCTGTGTGTTTGAATTTAAGATTCGAAAAGGCTCGCACGAAAACCTCCAATTATTAAAAATTGTTCGTAAGTTTTGTATTTTAATATCCTTCCTATTTAAACAAAACAAACTACTACGTATAAGGAAGTCCAATGCAAGACACTAAATGTTTTATTATAACGATTTATTCCAATGCTTTGAATTATATTTAACAATTCACAACGTAACCATTAAACGTTAGTGTAATCTAGTAATTAGAGAGTAAGTTAAACTAATTTATTTACCAATCACTACATCATGGATCGCTGGTTACGAAAATTTCATTAGTTATTTGGTTTGAACGACACTCTGTTCAAGGTTAAACGTCTATTATTATTTATTGTACAGGTGTTCAATAAACCATTTATTTGCGAAATTTCACCGAGCCCGAACTTTCAATGATTAAACAACAGCATGAAATCAGTAATATGTACATAAAAAATTGTACATCAGAGCTAATGTTTATAAACACATTAAAACAATTACTAATAAATTAACTATAGCGAATATCCGTCAAAAATGAAAAAAACCTCTCAGAATATTTATTTGTAATCATAACGAACCAGGCTTGAGCAAGCTGCAAACACTGACGTAGTTAATGCTTCTTTTGTATAAACCGCAGATCACGAGTTGAAAAAACTATGTATACATTTCCAACAAGGATATATCTGTAAACTAATTTATACTTTATAATTATAAATATTTTAAATCACATATGTGAAGTTCATTGTACTGTAGACAGCAAAATACTTTTATGAACAACAAATATAAAATGTTGAAAATCTGTATAAATCTATAAATATTCATATCATAATGAATCCTCTGTTTGGAATTTCACTAATTAATTGGAATGAATAAAACACTGCATTGGGGCATAAAAGTTAATATAGAATTCTAAAAACGTATATTATTTTATGACTAAGGTTATTTAAAATAAAATTTAATAGTGAGTCATATTTGAGTTCAACACAAACGTGTTCTAAAGGTATTTCATAAACTTAGGAGTAATTAAACATTTTCATCTGATATCTAATAATATATTAAATTTTATACGACACCAGACAGATCAACCATAAAATAAAAGTTATAAGTTTGACTGGAAATGATTCGCTTTCGAAATAAACTATTAATTTTATTTTTCCATTAAGAGTTTGTGTTTCAACATTAAACAAACATTGAAGATAATAAAAAAGATATAACAGCACAGTTGAATAAGAACACAATTTTTTTATAGTTACAGCTTATTTAGAAACCGAATATGATTGGCTCCAACAATAACAGAATTCTTTAAAACTTTTGATATTTTACTAACGTTGAACTGCAAATGTTTCACGAACGAAAATTGCAACGCAAGGGGTAAAAAAGGCAATAGAAAAAATGGTTTAAGTACCGGTGCCCGGTGGTTGGTGTCACCCCGCGAGCGGAAATTCTCACAGGATGTGAACCACTCAACCACCACGCCGCAAGCCACTATTTGTGTGTGTGTGCCTGTTCGTATCAGTGAAGCAGAACACACACAGAAAAAGTCAAATCGAAAAAACGAAAACGACATATAAGATAAGAACAGAACAAATATTTACATACATACGCACACCTGTACATAACTTTAAACTGAATGTTCTGAATAATTCAACAAGGAGTGTAAACGTTATCAAAAATATCTCCACAAACTCAAAAAATAATCAATGACACCATTGTACAATTTAGCGTAGTCATAATCGATCGCATATCTGTTTTTTTTTTTTAAATGAAGGACATCTTTGTTTAATAATCGGAAATTAAAACGTGTAGATTCAAAAAAATTTAAAAAAACACGAAACTAAATACTTATAAAAGTGTGTTTTTCGCGTAAGTAACGTAATTGTTATAAACATTTATTATTTTAAGACAATAACACCAAATTAGGTTTATGTCTATGTTCAACTATATACTAAATGTTAATATATTAAAATGTGTTTAACTAAATACTTTACGAGTTTTATGCTTTACTATGTGAAGACTTCACAGGATAATCATAATTATGATAGAAGTATCGTAATAAAAGTAATTTAATTGTTATAATAGTTCTCATATATATATAACAACGTAACAATCAATAAACCATAGCTACTTATTCATAATTAGGTATATGGGTTTAAACTTTTTTCTAAATAAAATTCGATCGTAATTGGTTGAGTACGTAAAAAAAATGCATATTTATACAAAACAAACCACGCAAAGTATGTATGAACCATAGAGTTGTATTGCTTATGTGTATTTCTATGGTCGTCTCGTCATTACTTTGTAGGAGTATTGGACGTAAGAGATTTACAAAAAAAATGGCAGAATGACTCCTAAATCAATTTGAATAAATGCAAACTGGCAACTCCATTTCTAATATAGAATAAAGGTCGATGATTTAAAACTAATTTTAAGTATTCTATTACGTATTTCACAAATCATTTATGTACATGGGGTCATAAATTATTTCAAAATTAAATCCTAAATAGAATATTTTACAACGAAACAGGTAGATATGGTTTGCATGAAACTCGTTATAGTATGGGTCCTTGGTGGAAGAAGCAAGGTTAGTCAGATATGTATGTATATGAAAATGCATTTTGTTTATTACTGGCTACATACATATATATATATACAGAAATAAAAGCCGGCAACTAGAATGTAAATGTGATCGTACCTTGCCTGTAGCCTTCTTGTAGCGTAGAGTTGCTTCCCGAATGAGATCCCGGACCAGCAGGTCTCCGTCACCGCACGGCACCACCACACGCACATTCCCAAAACATACAGTCACTTTCATGTTCACAAATTCACTTGAAACACCACTCAAATAAGCACCGGTCGTCAAAGATATGTTTCAACTTGCGTGGACGGCATGAGAACACACGACGCCATACCTGGTGACTGCAGCGTGTACGAACACCTGCCTTTAATCCAGACACACACACAACAAAACCAACACCGAAATTCAACGCGTGCTTTTCGTCACTAGAAACAATCTATAGATTCGCTGTAGGGAAACTAATATATGCAATGCACTTGCATATCACATGTCAAAATAATGACAATAACAAATCACACACACACACAACAAATCGAAACACATCTTAACGTCAGCCAAACATTGCAACGACTGATACTGGTCAATTTTTTTTCAAAACAAGTTTTTGCCCCCACCGTTCTGCTTACGGTTGGATCACACCAATAGGGTGCTAGCGTTGAGTTCGTAAAGCGCCAGGTGTATCTTTGGCGGTTACGGAAGCATTCTCAACCAACAATGGAATGCAATGCGGTGACGGTGCTGCTGTCTGATGGACAGGTAAACAACTACCACTGGAAACTATTACTCACACCTTATGACACCTGGGAATTCAAACTAGACGCGCTTTTTTAGTTTTCTTTGTTTTACTTTATTATGTGAACAATTCATTCAATTAGAATTTTCAGTGCTGACAATTTACATTTGTTCTTAGATGTATGTACAATTAAACGTTATTACATACAAGTGTTAAATGATTTAAACAAACAGCTAATTCATTTAGCTGTTGTCTAATATGATACAGTGAGACATCTAATTAGGGAAAAGACATTTATATATTTATTTTTTAATACTACTCCAATCACATAGATATGAAAAAATGTTAGTGCAATTTTTACCAATGCGAATTACTTCTTGCAGAAAATGCAAAAAACTTTTAAGATTTAATACCGAAATTCTAGAATAAAACAAGGAATACCTCCTTCCTACTCCTGTAGTCCTGTATCTTTATTAGAAATATCTTTATTAGAAATAGTATAAATATTATTATTGTTCATAACAATAATACTGCAATCTGTTATTATTTAACTGTGTGTATATAATATGCAATTTTATAGAATAATTTACTTTGATTTAACATATTATCATATGATTTTTATTCTTATCAGAGTAAATATTAGGACGAGTATCTGATAAGGTGTCTCCTTATTGCAATAATATTTCATCACAGAATCGCCATTCAGTCGATAATAAATACTTATATATTATAAATAACAGCCAAAAATGTTTCTGTTTACTTACATATTTCTTTGTACTTATAAACAAATATACACTCTAAGAATTGCAGCGCGAAAATCGCTATATTTCAAAGACTAGCCTGTTTTAAATTCAATCGAAATAACATTTGAGTTGAAATATTGCGTTTCGCGCTTCAGTTCTGAAAGTATAAACAATTAAAGAAAATTAATTGATACAATCTATATATATATATATATATATATATATATATATATATATATATATATATATATATATATATATATATATATATATATAATATATATATATATATATATATATATATATATATATATATATACACATATATATATATATATATATATATATATATATATATATATATATATATATATATATATATATATATATACATATATATATATATATATATATATATATATATATATATATATATATATATTTAAATTAATGCTTTCTTCATTCATTTTATCTAGTGGTGCATATTTTAGGATAGTTTTACCTAAATATTTATATAAATAATTTGTAAAAATCAATAAACCAATACCAATATAATCTAAATGAAACAAATTGGCTGATAAACTTTTTAAATCGAAAACACAATTGAAATCACTGATTAATGCACTATGTATTATTATAATTAAATATAATAAACGCATATAAATAGGCATATAAAATTCTTTATAAAATGAGCGAAATGGATCAGAGTTTTAGTTTTAGAACGAATAAACCCAAATTGTGTTGTTTTTTTTTGTGAGTTACTATTACCGCATTAGTAATCACAACAGATGAACTTGCCAAAATATAATTCTGTTATTTAGTGCAAGTATTTATAGCTCGGTAACAAACACAGCCCTATTGTTAGTCAATTGTCAGAAAACTTTTGAAAAACAGCTTTTTCAATGCCCTATATATTCTAAAGACAGATATCACTGTTATTTATCAAACAATATGTGATGTTTAATCAGTTATCAAGATTACATGAAATAACTTTGTGTACTTAAATGGTACGTCGTTCTGCCGTAATTAGTTGCTTGATTAAAATGTGTCTATAATTGCCAACTATGGAAATTCGTCATTCACGCTCATACTAGTTGTCTACCAATCCTATAAACCATGGTTTCTGTAACTACATGTGATATTAAATAAAGGTCGTCAAATATGGAAGAGAATTAAAAATGTAATAATATCTGCTTCATAAAATTATAGAATTGTTAAAAATATGGCTTATTGACTTATATACTTTTGTTGACAATTTCAGAAAAAAACATTTATTTTTTAGTTACTTCCACATTTTAGTTATTTGTAATCCGGTTTTAGTAGGTTTGGTACATTGTATTTCCTAGAAATTTTATGTAGGTAAATTATATATTGACTTTCCCATTTCATGCATTACCATCAGAATATTATTAATTATTTATATCTATTACGCTGACTTTTTACGTACTCAGCAAATTACTTTGCCACAGGAACGAAAATCAAATGTGACGTAAAGTTGTAGTAGTATACAGAAATATTTTTTTCTATAAATAGTTTCGGCTAATTTTCCGGATACAAACATAAACAGGATATACATATAGGCACAAGCGACTCGGAATAGCTTGAACTGCGATATGCGCAGCAGAAAGAGTGAGCGTCACTATAATAGAAACAAACAAGACTATATAGAGTCTATTCCTGCTCATATAAATATGACGTCATAACGAACATTTTACTCCTAAATCACAGAATTATATAGCATCTCTGTCTTACTTGCACAATACACATAAGTCAATATCTTAAGGGGCGTAGTCAAACTTTGCAAAGTGGCGTATCGATTTAGTAATTTATATTGAAAAATTCACACAATAAAATAAAACCAGAGGTTTTATTATTAAAACTATATACTTACTTGGTATACTTCATTTTGAAATGAATCTTTTAGATTGTAAAAAATACAGTTTTATAAAAAAATAATATAGATATGTGTATATGTAAATTTTATTTAATTATGCTGATTTGTTTATTCCTATAAATGTGTGATTTTGTGGTGTATACGTGTATAACGTAAAAAAAAGCGTTATTTGATTTATGAGACTGTTTTATTGTTAAATGTGCCATCTTTCAAATATAATCAATACTAAATTCGCGATTTAAGTCATACGCACATTTCATGACGTATGAAATAACTATGTGATCATGAATAGACTATTTAAACAGGTAGCAGTGCACGCTATTCCGAACCGCTTAAATATACATTTAAGTATTTTTCCTATTGTAAAATATTCTAATTTGCTTCATTATTTAGTAGTGTAATTATTTATTTCCCGTACCTATATAGTCAATTATAATTAAATATAGTCTAGTAGTAAAATTGTATTAATTTATTTATAATATATGAAAATAAGATATAATAACGTCTATATTATATACTCTCATTAATAAATTTGATTAGATCATTCGTAATATAAGAAAATATGACTAGATTTCGATTATTGACTTATAGAGTCACCAGTAAATCACTTATATTTCTAATAATTTCAGTTATTATTAGTGTATAAGTTATAACACACCTCAAATGGACGCCTGTATTAATGCATCGATAAACGTTATATTTCTACACTACAGGTTCTTTACTGTTAACAGTAACATATAATTTAAATAATGTTATTAAATACAACCGAGCGCTAAATATAACTTACGTCATTATTACCTATATAACTAAACAATACACGTTTGTATGTCTCTTTCAAGTTTTATAAGCGTAATGATAGCAACGAGCTATTTATTGGATATTTCCACAGTTTCTTATTATTTTCCCTTTTCCTTTCGCTATAGTGTAACACATGTATACACTAAGCTAAGGCAAAGAATTAAACGTATTTCATAAGTATATAACTTCAGGATATCACTATTATAATCGAATAACAACCTCTGATAGTATGTGTGAGTAATTCTGATCAGAAGTTCCAGCCGTGTTAGTATTCACGGTTGTAGTAGGCGCTGGTCGTTCACTGTTCATTGCAGAGTCCTTTAAAAAATTAATTGCGGTGTGACATGAAAATATTAACACCTACATGTACACAAAAACTATTATTGAAACAACAATACTCCTTAAGTGAAGTTGATAATGAAACGTATTGTTTTCTTTTTCTTTTCATTAGGTTACATACCTGATACCCCACGGCGACGGGTTTGTGCGTTATATCTCTGATAGGTCTTTCTGGTAGTAATGGTAATAATGATTCTGTAACTGTGTTTATCAAGTACGGATCATCATCTTTCAACACTCCTCGATTCTTACCATTTCTTAACTTTTTCAATCTATGGATTGTTAATATATACATACATATACACATATATATATATATATATATATATATATATATATATATATATATATATATATATATATATATATATATACATACATATACACATATATATATATATATATATATATATATATATATATATATATAAATATATATATATATATATATATATATATATATATATATATATATATATATATATATATATTTATGTTATTGAACCAGATTGAAAAAAATTATTAACTTGCACAGAGATATTTAATTAAATGATGCAGTTTACAATTGAAATGATCCACTCATGAGTGCGTCTGCATTACTAACCTGCCTCTACGGATGACTGTAACCTTGGGTTGACCTTCACTACGCCGTTGCTCTTCTTCAACGACGTGGAATAAACTGAAGAGCAAATCAGTGTTGGCGTCACTTACGATTTCTTCATGCGATTCTATTGATACTTCTTCAGTACGTGGCGAAGTTTTTACATCTAACCAATCAAATATTATTTATTTATCATTTTATAGGTTATTCTGAGTTTAAGGCGATTAAAGATATATTCATATATATTTATAAGTAGTTAGACTACCAAATTGGCCCTTAATTCAAAAATATACATTTATTTAATACCTATTAGGATACTAAGAAATAACATTTTAGTAACCCTATATACATAATTATTCTCTTTAAATAAAACGCAAGTTCTAGAGGTCATATACCCTCTATGGAAATTCGCGTGATAAAGCCGTTCTTATAGTATAAATGTTATCGGTATTTCGTGCCGAAACGTAAAACGTCGACACGATAACACAACGTTCATGCCGTTTTACCGCGCATATTTTATAAACAAAAACGTAAAATCTTGGTACCTATTACAAGTGCAGCGTAGGTGGTATGTAAATATATGATTATAACTGTAAGTTATTTCTACAAAATAAAATACAAATCCAAATAAAAATTGCACAAAATAAATAATGCAACGGTTAATAAAAGCTACCAAACATCTCTTGTTCGTCAAATATATATTTTTAATTCTTCTGTTCTCGGATTTATTCATCGCCCTGATTCCGACATTTTATTTTTATATTTAACCCTTCAATCGTTGTATTAATTCTTTAGAGGTACGTTTGGGAAATATTGAAAAACTAATAAAATAAGTAGTAACAATCAAATAGTGTCAAACATAGAATTAGTTACGTGTTTAAAACAAAAGATTCATATGAATAAAAATACGTAAACCACAAATTAAGCAGTAAACTGTAAATTTATGTGTTCCGCGAATAATTACATACAATGAAATTAATGGATTTGACTTGAATGTGTACGTAAAAAAAACGTATTTCGTGTTTTGTTCACATCAATTAATTATCTTTATTCATGATCAACATGCTCGATAATGCATGTTATAATTTCGCTGAAATAAATAAATAGTCAAGGTATTCTCGTTTAGGGTAGCGTGGCAGCCTTGAAAAGGTATTGTTAAGTGATGAAATAATTATTCCTTTTCAATACATACAAAGATTATAGAAAATATTTGAATATAGATTACAAGAATGTTTTAAATTCTAGAAATGTCTGGGTATACAATAGGTATACTCAATTAATTTATTTAAAAGTTTGTTTGCATGACTTTTTTTATAAAAATCAATATTTATTTAAAAGTTAATGGAGAGACGTTAGTAGTAATAGATTTAAACGCGTTCTAATTTTTAACAAAATGAATTCCAATTACTGTTTCTGATATTTATTTGAGTAATAAATTATTTATTTATCATTTATATAGGTATTATAATCAATAACTATTAGAGACTCTAATGTAAAATATATACTTTAAAACTAATTTATAATTTAATATGCACTGTCATTATTAATATTTAGCATCTGAGAGCTTAAATGAGCCAGTACCTAATACTTATACTAAAATATTAAAGATAGAATATTATATACATATGTATATAATACGACTTATGAGACTGTGTTACCTTAAACATACTGGTTATTTTGTATTCCATCGATTTTAAATGGAACACCTGTCTGTTTTACAGATAACTCCAAGGGAAAAATGAATAATTTATCGGCTGTGGTAACATAATTAACTTTGTGTTACGAACTTGGTAACAAGATGTATTCAAAAACTAAGACAAAATGTAAAACTACTTTTGTCTAGCAAGAAATATAAGTCTATGTTTGGCACGTAGTATTTGATGCATACAAACATTTTGATCACATTAAATATGATTTATTACGAGATTAAATATAGTACTTCTGTGGCGTTTTATAGTTTTACTAAAACAGTGTAATTATTTAAACATTTACCTGTTGTTATGCACCCAGTGTCTTCTTCTTTGCATAAAAGTGGCACAGTAGAACATACTGTACCAGGAGATTGACTAGGAGTGTTATTAGGCTGTTGCCAAAATGATTGGGGTAATGCTCGTAGTTTCATAGGTAGAGGTTCTACAAAGATGTATAAACCAAATATTTAAATGATTGGGAAACACGAACAAATCCTCTAATAACAAAAAATTATAAATATGTTGATCTAAGGATTATTCAACAAGAAAATTTCCTAATTTTTGTTGTAGTGTTTTTTATAAAAAAATTGTTGTTTTTATCTTCTATTTATTTGAATAGAAAGTTACTCCTCATTTATCACATGATTTTGCCAGAATTACAAAAATGTTTACATGTATTTACCCTTAAATTCTTATAATAAGTTATATTTGATTAGTTATTTTAAAATGGCGCTGTATTTTGCCAATAATTGTAATCATATGAGGTGCCTTAAATTTCCTAGCACTATGAATTAATTTATTAAAGTAAACTTCTTTTAAAAGAATATCTATTATCTTACAATGTGACTGACATATATGAGCTCATAAATTATGTGCTTTGTAAATATAAGAAAAGTGGTAGTAAAATGGGCGCATAATTTAACCTTGTAAGTATATTAGAAGTTAGCATTTCCAAGGAAAACATAAAAATATATACTATATATATATATATATCTTTTATATATATATATATATATATATATATATATATATATATATATATATATAAATATAAATATATATATATATATATATATATATATATATATATATATATATATATATATATATATATATATATATATATACATGGGAAAAACATAAATATTATAATATGTTTCCTTTTCAAGTTAAATAAAAATGAATACAATGCTTTTTATAAAATGGGCATACTATATAAAATTACCTATAAATGAACTGTGATGATTTATGATGAAAATATCCAAGATGATAGATAATAATAGCGCGTAACACTTTTACCTTTTTTCGATTTGCTTCTCAATAAAATTTGTTTTGATTCATCTATTCTAACCTCAGTATGGCGCTTTTCCTTTATCAATGTGATATTTCCATTATTATCATAAATAACCCCATCGTCTTCACCACAGATATTGTTAATTTTACACATGCCCGAACTTGACACCATTTGGTTACGATTTAGGCCACTATCGTTATTACGATTTACATAATTGTCACCTACACACTCAAAAGGAGCAAGTTTATAATTATGTGTCCCTATAAAAAGTACAGCCTTTGTTTTCCCACCACTGCGCTTATTCTGAACAAATGTATCGATACTATTCACTATAGGTTGTTGTGGAAATGAATCATTACAATTTTTACGTTGATCACCATGCATATTATTTCATGTTACTTGTTAATTCATTCATTGTTTTTAAATATTTATGTAATTTTCTACTAGACTAGTACAGGTCATATTTTCAACTGATATCAGAGACCACGAGTAGGTCGTTCGGACGCCGTTACCTAG
This sequence comes from Nebria ingens riversi, assembly GCA_018344505.1. Taxonomy (NCBI): domain Eukaryota; kingdom Metazoa; phylum Arthropoda; class Insecta; order Coleoptera; family Carabidae; genus Nebria; species Nebria ingens. The sequence continues at coordinate 893,863 of JADQWA010000225.1, forward strand.
GTTACATACCTGTGGCAACATACCGAATGCGTCGACGTCGAAATTGACTTTATTTTGTAATATTCTACTAATCATTTTAGGTGATTCTCTCTACGCATTTAAAAAAAAGTCATTTTCGACCACCACATATTTTAAGGTTTATGTCATTTTTATTAGGAAATATCTAAATAACCGGAAACACAAATTATGGCAACATTAATTTTTACTTTCTTATATGAATGTATGTATGTATGTACATACATACATACCTACATATATAAGGAAGCACTGTAATCATGAAAAAAAAAACACGAGGTTTTAACGGAAATAGATCTTTTGTGTGTGTTTGTGTGAACGCTTTACAGCCAATGTGCGATTTTTTTAAAATTCTGCAATATCTCCAAAACGGCTACACTTACACAAAATATAATAGTATTCAAAATGAAAGATATTAATGTAATGCACAACTTTTATTTGAAACATTTCTTTAAAAAGTGTACCGGTTATAAGAGATTTGCTATATCAATTTTAATTTTCCTATTTATGTTACCATGGTTACGAAGGTATGAGAAATTACACATATAGTTTTAGTGTAAAAGTGTTTCAAAAGTTAGGAAAATATTATATATATAAATATTTTATTAAATTTTCAGTTCATTTGAAGACTAAAGACCAAATTACACGCATCCGTACCGTATATGCACTGTCAGTTACTCCTGCTTACACATGCCTGTATGGTTTCGCTGCAGTGAGGGAATGATCAGTACCAGAGAGTACTCTGATCAGTACATTTTGACTCATCAAATGGGGAAGATGCATTTTTCAACCAAAGACTTGGCAACAATTGTATTATTATTAGATAAAGACAAGCAAAATAATAATAAACGCAAGCGGAAATGGGTTCATATAAAGCTTTTGAGACAAATCATATAGTTATCGTCATCCATGATTATCAATTTAATCAATTATATTAACCTTCCGCAGCGCGCGCCCTGCACTGAGTGCAGAGAGTAGTACTCTCTGACTGAGTGCACGGGCGACGATTTCCCGTCGGAAACGAACCCAGAGACGGCTCCAGTTCTGTTATGGCTACAAGGTGCCACATCTTTAATTGGATTATTTACGGGAAATTGACCTTATATAATAAAACATAAGCACGGATTGAAATTGCGCAAATATACGTGGATGCAGAATCATAATTTGATCTATATCGACAATCCAGTCGGAACCGGATATAGTTTAAACACAAAACCCAAATGGCTACGCCGGAAACGAAAACTCCGTTGGATTAGACCTGTACACTGCGCTACAACAATTCTTTACGTTATTTCCAGAGTTACAGAAAACCGATTTTTTATTTCTGGAGAATCGTACGCCGGTAAATATGTTCCTGCGATTTCATACATGATCCATAAAAATAACCCAGGCGCCAAATTGAAAATTAATCTCAAAGATTTGGCAATTGGAAATGGGTTATCGGATCCGGAAAATCAGTTGAAGTATGGTGAATATTTGTATCAACTGGGGTTGATTGATACGGATGCGTTGTAACAGTTTCATAAATATGAACAGGAAGGGATTAAATTGATTCAAAATAAAAATTGGGCTAAAGCGTTTCAGCTGTTTGATACTGTCTTGAATGGAGATTTAAATAATTATCAATCATATTTTTAAAATGAAACCGGCTTTGATAACTATTTCAATTATCTAATTCCGAATGATACTTCCGGAAGTATGGAATATATGGGTGATTACATCCAGAGAAGTGATGTTAGAGCTGCTATTCATGTTGGAAACAATACGTTTCGTGGAGAAGATCAAACAATCGAGCTTCATTTAATGGAAGATGTTATGCAATCCGTCGCACCATGGATATCTGAATTACTTTCGCATTACAAAGTGTTGATTTATATTGGACAATTAGATATAATCGTTGCATATCTATTAACAATTAAGTATCTCAAAAACTTAAAATTTAGCAGTGCGGATGTACACAAAACAGTAAAACGTCACCAATGGCACGTCGATGGGGAATTGGCAGGTAATTTAACGGAGGTTTTAGTCAGAAATGCTGGTCACATGGTACTAGGTGACCGGCCCGAATGGGTATTAGATTTAATTACTAGGTTTACTTACGGTAAAAAACTGCATTATTAATGCGTACTAATATTGTATTTCAAATAAAATGTGTTGATAAATTTACCTATATTTTTTATATGCATTTCCTTATATAGTTTCGTTTTATATCAAAGTCAAATTATACATCTTTCTTGTTGGCGACTTTCCTAGTAAGCAGCTGTCTATGTAGTAGTGTTTTAGATTTTATTTAAATAACTTCCTATATACATTTTCTACACTTTAGTTTCAACAACTTAAAATAAATCGACTCAATTTTGACCACTGAGAAACTTTGATAGGAAATCAGCTGGTTTAGGTTCGATAGTTTCTTTGAAATAATCCATAATATGACCTTTTTGTTTCCAAATTTCAACCGTTTCCTTTAATTCCATTTGTCCCTATTAAAGAATTCAATTAATAATCAAACATTCAAATAATTGTTATGCAACATACCTTAATGACCAACATATCTATAACGCGAATATCAGTAACGTGACAATTTTTGAGAAACATTTCTCGCAATTTCTCTCTACAATCTTCAGCGGTTTTCGGAATATCATAATCCATAACTAGAATTTATAATTCGTGTTAAAAATTTTGACACAGTTGTTAGGTTAGAATTTTTATGTAGGTTTACCGATATAAGGAATTTGACGGTACCATGCTTTGTAAAGATTTAATACTCTATTTCTTGCTTCGCCACGATCTACAGATAAAATTGGTTTAACTTGTCGGAGGACAGTTTTGGCAGCTCCTCTAGCAGCCATTGTTCGCAAGAACTTTGACGTATTTTACACCGTTGCGTTGAGTAATAAAAATTATAAAATATGTTGAAATTTATGTAATAAAAACCGTGAAAATAACATAATAAAGCGGCAGGTTTTTTAAAACGATTCAAACTAATTAAAATATAGAAATTACGTGTTACCTGTCATATTGATTTCAAACAAAATATCACTAAAACAAGCATTGGCTTCGCCAATGCTGACCTTATCAGCAGGGTGATGTTTAGCATTGGCTGCGCCAATGCATAAAGTTTCACATAGCGAATATTTCTATAAATAAATAATATTTGTATTACAATTAAACTTATCAAAGTAGCAATCAAATCAACAATGACATATTAATCAAACTAAGATATCTATTTTTATATCTTGAGTATTATAAAAAGTATATATTCGGCGAACTATGTAGTATTGGCTGTGCCAACAAAATGTTGGTCTTACGACAAGTGAGCGAGCAAGGGACTAACATGTTACCAAGTATATGACTGATATTAACATTTTAGGAATCAGGGCGATGTGAAATGAATTACTGTAAAATAATTTTTTGAATTCGAGAATGTTAGACAAAATACGCAGATAAACACTTACGCTTTTCTGTACTACGTACGGCAAGCTAAAAACGGCTCATAGTTAAAAAGAAACTACCTAATAAACATTTAATCATATAAAAAATAGGAAATTGCAGTAGCTAATTGTTTTAAAATGAAATACAGAAAAAAACAGTTTATCAATTCTTATATTTTCTAATTACAAATGTACATGACGCAAGTATGAAATAATTTAACTAGTTAAAATTCCATTTGTTCATTAAAACAAATTATAAATATATTTGATGAAATATTATAAAAATAAACTATTTAATTAAGAAGTTAACCTTAACTATTATTTAATAAATCTGCATTAGTTTCTTCATTATCAGCACCTAAATTTACTGTTTTATCAATAGTTAAATTGTGTATTCTGAAAATAAAACAACTATTTTTATGTATCTGTTATGTAATGCAATCTGCGATAGGGCAAGGCTTAGGTTTGAAAAGCCCCAATTGTAAAGAAAACACCAATCTAATGTTTCTAAAATAGTATCACTAGGTAAAGTATGAAATACAAAATGTATTTCATAGTTTACCGAAACGTTCTCCGCTAATATATAAAATAACTATTTATAGCTTATAATATGAATTTATTTTATACTTTAACGGACCTGTTCAGTTATTTCATAGATTAACTAGTTATGCTATGTAATAACGAATTATAAAAATTTAACGGTAATATATCCAATGTGATGTGATACAAGACGCCGGTATTACAGATGCCTAACCAATTAAGATGACCAAATAAAAATATGTACGTACCTTTTAACATGCGTTTTTAAGTTACCACTTTGACTAAATGTATTCGAACAGTACGGACATGCAAACGGCCGTGTACCGAAATGGGTATTCAGGTGAGTATCCAACGAACTTTTTTGTGTAAATGTTCTTGCGCAATGCGTACACGCATGTTCACGTTCGTTACTATGTATTTTTTTATGTCGAGCTAATTGATAATTTGAAGCAAATTCTTTTTGGCAAACATCGCATATTTTCTTCTTCTTCAAGTCGATGTTTTGTTTCATGTATTTCTCACTGATAAAAAACTCAATATCTTTTTTTGTTTTATCATCAAACTCAACTTGTGACATCAATTGATTTTTAATTGATTCATCGACAATTAAAATATTAGAAGCGGCTGGTTTTATGTTTAAAATGTGCCCTTGTTCGTTGGTTTGAACCTCGAATTGCATTAACTGTGAATCTTGAGTATCTAATACGATATTTTCGTAAGATTTAACTGGATTCGGATGTTCAATTTCTTCTAGTTCGCCATCAGGGTCTTTGTCGTTTTCTTGAGGATTTAAATCTTCGATTAGGCTCTGAACTCCGTCCATAAGTTCCGACATTTTTGCTTTGCGAGTTATAATTTCGTGGGGAAGTTTGCCTGTTTTCGAAGCTTCTTTATAATGCACAGCCAAATGGGCCTTACGATGACCCGAAGTACGGAATCTTAGATGGCACAAACAGCATTTGTATGGTTTTGCACCTAAATAATAATAGATGTGTGATTTTCTCTCTCTACTATTTAAAATAACATTTACCAGTGTGAAGTCTCATATGAACATTTAAACTTCCTTTTGTTGCAAATAATGAACTGCAAACGTTACACGTGAAACTTTTTCTTTCTTGATGGACTCGAACATGGGATTCTAAAGTCGACTTGAGCGAGAAGCTTTTCGCACATTCGTGACATTTGAACGGACGTTCTCCTGTATGCGTTCGTAAGTGGCGCTGCAAATCAGATGGTTTTCGAAATGTTTTCGGACAATAAGTGCACTGATTTCGGTAAACTGGGACATCATTAGGCAGTATCTCTACAGTATCCTATGAATAAAATGTGTTTTAATTACTCGATCTCCCTCTAAAGTTGCATTAGAATACGAAATTAAGATCTTACTATTGGATCCATTGAAGTCCCGAAATCGTAAACAACTTCACTCGTTGGTAAATTAAATGTTTCACTCAATGCATTCTCATTCGTTGTATTCACATCGACATCAACAAAATGCAAACAGCGATGTACTTTTAAATCTGACTTATTTTTAAATTTTAATTTACACAAATTACATATCACATCCATAGCATCAGTTATAATGTCTTCTTCGTTCACAGTTTGTATTTGTTCAGGCTCATTTTGTAAAATATTTTTTGTTTGAATTAAATCCTCAGTTTGAGTCAAAAATTGCGCTGATTCTGACAGAATATTTGGCTCTGAAATTGATTGATTTGAGCTCAAAAATCCTTCCATTGCTTGTAATTTGATTTGTAAGTTTGGTTCTAAATTGATTGATTGCTCCAAATTGATTGATTGTTCTAAATTGATTGATTGCTCTAAGTTAATTGATTGCTCTAAATTGATTGACTGATCTATATTAATTGATTGTTCAACTTGTGTTGATTCTGGCTCAAGTTGCATTAGCATTTGATTTTGATGTAAGTCAGTTTGCTGTGTGATTTGATATGATAAAATACTATTAGTTTCATTTATATTTATTGAGTTTAGATCGGTTAGAAATAGTGAGTCGTTCTGAAACAGAAGTATAAATTAGAAAACTAGATTGTTAGGTTAAATTTAAGATGGTTGCTTAATTCTAACCAATTACAGAGCGAATATGAATAAGATACGTACATTACGGCATATATTGTATTTAATTCGCAAATTCTGATATTATTATAAGTTTATATATCTGTTACCATTAAAGCATGTAATTCAGTTATTCTATAAAATAACTAGTTATTCTATATTAACGGTGCACTTCAGTTAGATTGAAAAACTAGTAAAGCTTATAATATGACTTTATTTTATACTTTAACGGACGTATTTAGTTATTTCATGGAGCAACTAGTTATTCTATGTAATAGCGAATTATAAACTTTAACGGTAAGATATCTATTGAAAATAAAAACTTACTTGTAATTTAACTTGAGATAAAATATTATCAATCCCAACATTATCAAACATTTGTTCCGTTTCTGGATTCAAATTCACGATAACATGTTGATACAAGTACGCGCTTTCATCTATTGATTTAGCGCTATTTTCAGTTAATGTATTAACTAATTCATCTGTACTTGCGATAGGTTCATCTGGCGGGATTTTCTTCAAATACGCCGTCGAATTAATATAATTTTCATCTCCGATTATATTCAGCATTTGATTATTCAAAGTATCTTCAATTTCTTGCATATTTTCTTGCGTTAAATTCTCTTGATTCGCAATTACCGGTAATACAACCGTTCCAGTTTGATCGGCTCTTAGCGTTTGTGTAACCAATTCTTGTTGAGCGGGATCATCAATCATTTCTTCAGTCTGGCTAACCAGATGCTGGTTAACCAAAACGAACGGTTCATCATCTATAGTGTCGGCTAAATCAGGTGGATATGGTAACTCATTAGGTTTAGGTTGAACCAAATCGGGGTTTGTGTAACCACAATCTTTACTGGCTTGCAATTGTAAGCTCAATTCGAGTTTGTGTATTTTCATATGTTTCCGACAACTTAGAACAGTTTTGAAGCTTTTGAAACAGTATGGGCATAGAAATGGTCTTACGTTGCTGTGCGATTCGAAATGACGTCGTAAACTACCATTCGTTGCGAAGTTCTTTTGGCACAAGACGCAACTGTACGGTTTAGCCCCACTATGTGTTAAAATGTGTGATTTTAAGACGCCACTTGATGAGAAACTACGAAAACATAAGTGACAACGAAATGGACGCTCTCCTGTGTGCCGTATATGGTGTTGTTTCAAATGGCTTAGTTTGCGGAAACCTGCGTTACAAACCAAACAAGTATAAGGTCGATTTTTAGCACCTGCTTCAATTAGAGGACGTTTTTTTAATGGTACACCAACCGATTGTAGACCTAATAAATATAAAATATCATTATTTTTGAATTAATATTAATTTTGAACACTAAAATACCTTTGTTACTAATATATATAGGTTGTTGCATTATTATTTCACATTGTGGATCTTTTGTGTATAACGTATCTTTAACATTAGTTAAATGAATTTGAAAATGTTGTTTTAGTATTGACGTACTGCGAAATGTTTTGCTACAGACTGTACATTTGTATGGCTTAACACCTGTATGCTTTCTATAATTATATTTATTATATTAGTACACAAACTTACACCACGTCCTGACTAAGTAATCATTACAATAATTATTCTAATCTAATAATGATTAGTACGTGTAGATTAGTCATTTAGCTTATTTATGAGTTTACATATTTATTACACGCGCGAATCATTGTAAGATTACATAATTATACTTTAATTATTACATAGTGAAGACTAGATATACTTTAGAGTGTGGCCAATCGTCGAGCGGTCCCTTAGTTTGTAAAACATTCAAACCAAGTGCATTGCGCTGTATGGAGCGCGCGGCAAATCTATTTATGCTATGAATTTACATAAAGAAAACTGTAAAGTCATGCGTATACTTTGTGATAAGTGTAATTAATGGTTATACATAAACATTATAAAATATTTCTTTTCGGCAGTTCTTAAAAAATAACAATAAAAATACATGTAAGTTCATAGTATAAATAGTTGTTATTTACCCGCAAAACGTTTGGAATTGTATATAACTACTTTCTTATGCGAGTGTATATAAGATAGTATTGTAATTATGAATATTTTCGAACTAGAGATTTTAACGGAAATACACCTTTTGACCGCCGCTGTATCGAGTCTGACTATTTTCGGAATTCCGTCTGTGTGTGTGAATGTTCTACAGTCAAATGTGTCCATGCTATATTCATGAAATTTTAAACTTAAGATTTGTATTTGGCTCGCTAAGAAACTAAGTATTTTTGAAAAGAATATTCAAACCAGAAGTGCATGTTTACTCTAGTCATTTTTTTTTTGGGAATTCTACAATATCTCCAAAACAGTTGCACTTACAGAAAATATAGTGATATAAGAAAGCTCAATGCAAGACACTGCAGATGTTGTTTTCTATAAATGATAAAATGAATGAAATACGGAGTATTTATTATGGGATAACATAAAATGTACGGAGTGCAATTATCTTATGTGGTCCTCTAAATTTAAAGAGTATAAGTAAATATGAGCCTCACGCTTCATAGAGCGCAATGCATTTGGTTTAACTGTTTTGTAAAATAATGGCGACCGCTCGTCGATTGTCACCACTCTAGTGAAAACGAGTTATTAATTTATTTTTAAGAGAATCAGTAATAACGTCTATTTGATTTAAACTTTTTATATATTACTTAAATAAAAACTGAATATAATTGAACGACTTAACTACAAAAATCCAAAGTTATGTTAAAGATATAATCAAGCTACTTTATGACGTCACAAAATGATCAATAAAACATTATAAATGTGATTCTCTTTGATTAAATATATAAATTACCTTGCGTGTACATTTAAACTGCTCCAAGTACTGTAATATTTCGGGCAATATTTACATTGAATTTTTTTAACCTTTCTATGAGTTTTAATATGACTAGTTAACGTAGATTTCACAGCGAAAGAACGCGAACATACCTTACACTAAAAATATATAAATATATTGTATAAAATATTTACTAAACTGAAGTGCAAGGAAAATATTTTTTGAAGTCCTCTTGCTGCAATCCATGTTTTAAATGCATAGCAATAATACAAATCGAATTAAAGAATAATAATTAAATTCATAGCAAATTAAATCAAAATCAAAAATGTTTTAATATTGAAATTTCTCTATTATGCACTAGTGTCATAAACTTGATATACACTGCAAGAGTATTTCAAAGCGTTTCTGTTCTTACTTTATACGGCTTTTCTCGTGTATGAACTCTAATATGCCGAACCAAATCCGAGGGTTTTTTAAATTCTTTCGGACAAAACGAACATAAATGCCAGCGAATATCGCCAACTTGTCTTTGTTTAATAATATATCGCCGCATAGTACCATCTATCCCCAAATCCGCGAGCGTCACATACGTCGCAGTAGGACTATTTTGTAACTTATCGTCGCCGTTTTGTGACTGAGGCAAGTCAGAACGTGCAATTGCCTGTTGCAAAATATCGTCAGCGATTGTCATGTGATTTTGCATGGCGGCAAGTTGTGACATAACAGATTTAATATCGTTCTCTTTTTGTTTGGGGTGATTGCGCGTCATGTGCCCGTTCAAACTGCCTAAACGTGTAAACACGCATGTGCATTCTGAACAGGAGAACACATTTGCGCCTCCAGCAGGAATTGAGTGCGTTTTTGAGATATGCGCACGAAGGTTTCCTATAAATTACATTGAAATCATATTGTTGTATATCTCTTTTTCGTACAGTTGACCAAAAATAGCTGCAAGATTGATCTTGAAGTACATAGATCGTTAGTTCTCAACGCCCCCACTTTCAAAATAGTTTATTATCATTTATATTACTTAATTTTAAGTCAGTCAAAACAATTACTGGTATGAAATTATACTATATTAAGTATTAAAAATAAAATGTACTGTTTATGTTTCTATATTTTTCTTCTCCGCATTACAATCTTACAGCTTTATTTAGTGAACTGTACTGGCAAATTACAAATTAAAATAGCGGTCAGGAAGAGCACTATTATTAGTTACCTTTTTGACTAAATTTCGCCGGACATAAAGCACATTTGTACGGTTTTATTCCAGTATGTCGGTTCATATGAATCAACAGTGATCCTTTTTGACTAAATCCTCTATCACATTCTTTACACTGTAAGCATATTTACAGTATAATTTTATATTTTCCGTCCAAATAATGTGATGAAAACCGTAAATCAGTTATATTTTATAATATTTTATAATTATATATATATATTATAATATTTATAATATATATATATATATAATATATATATATATATATATATATATATATATATATATATATATATATATATATATATATATATATACTCAACGCGATTGATGTAAAGTTATAGATGAAAATATGAGAAATTGTATTTTCACTAACCTCATAAGGTTTCTCACCGCTGTGTACTCTCATATGCCGTTCAATTTGACTTTGTTTTTGAAACGCTTTTAAGCATATTTTACACTGATGTTTGCGTTCGATCGGTATAGATTTACGTGGGATTTTACGTTTTGGAACTTGTAAAATGCTTTTCATCTATTATAGAAAATAACTATATAAATAAATTGCACGCGTTTTCTCAAATTTACATACTTTTGATGTCAATATAATGTATAATACAAAGTAAAATAATAAACAATGAGTAGTTTAGTCAAAATACAACATTTTGACTTATTTATACACGTCAGTGAGTATACACTCATTGCACACGAAAATCATTGTAGAACTATAATGATTGCGTTGAGGAATTTCATCGTGAAGATATGAATTAAAAAAGACGTTTTATTGTACTTTTATAATATATATAATTATTACGTAGTGAAGACCTACCATAAGTAATAATTGATATATTCGCGCGGGTAGATTAGAGAAGTAAAATCTTTTTACATGCTTGTACGCACTAATTATAATATAAATTATTACTTAGTGTAGATCAGACATTTGATGATTTAAAATAATAATCAAATAGAGTAGAATGGTGAACGATTATCAAGATATGAATGAATGTAAAGGATTTTATGCCACCCCATATGATGGGAATATGCATGATTTATGTATGTATATATACAATTAATATAATGTATGTATGTATGTATAAAATTAATATAATAAACACTGTTGTTTAGCCAAATAACAAACGTGTGTATTCTATTTGTTTCGTGCAAATTGTATAAGCACAAAGAGAATTCATGGATATATTTTTATATAAGATTGACTCAAGCCCGTTATTTTTACTTTCTTATATGAAGTTTAATAATCATAAAAATATTCGAACTCGAGATTCTTCAATGTTTAAAATTTTGTATAATATTATCCTTCCTATCTAAAGAAAATGTATCTACTACGTATAAGAAAGTCAAGTGCAAGGCACTATAGATGTGTTTTACTTCAACCAATATGCAATTTAGGATACTAAACTTACTTTATTGTGTTCGCTGAGATGTTTCTTCAATTCTGATTGGACTTCGAATGTCAATTGACAATATTTACACTGTAACGAATCTATTTCGATTTTTTTCGCTTTTCCATGTCCTTTTAAATGTAAGTCCATTTCAGTCTACAAAAAAATGATCTGCGTTTTAAAACATCTAATGAGAGGTTTGATGTTTTTAGTTTACCTCAGTTTGAAACGAAACATCACACTCTTCACAATAAAATGTTTCTTCTTTTTCATGATACATTAAATGCGCTTTTAAACTTGCATTTCTTGTGAATTTTTTCCCACATTCTGGACATGTTGGATCGTCTGTATTGTGTGTAGCTAAATGTAGTAGGTAATTGGACTAAAACATATTTTTTAAATAAACGAAAATATCGTAAAATAAAGTAAATGAATTCGACACGATATTATTATATGCGTATATTCATATAAAACGTTATATTACACTTACCAAAATATTAAAGGAGGCTGCACATTTAAGACAATTGAATTTCTTCTCATTTATATGTGTTTTTTCATGCCTATTTAACAAACGCCATTTTTGAAATTCCTTATCACAAAATTTACATTTAAATGGGCCCTAAAATCAAAGTACATATTTTTATTCAATAAAATTATTGATATTTAAATTTAATACACGATTCCCAGACATTTTATACATTGAGTTTGAATAGGATAAATGAAACACTTAAATGTACTTAGAATTACTTTTATATAAATAAGATTAAGTTAAGACGTTAATAAAAAAACAACTGAAAGGTTTTATATTTGGAGTATACTTACAGTTTTTTCATTACTTTCAGGGTTGATTCCATCTTTGCGAGGCCGTCCCGGATTACGACAAATTTGTTTAATTTTATTATTTAAATAGCGTACTTTCGGCTTATTTTTATCATTTATCTCCAAAGACACACTTGGTTTTTCAGCACTAAAATAAAAATACTTAATACAAAATATACATATTTTTAAATTTAAAAAAACATACATTATAGATTCAGTTTTATCTTCGATATCAGCAATCGCTTTTTCAATATAATCATTCGGTTTCTCAACATCTGTACTAATATCTGTATTAGCAATAGCTACTGGAATATTGTCATCATAAAACTGTAAAAAAATTAGTAATTCACAAGTATGATATTTTGTTACTTTTTAAAGATATTAACCTGATTTGTATCGATAATTATTGAACCATCCGGTAGTGATTTAAATAATATTGGCCGATCAACAGTTAAATTCTGTTGCTGTGTCCCATGTTGAAATATTTGAAGGGGCAAAGTGATTAATGTAACAGTTTCGTTTGTATTGTTTTGTAACACTGGAAACGTTTCGTTGTTGCTCATTTTATTAAAACAATAGAAATTTCATAAAGAATGCACTTAAATTGTTTGATAATTCACCGTAAACTTTAATAATAAACATTATTGTTGAGGTTATAGTGATATTTTTGACAGCTGGAAGCAGGCTGAAAGCTTGCGCAATGATCCATGATGTGCACGTGGCTCGATATGTATTAGCATTTTAAAATGCTTGCTCTGTCCTAAATAAATAATTTAGGAAATAAATATCTTTATTTATTATTATTATTATTAAGAGTAAAGACTTTTCATGCAGAATTTTAATATGTATTTTTGCTACTTATAACATTATAGTTCAAAGCTACTATAGGTTATAGGATAAGCTGGGATGAATAGTTTTGGTATAGTATATTCACAAAACCGATTAATTATCAAAATAATTATTAAATGTCTTCTTGTTTAATTTATATGCTAATAAATGTCAATTTAGATATGTTTTCATATTGACGTACTAATTATATTATTTGTGTGCATTTGATTATGATTTGTGAATCCAATTTTAGGTGTTCTCTGAATAGGCTATAGACATTTTGTTTTTAGTTTCTTAAGTTCTCAACTTGTTTCTTCATTATCTGTGATAATTTGCAAAGGTGGCAACACTTAAATTTAGAGAAATGTCGTCACGGCTTACACATGTGTGAATTTTTGCATTTTATTGGCACTTTCCCGGTATCTTATCACATAAATAAATAACTCAATAAATCGACAATCAAATAAACAATATGTGTGTGCCCAATTGTGTGTTTGAACAATAAAATTTCTATGAAAAAATTACAGTTTTTCCGACAAGATCAGCTCCTCTCCCCCTTGGTGAAGGTCGATCTTTTGCAGTTCATTGATTATTTATAGTTTATCGACTAATTATAATTCAGTGTGATTCGGTCATGATAAATGTGTGGAATAGTGATATAAGGTGATATCGGATGAGCAGATTGGAGATTTTTTAGTAAGTCAAACGATTTTTTTTGGCAACTTGCCCTCTCTTCCATGTTACCTGGCTTATAAAGCACACCCACAGACACCTGCAGACTTATTTCCAAGTTTTTTGGATTTACTCACATTAATTATTATTAATTTATACATTTTTATAAGCGGTTACAACCTTTCATTAATTAGGTTAGCAAATGTTTATGTTTAAAATAACCGAGAAATTTAATCTATGTAGTTATCTAAACAAATACTTTATCATCTAACGAATTATATATGTATATGTAGATATATTTTGTTTAGATTTTGTTAAGAAATCTAGATTGTTTTTTTTATTGACAGTTGTTTTTTATATGTATCTTTTTGTTTTACCCTTCAACTTTTTATTGCATGGGGTTCATCCTATATATTATGGTATTGTTTTCTAGTTATTGCATAAACAAAAAAGCTCCATAACCCGTAATCATAGATTATTTTATAAATGTTTTAAATTAAAGTTAATAATGAGTAACATACAATATTTCAAATTAGATTAATAGAGATCGGCAATTGTTTAATTACTTAAAGATTCCATGAACATCGGTGTTAAATGTAGTTGTGTAATAAATTAGCACTGTGTTTTGTTTAAAGTTTCTGAGAATATTGGGGATAATAATAATAATTAGATTTTATGTTTTGTGTATGTCTTTGTTACATGGTGTCCTGTTTCTGTTATTTACCAGGTGTGGTGTAATTGTGTCCTGTCACCCCTGTGGTAATTGTGGGGCCCCAGCATGGACGGGGGCGGAGGCCGAAGACGTGTGGCTGCTAGGTCATCGGCAGAGGATCAGGCACTCGATCAAATAGCCAAAGAGGTATGTGTGTTATTTGTTCATCCGAACCTGACCCTAAAATAAGGGACAGTTGTTACACTTAAAATTCTACTTGGTGCATAATACATTTTGTTTCATTGCCAAATAGTGTTAAGTGTTGTTTTTATAAAAGGTTAATGTATGTATTATGTAAATTTGTCGTCATTGCAAGTCATTATCTTGATTTCCACCGGATATATAACCTCACATATCCATGCAGGGATTTTTATACTCCAGAACTTACTTTTATAATTAGGATTGTCAATGTTACAATAAAACTACTTACATCTGCCTATATACATACATATATATATATATATATATATATATATATATATATATATATATATATATATATACATATATATATATATATATATATTATATATATATATATATATTATTAATTGATTGGTGGGTGGGCACTTGATGAAACATAATTTTACAAAAATAGAAATAAAACACTGGGATAAAGTTTCACATTTATTTATTAACTTATTATATATATACTAACGTGGTATATATAAAATATATCGAACAAAATTCTTGTTTTTAGCAATGAATATTCCTTAAATATGTATTCATTATAGAATTATAGGATTTTCAAAATTTTAGAGATTCTGCTTACCGAATTGTAGATTTGCTCAGAATTTAGCCACATGTAACGCCTCTATTACGTTGCGTAGACGTAACTTGGGATTCTAACGTCTCTGATATGTTGCCTAAATGTTACATGCGACTTAAATCTGTACTGGGTGTTGATTAGTACCATAAATATCAGATTTGAATAAAAAATAGTTTCAAAATGTATATTGAATTAAATGTTTATCAAAAACTATTTGATATAAAGAATAAAATAGATTTAAGATATATTTGAAATCCTATATAAATAGCGACGATAGTTTATAGGTTATTTAACAAAATAAACAAACACACCCCTAACGAATTATATTAATTAATTTCCACCCTTCTAATGCGCATTTAGCATTTAAACGCAACGTTATTCATTAGTTCGTGCAAGCAATTAGTCACATGCAAGAATAAGAGTGTTATATGTGGTAGAGTGTAGAGACACGTTGAAATTCATGTGTGATACGCCTATGAGTTGCAATGCAACCAAAATAGATTGCCCCTAAGTCCAAGCATCGCCCATTGGGTGCACTAAATTCCAGAATTAGATCAAAATTTATCTTAAAAAAAATTATTATATATATATATATATATATATATATATATATATATATATATATATATATATATATATATTCACTGGATTTCTTTGAGTTCAAACGAATTGAATCATTTATATTTTTTAGAAATACGAATTTAAATATTTTTCTCTGCGCTTGCGGAAAGAGTTAAATATAAGTATCCTAATTAGAACTGACAGCTGTAACATCCCGGTACCCGGAGGCAGTTAAATGATAATTACGTTAATTGTTAATAGATTAAATTTACACAGTTATCGGTTTAATATACTGTAATTTTATAGTTAATTACGCTTTCTAATATTAATATTCTATCGGCATGTTATGACCATTATTACATTTAGGGAAAATTCATATATAATTTTAAATTATTGAAATGTGTATTAAATGGCTTGAATGCTTAAGAAATAGTTGAAAGTAATTATAAACATTTGAAAGCTAGTGGGTTAAGAATCGTTATTTTATTTTGTTTTGTTTACTTTGAATCTTTGCCATATATTCTCCCGCAAATAACGTCTTGTAATGATTGGTTACATTGCTTAAAATAATAATGATTTAAGCTCTGGTCATAAAAGAATCTAACTAAACATTTAGCACGTAATTTGTTTCGAATATTTTTTTTTTTTAAATCTATAAATATATGTATATATAATTTAATATGATAATTTTATTTATTTGAGACGAAATTTTAATAATTAAAACAATAAAGATTTCTTTGTGTATTTCACAAACAAAAAATTAAATTCATGGCACACATAAATAATGTTTGAATTGCTTCTTATGTAGTGTAATCTATAACGCGTCCTATACACATTCAATGTATATATAGGTGGGCCATCTGTTGGTATCTTTTTAAATTACGTGTTATTTCGACAGTTTGCAACACACACGCTTGCCATTGATAGATATGTAATGTCAAACCTCCGTTGTAAGAAATGGATCATTTTATGCTTGAACAATTTCAATCGCGTCAGTGTTGCAAACTGTCGAAATAACACGCACTTCAAAAAGATACCAACAGATGGTATATTTTGTGTTTCTGTGTAGTTTATAGACTATAGATAGATATATCTATGAATATTACAGGCGAACGGAATCGTTATCATTAACACTCATGAGTGTAATTGGAATATTATATAATAATTGTTAAAATTACAGAATTATTTAAAGTTTACAGCTGCTTTGTGGAGAATTGGTGATTTTTACAAGATTATGTAAATTTACATAGGTTTTTTGATCAAATTTACTAGTGCAAATTTACATGCTTTTTTACAGTGTATAGTTCTGTAAAGTAAGAATACTTTGAACACATGCATACAGTCTATATCTGCATAAATTCCAGAAAATGTCCAAAAAAACAACCGAAAGTTCCCCGTCCGTGCGTGTAACCTAAATGATTTATTTTTGGTTCCCACTACAGGAAGTATAAGATTGTCTTTTGGACCAGCGACGATTTTGTCATCATCTTAAATATAAACAAAACATAACAAAAAACAAACAATAGAAAAATAAAAGCCTCGTTGCGTTTGAAATGGTTTTTGCTTGGTCCTCGCATTCGGTTCTATATCCGGCACAGACCCGGCGTCCCCGGCGCGGTTTATTCAGCGGCGTTTTTCACAACGACGCGGCGCCGAGGTCACCTAACTCTTAACACACGACGCCCAGACTTCATTGCGTGTGTTTGTGCAGAGTGCGTGTCTACTGCAATGCAGTGGCTGCGGCTGTCTGGGCTCTTTAAAACTTCTTCCCTACTATTTATATTTTTCGTCCATTTCGTCCCCTTTATACAAACGAAACATTTATCACACATTCGACGTTTAAGATTTATTTCCATCTTCTACAAGTTATATGTTGTTGATTTCTTCTTTAACAAAAATAAAATACAATTAAATTTTTAACTCACAATTAGAATTTATATTAATTTTAAATTACAATTATTACACATTTATACATATATATTTTAAATTATACACAGCAAATCACATTCATTTATATTAATTAATCAATATTTAACTCAATAATCACAGATGGAAAATGAGTTAATTATTGAGTAAATAAAAATTTTAATTAACCTAAGCGTATAGCCATGTTCATAAATCAATATTTTTATTCATGTATTAACACGATTTATAAAACTAATATAGAAAGTGCATGTTTATAAATCGACACTAGACAGGTTTAATTTTAATTAATAACTATCGGATATTTAAACATTTAACCAGGGGTTAAAAATTCTAATTATGTTAAACTAAGCTATCTAAAATGTAAATAAACATTCAGGTGAATAAATTCTATAAATATGGTAACCTTGGCCTACAGTTTTAAACAAATATATTGATTGTAACGTTGATTACGTGGTGTTATAATTGTAATCTTTAAGACCACTTAAGTCGATCCTCTACCGTTAAAGAAATTGCTAGCGATTATCGTGATTTCCACCGGATATATAATCTCAATTATCCATGCGAGGGTTTTTATTTCTTCAAGAACATTATTTATAATTAGGATTTTCTAAATTATAGAAAACAAACAGAATACAATGAAAATGTATTCGTGCGCCAGTGACGTCATGCCTATTCCCATCAAATATATATATATATATGTAAACTTTTTTGCACGATGACGTCACTAGCGCACAGTAACGTTAGTATAATTGATACTGTTACGTAAATGTCCATCAGATGTTAACAACATTTACGACAACAATAAGGATAAATGTGTAAACTATAATAAATGAAGAACCAAACCGAACATTGAATTTTTTTTATTGGCGACACTGATTTATGCGATATCATCAAACTTGTAGTAGTTCTTAAAACGATTGAAAGATGGCAGTATAATAATTGTGTATCTAAGTCGTAATAACGCTATGTGGATGGGCACATGAAGAATAATTAATCCACAATTTATTTGGTTTTGTTTATTGAAATTAATCTAAAATCCTGGACGTCTTTTAGCTCTTTATTTCAAGGGGATACTTTTTATATTTTGTGGGGTTGCTTTTATCTACCATATGGTTTATTTTGTGCGTATATACAGTGCTCCAGACTAGCTGTATATGCCATGCGGCATTCCATTTTAGTACTGGAAGCTGTTTATACATCATACACATTTACTTCGGTGCATTTCCAGACTTGTGCAATGATTGCTCATTTATAAAATGTGTTTATTAGCTCAACGGGTTACATTATTAATATTTGTGATGTGTTAATTACGTATATTAATGTGAACATGTGATATTGTCCTTCGAGATACTTAAAACAAAAATTAAATCATTTCGAATTGTTTCAAGTGAAATAAAAATTATGAGTTGTTTGTTCAGCAAATAAAACAAGTGAAACATTTCATTGTTTAAGACTTTAGTGTTTAATTAGTAAAATACAGTTTAATTTATGTGTGTTTTTAGACAATTATACGTTAATTTACACTTATTAGTACATAGGTATTGTTTGCGCAAACATAATTTTGTTTTAAAATGATTACCAATTTACGTTTTTGTTTATTTCGTGAAGCTTTATTGCTTGTATAATGAAAATTAGTTCTTTATTTTTGTTTAGAATACAGGATATATGTACATTTTACGTCGTACTACGCCTGATTACGCAATTTTTCATGCAAATCTAATTAAAATCGTAAATTTTTTTATTTCGTAACTAGTGATTTCCTTTCAACTTTTATGAGTTTAAGTGAAGTGTTGTGTACCTATATAAATATATTTTTGTGTGAATTGTAACTGTTCGAATAATTGCAATGGTCGCTGATACACATGTAGTGTTCAATTCATTCCACCATCACCGACAACAGCTCAATAATGTTTGGAGTCGAGGACGGTCAAGGCCCTCATTGTCCGATTGTCTGCCGGACTCGAAATTGCAACTGCCCCCGCACGTTTTTCTGGTCGCTGTACATCCGACACCGAGCCAAGCTGTAAGTGCTCTATAACCATTAATGTTCGATGTAATGTTAACGGCTGATTGTAGTTGATTATTCAATTATTATTCGGTTTTTATTTGCTAATTGGATTGTTGGGCTTGCCTTCAATTTAAACATACAATAGCTAATCACGAAAGCAATCATATTGAATTAACTTCAAATGATATGTTATAAAGCGCGTTGCAATTGTGACTAAACAATTTTAACGTATAGATTTCTGAATCTGTATATAAGTGAGATCATTTTAATATGCGAATATTTATCGAGTGTTGATGTTTTAAAAGTATAAATCAGCAGTGGCCCACACTGGACTTTCTTATGCGTAGTAGGTTTATTCTGTTTAGGTATGAATAAGGATACTAAAATACAAATTTTGAAAAATGTAAAAAAATATTATTCATTATAACACATATAAGCAATTATTAAGGCCGGAAGTTTTTTAGTTTTCAAATAAATTAAATAACTAAATTAAATGCTATGATTAATGAATTATAATTTTCCAATTCTATGTATCTATGGCAACATAAATAAGAAATTTAAGAATTTCAGTAGCAATTTTTCTTGTAACTGGTACACTTTATTAAGAAACTTTTCAAACAAAAGTTGTGCGAAATATCTCTTATTTTGAATATGACTATATTTGCTGTAAATGCAGTCGTATCAGAGATATTGCAAAAAAACGACAAAAATGTTTCGAGTAAACCTGCACTTCCGCTTTGAATATTCGTACACACACACACGCACGCGTGCGCATACAGAGAGAGGGCAAATAGTCAGACTCGATTCAGGGAAGGTCCAAAGTTGTATTTCTGTTAAAATCTCGAGTATAAGAAAGTAGAAAGTGATATTTATAATAAAATATTAGTGCTAGTGATGCATATATTTGTTTTGCTGTAGCATGTGTTGAATCATGTTCATTGTTTTATGAAAAATTAAAGTTCTGAGGGTGGTTTGATGTGAAAGTGCTATTAAAATTCTATAAATACGATTTAATATCAGTCTAGAGTTGCAAAAACATCATGACCCAAATCCAATTGTATTATTAAATGTAATTGAAAATTAAGAAACGTTGTGTTAAATTCCAATAATTCTAGTAATATATGAATGGACACCATGACACTAGTTAATATTTTACCTTGATCTTCTGAACTTGAAATTTCCAGATGCAAAAATAAATAATTAACTTTATATTTTGCTAAATAAATACACAAAGAGTCCAGTTTATTTATCCAACCTAGACATGCATGCATCGTATCTATAACATCATATGTTTTGCCTCTAAATTAGGGATGCCGGATAACCCTTTTCAATGTGACAAAATGCACGCGGACATTCAGGACAGTGAAACATTTGAGGAAGCAGATTTACCAAAAACAGGATGTGTATATCCGGCATGTGATGCTTCCTATTCTAAAAAGATAATATAAGATTATTTTTGTTGAAAATTACAATTTTGTTTGTTTTTATCTAAAAATAAAATTTATCAAAATATATTTATTATTATTTAATATCAAAAAACAGTACATAATATTTAGACGAACCTAAAAGTTAGGAAATAGGGGTTTTGCACAGATTTAATTGTGCAAATAATGGCCCATAATTTAGTTTGATTTCTCAAATTTTGTTTAACATGTTGAAATATTCAATTTAATTTCAAGAATCTATACCAAACAAATTATAGATTGAACATAGGGTACGCCTATTGAATCTAATTCAATGGGCGTGTTCTTTACTCCATATCATTTCGATGCAATCAAATGTCTGTATTACGTGTATAATTTTTAGATTTTTTTATATCATATCTATATTTGTTAAATCATCTATATTTTGAAACTAGCAATTTTCTCGCCGGTATCAAATCTGATTTAGTTCTCAGTATAAATGTTTGGTATTATCAACGCCTTATTTGGTATATAATACAACCAAGCATTACTTATAAGTTAAGCGGGCAGTGACACACTAAAATGTTATTAGCTATGTAAAATTCAAATCGCTACTCTTTTATGGGTGTTTAAATAAAACAAAACAAAAATAACGTTAACATTCACAGCATAGTTTAATCATTTGTTTAATGTTTATTGTAATGTGTTTGTAGTTTTATGGGTGGTGACTATAGAAGTATCTATATGTGTTGCAGATAGCTGTTAGATTTATTTTTAGAGCTATGACGAGAATCATCATTCGTAAGACTTTGTACAAATACCTTAAACCGGTGTTATTTTTAGCATTACTCGGTTTGGTGTGGAATTGAAATGAAAACAAATGAACATTTCACCAACCTTTTGGTTTTCAATCAAACGCTTTGATCTTTTATTGAAATACTTTAATATCCGGTTTAAAGTAGTCTTATTTATAGCTACTAAGAAAAAGAATGCGTTTTTTAGTTGTTAGGGATTTCAATTTGTAAATTAACTAGAATATTTTATATATCACTATTATTGCGCCAATGTAACTCTACAAGTTGGTATAATATTTCAATATAGGGGTTTCTGCCACCCCATTTACTGGGCATAGACATGAAGTTATGTATGTATATAATTCAATTGCAAAAATAACATTTATTCTCTGACCCAAATTGACTCGTCATGCCTATTTTCGCACATAAGAACAAAAAATGATTATTTTTTATGTCAAACACCCACATGTGTTAGATTAATACAAAACATCTGCAGTGTCTTGCACTGGACTTTCTTATACGTAGTAGGTATATTTTGTTTAGATAGGAATGATATTAAAATATAAAGTTTTAAACATTTAAAAAATATATAATTCTTAATTACGTTATACTAGTAATTGTTATGGCCAGAAGTTTTTTAGTTTAAACTTAACAAAATATTTATATATATATATATATATATATATATATATATATATATATATATATAATATTTTATTAACCTTTGAAATGGCTTTTCATTAAATCTATTTGTGACAATAGATGTTCAACGTCAAATCTCAAATTATTTGAGTCTATTTTGTTAAACAGTTGATATGATTTATTAAATATAATTTCCCATGCCCATGTAACTATGGCAATATAAATAAGAAAAGTAACAATTTCAAAAGTAATTTTCTTGTAACTGGTACACTTTTTGAAGAAATGTTTCAAACAAAAGTTGTGCGAAGTATCTTTTATATTGATTATTACTATTTTTAGTGTAACTGCAACCGTTTCGGAGATATTGTAGAAACCGCAAATAATGACTAAAGTAAACATGCGCGTCCGGTTTGAATATTATTTTTAAAAATAGGCCGTTTTCTTGCCAGCCATATACAAATCTTAAGTTTAAAGTTTCATCATTTCTTCTTCTACAGTTTAGGCTGTAGAGCACGCACACACACACTCACACCAGACATCATTCTAAAATAAATCAGACTCGATTCAGGGAAGGTCAACAGGTGTATTTCCATTAAAATCCCGTGATCGATTTTTTTCATGATTACAATACTTACTTATTACTTCGTATAAGAAAGTAAAAAATCGGATATATTTATAAATATGAATGAATATTTGTATATGAAAGAACTGGTTTATTTTTAATCCTTATATTTTTTATAAATAGTTCAACATCAAATTTAGAATCTGTCTTCTTTAAAATTTATATAAATTAATTGAAAGAAATCTTGTGATTATGACTGGTAACTTTTAACTTTTTCTTGATATCTGTCCATACAAATGATCGGTCATATAAACATCACTATAGGGACTTTACATTATTGTAACCGGTGTCTGGTTACGAATATGATCCAAGTATGACACACGGAACATGCTTGTGAGCGGGTCATGATCACGTAACCACGATTGAAGAATTAGTTACTTTAAATGGAAATAAGTTTTTCTCGGAAAAAGCTCGTTTTATTCAAACCATAGAGAACGCAATGTAATATGACGTCATTGGTTAAACTAACTTACTCAGGAACGTTATGTTGCAATAATTTTATATTCAATAAGCGTTTTGTATTTATTGACAGGCTTTAACAATTATTTCTAAGATTTTTTGAATATTTAATTCATTGAAATTTTAGGATATGATATCATACTTCCTTTACAGGCATCAAACAAACTTGTCATTGTTTATAATATAAATTAGAAACTCATGTTTGTATACATACAATTGTTAATACAGACATTATTAAAATTAAAATCTGGTTTATATTCAATTTTAATACAAACACAAACTGTGCTTACATACCTAATATATTACATTAAATTAAATATCATACATGTGTTTTAATTTCTTATATAGGTGGGCCATCTGTTGGCTTGTTTTTAAAGTGCGTGTTATTTCGACAGTTTGCTACATTGACGCGCTTGACATTGATAGATATGTAATGTCAAACATTACAGTGGTGGTTTGACACTACATATCTATCAATGTCAAACGCGTCAGTGTTGGAAAGTGTCGAAATAACATGCACTTCAAAAAGAAGCCAACAGATGGCCCATCCTATACGTAGTAATAAGTATTTTATTTATATAAATAAAATAAATATACAGTGTCGATTTTTGAAACTAGACTTACTTGCGAAGTGTAGATATCTTCATTAAAACTATATTTGTTATTGAAATTGAGCAACCATAACAAATGAGAAGATCCAGTAAACCCAGCGAAACACAATGATCATGTTGTCACATTAATTTTAAGTATCATGTTTGTAATTTTTTTTTTTTAAAAAAACTTGTTCTTATATACCGGTGAAACACACACTTCGTACAGTTTTTGCTAGAGGCAACATTTCACGCATTACAAATTCTAAACCAACATACGCAATCCTAGACGATAGACGACAACCTATAGAATTGTATTATTCCGAACCTAACACGTTGTTGGTCACATATCAGTTTTGTACTCGGTCACCATAACGATATGTTTCTTATGCGGTGTGGGAACTATTCAGAAACAATCATTGTGAAATTGTGGCTAAAATTGGAAATATGATATTTTTATATAACTGTTAAGTATATATAAAATGAGTTATATTTTTATTATTCTTGCAAAAGGTATGTTGTTTTTTGCTAAATCACAAAATGATATTCTAATCGGTTTTTAGTTAATTTTAAAATTTTAAACGAAATAACTACTGCAGTTTTGATTTTTATATAGAATAGAAACTAAACATTTTGTTATAAAGTTTGTACATTTTAACCCTTTGTTTAGTGGTCTCACGTTAAAACCACAACTTTATAATTTTATTTGAAGTTTCCTAGCGGTTTTGTACTGAAACCATAGTACAGTGTGCGTATATATATATATATATATATATATATATATATATATATATATATATATATATATATATATATATATATAACCAAATTTTTAGAAGCATAGATTTTTATTCTTATCTTAGATTTATGAACAAAAATTTAATTAACAATTTTTTTTAATCCGGCAATAAAGAATTAAATATTATCAATTCATTACTTGATCTAACTAGTGTAATTTAATTTGAGATTCGTTTCTGGGAGAAAATACAGTTGTGATTTTAAACGTGGTCGCTAATTAATTATTAAATACATATATATTTTTCATTCCACTGAAATGTTATGTTAGATTTTTAGTAAATAGACAAAAAGTACATTCATTTTTTTCAAAAATTAGTTGTAATTGCTAATAGAATAACTAAATAATCAACTATTATATGTAATTTTGTTTAAAAATCGTATTAATATATTTATAAAATCAATAAACATATATCACTTATACTAGGTTTAATGCATTTGCAAAATGTACAGTTTTGTTTTAAATTTGTTAGTTTGCAATAATGAAATGTGTCGATATGCAAGAATTCCTTGTGTATGGTGCTATTTTAAACAATACTGATAAAAAGTATTTGCTGATAGCAAAACATAATACAAGTAATATATTTTTCAGTATTTCCGTTAAAAATTTACAATTGGTATTGTTTATCAAAAATATACTTTACAACTACAGTCGATAACTCGAACCATAACAAAAGTTCGAGTCAACTAGACACATATAAGTATCTTTGTTGGCTAAACACTTTTATTCGAGTTATAACAAATTCGAGTTACCGAAGTTCGACTGTATTTGTTTAGTTAACCGTTTGTTTCCTAATGGTCTCACATTAAAACCACAACTTTATAAATTTATTTGAAGCCTCCTAGTGTTTTTGTACTGAAACCACGGTAATGTGCGTTTATATAGGTAGCCCATCTGTTGGCTTCTTTTTGAAGTGCGTGTTATTTCGACAGTTTGCAACATTGCCGCGCTTCACATTGATAGATATGTAGTGTCAAATCTTACAGCAGAGGTGTGGCACTACATATCTATCAATGTCAAGCTCTTCAGTGTTGCAAACTGTCGAAATAACACGCACTTCAAAAAGAAGCCAACATATGGCCCACCTATATATATATATATATATATATATATATATATATATATATATATATATATATATATATATATATATATATATAAATATATATATATATATATATATATAGCCCCCTTTACCAATTTCTAGATGCCCCGATTTTTTTCCTAAAGTTTTATATATAAAAAAATATTGAACCAACATTTTTTTAAATCTGCCTATAAAGGGTTAAATATAAAAATAAATATTATAATTTTCATATTTAAACATTTTATAATCCAAAATAGATAATTTATAATTTAACTCAAAAATATATCATTACGTAAAAGTTATAGTAACATAGAATAATGGTAAGATAAAAAGTGATATATGTAGAATAATGAATGTTGAACAAAATGCGTGGCGATAGAGAACTTCGAATATAACTGATAAATTCAACAAATTGTTAAAATTCAATAATTACTAGCTTTAAAACCGATTTTGAATATTTTTTTGGTATCATTATCAGACAAAGTTATTTCAATATTGAAACAGATAAGATATCAAGTAAGGCATACCGCAATCTGTAATTTATTTTAGAAAACATATCCAAACATTCGAAAACTAAAATATGAGTGAATCCTTAAATATGGGTAGTACTAATAATAAAAACGGTGCTATAACTATCGAAGGTGTAACTGATGATGAATTTAATGATTGTGACGAGTTGGATGATTCTAGTGCCCAAGATGTAGTGTTAGCAATTTCGGATTCGGAAGCAATTGGTTTGGAAACCCATTCAAAACGAAGGCGAACGTTGACCTCTTCTAACTCTATACAAAATGATAATATTGAACCAGATGGGGAATGTATTAATGATTTTCTCGATAAATGCACAGATGATGTATGACATTTTAACATTTTCTATGGCTTATTTTTGTTTTTAATAATGATTGCGTTTATTTTAATGTACAATAAGATTTTATGATAAAAAATGTCGTTAATTCTTAATTTGATAAAAATAAATAATACTTTCTGTTTAAGTAGTAAAATATAATTGCTCTATTTGCACTAAATTAAGTATAATAGATTTTAATGTTTAAAGCATAACTTGGAATATATTGCCCAGCATTTTTCTGATATGGCTAGATGGAAAAAACCCAGTATTATTCATCACCATTTTTATAAGTTTGATTGGAACACTAAGGCTTCCGGAATGTTTTATTTTATGACGATATATCTAAGTATAAACAAATCGTTTTAAATTATATTAAATATACATGTATATGGAATGAAATATTATACAAATAACGCATATCAAAATATATAATTCAACAAAAATAAATATATAATAATTTTCATATTCATAATTATATTATAAATAAAAATGAATATCCCTTGAGTTATTGGCGGTTCTCTAAGAAGCTGCAGTTACATGGAGCTCAAAAACTGTTTGTTTTTAGGCCGAAGCAAGGTTGGCCGCTCGCAGACAAGCCCGGGCAGAGGCGCGAGAGATACGTATGCGAGAGCTGGAGCGACAACAACGCGAACAAGAAGAAAATGCAGACCGCGCGTATGACATGCTCACAGAACCATTAGCTCGAACTCCACGCGCTAATGCCATCAGCAGTATCGGAAGTACTCGGACTCCTACAGCTGTGGGGCTCAACAACAGCGCTTATCTCTCCAGCCGTCGGAGTTCGGAGGACTCCCTAGAAGATGGCGGCAGTATTAGAGACGTTCGGGTAAGTTACTACCGTAATTAGAAACAACGCTTTTTTAAATACACAGTTTAATAAGACTGTAATTGTATTTTTTATAGCTTGAGCTCAAAGAGTTGGAAGATAAATTTCGCAAAGCAATGATTGCGAATGCTCAGCTAGACAATGACAAAGCTTCCCAAACATATCAACTCGAATTACTCAAAGATAGAATAGAAGAATTAGAAGAAGAGCATACTCAACTTAAACGAGAACACCGTGAAACGTGTCGTGAGCATGAGCAACTGAAAAGAGTTGCAGTGCGTTTAAAAGAAGATCTAGCCTGCTACAAAACAGAACTTGAAGAACGGGATAGGTTAATCGCTGAAAAAGGGTTGGTCATTGTTGGCGAAGAGATACCCGAAGATGAATTGAACGACAGTGGTGACGCGTCCACGGTGCGGACTCCAAAGAAAGCTTTAGTTAGTATAGAAAATGCCGAAATACTAGAAAACGCTGGCGAAGGAAGCTTAGGTTAGATTTTACCACCATTTCTTTACAATTATATATTTTATTTTGATATTAAATTTAATTGGTGTTTCTTTTGGTTTAGATGTACGGTTAAAACGTTTTGCTGAAGAGAAAAGAGATCTAATGGATCAGTTAAGTCATATTAGATTAGAATTGGAAGAAGAACGAAGCAGGCGAAAACGGAGAACGAGCTCGATTACTGCAAACGCTTCGCTTCAAAACGGTCCAAGTTTAGAATTCGATACTGTAGATGTCATCGATGTGCAACGTAAGTTCAAATTTATAAATGAATATTATCAATTTATTTTAAATAGAGATGATCCCGCTCTTTAAAAAAACATCTGCAGTGTCTTGCAATGGACTTTCTTATACGTAGTAGGTATATTTTGTTTAGATAGGAAGTATATTAAAATTAAAAAATTCAAGAAAATAATTATTCATTACGTTATATTAGAAATTATTATGGCCGAACGCACATTTCTGGTTTGAAAATTCTTTTCAAAAAGTTCAAACACACGACGTAGTAAGTAAAAATTATGATCGTTTAAAGTTTGCGTTGTGCTGGGTTTAAATGTTTAAGCTACTCATAATTTTTTTTTTTCACCTGTTTGGCGCCTGCTTATTATTAGTGCATTGATAAATGAATGGAGTATCGCGAAAAATTCGAAATCTAGTTGCTATTTTCTAAAATGAATAAATATCTAACGTAAACGTTATAAAATTAATTAATGTGTTATATATTAATAATAATAGTAGAAAATATTTTTGTATATGTACTTTTCCCAATAGTAAAAGTATAAATGTGTTCTATTAATATCTGGTGTTTCATAGGAGAAGCCAATAAACAATTGGCCGATTATAAATTCAGATTGCAAAAATCCGATCAAGATATTGCCACGTTACAGGCGACTGTCGCGCGCCTCGAAAGCCAAGTTATCCGGTATAAATCGGCGGCGGAAGCATCCGAAAAAGCAGAAGACGAGCTTAAAGTCGAAAAACGAAAACTGCAACGTGAAGTAAGTGATTATATACCAATTTGCTTTCGGTGTTAGAGCAAATCGCTTTTTCATTCTCTTTTAACATTTCATTCTATTATTATTTGAGTTTAATGTTTCTTTATTTATTTATTTTCATTTTGGAACAATGTTTGCAGGAGTTTTTTGACTGGGATGAGTACGATTCTAATTAGAGGTATTTTATTTTACCCAGAATATAATTTTTCTCTGTTGTAGTTGTACCCCTGTTATTAGATTTTTATGATGAAGTATCAAATAAATATACATATTTATAATATATGTGGTGCTAACATTTCGTACAAACGTTTCAGGAGTTTAATGTCTGTTAATTAATTAATTAAGATTCATCGTATATATTTTTTTATGTTTAATATTTAATCATTTCGTTGCTCAAAACGTAAATATCCGCAAAAAATGTTCTACTGATTCTAGGTGTTTGGAATACAGTCAGTGCAACAATTTTCTGTGATAATTTACGTTTTGAGAAACGAAACGTTTAAGATTGTTTCGAATAAAAATATGTGTCTAAGATTGAGTAATGGGGCTTTAGGTAAATGCATCACATCAACGTATCACTCTTATAGAAGCAGCTCAACAAGCCCTTAAGCAACAGTGTGAACGTCTTAAACTTGCCAACCATATTTGATTCAAATTCAAACAAATAAATAGTAAAGTAGATCAGAATCTATTAAATACCTCTTTAATAATTATAACCCAAAAGTGTGTGTTTTATTAGCAACTTATGCATGTTTATCTCATTTGTATGTAGTGCATAGTGATGTGGAAACATAAACTATAAAAGTGACGTCATATTTAAAATATGAACTTGTGACGACACGTTTCATAATTATTTGGCTTTTGTAATCATTCATAATCCGTATGTATCTTATTAATATTTTATACATTATTTAATTTTATTTGTGCATTGTTTTTTTTTATTGTTATACAAAACGTTAATGTAATTCATATCTGCATTGTGCCTGTTGCATTGTTTTTATGTGTTGTGTACAGGTAAACAACTAACAACTATTTTTAACTATTTAAAGTTGTCTTGAATGTTTAAAAAATGTCTTGGTATTTGTTTGCAGTCCCGAGAATCACAAAGTAGAGTCGAAGAGTTGGAAACGGCAAATAATCACCTGTTAAAACGGCTGGATAAGTTAAAAAATGCCAAATCAGCGCTTCTCAAAGAACTCTGACGAGAATCCTCTGATGTTTAGTTCCTTACTTTATATAAACGTTGTTATTAGTGATTTAATAATAATTATTAAAAAAAATGAATTTGTGCAGTGTTCCACAACATAACAAGTCCCTGAGTTTTTTTTAATTTTAGTATTTATTATTGATAATATCAACCCAAAACTTTTTCTACAAAACAAGTTTTTAAACTAAACTTGATATAAAATATTAAATTATTTCAAAGGACTGCTCATATTTTAAAAATATAGTTAATTGAACATTTACAGCTGAATTTTCAAAATATTTAATTTCAATTCGATTTTTTTCAGATGCAAATATCACTTTCTATTATCTTACGCTCAGTCTTAACTAAGTAATAATACCTATAATTATTGGTATATTTATGAAAATCTAGCAATGATTAGCAAGTGTACATTAGTACATACATCATTTTGATTTATTTATACGCATTAATGCGCATTAGACACTAGAAATTTATATTATTTTCAAAAATTAAATCAGTCATCACGGTGATTCGTGAAAACTGAAAGGTAGCGTTGTTATGCACACTAAAAAAACAATGCGTTGCAACGATGACGCCACAGATGTAACTGATTAAAAAGCGATTAAACCGATCAGTCAAGATTCAAAACAATTTTTATAGTAGATAGAAATATTTCAACAATCCCATTTATGTTTTAGCTTATTTAAATTAGTACATAAACAAAAATGTGTGACGTCATTTATGAAACTATTTCGAAAAACATTCTGATTCAAAGTAGTTGCTCGCCAAACAAAATTCGTTCTTATCGTTTAGAAATCATGTTCGGTCACCTAAAAAGTGTTTTCGTGGTAAAAAATCGGTGTAGCTCATTTTAAACTCATGTTTTATCTCTTTCTAAACATTGAGTAGACGGGGCAATAAAAAGAATATTGTTATTTTCGACATCCTTAATGATTTTATGCCACCATTTTGAAAGTTCAGCTAGTAAATTGTCTGTAGTAATGCTGTGTCTCAGGAGAAATAGTCCGTACCACAATAGTGCGATTGTTATTTGTATAAAATAGCTTTTTAATGTATTTCTCGCCCACTAAGCTCCATATTATATAAATTTTATTAAATTATTTTCTGAGCACTATGTCGATATTGTTTAATATAAAATACAGATTTTTTTTTTTGTAAATATAAATAATATATTTGATTAATCTACGCTGTGGTTGTGTTGAGCTTGGTTTTTACTTAAGCTCTGCCTAATAGTACTTTTTGCAAACACAGAATGTTTTTTTTTTGTATTTTCTAAATTGTACGTGTTGTATATTTGCTCATTGAAATAATGTTCTCGTTTGTAAACA
The DNA here is from genome assembly GCA_018344505.1 of Nebria ingens riversi. Lineage (NCBI taxonomy): Eukaryota > Metazoa > Arthropoda > Insecta > Coleoptera > Carabidae > Nebria > Nebria ingens. The sequence goes on from JADQWA010000225.1 coordinate 925,737, forward strand.
AAGTTGAATAATATTTATATATTAATACATAAAAAATAACGCTTAATATTTGAATTGATTTGTATATAGTACATAATGTGATTTGTGTATACTTTATATATGAAAAATATTGGTATTGGTATTATGGAATTTAAAAAAGATAATAAACTAATTTATGTAAAACATAATATTTTTAATAAACGCCCTAAAATTCGTTACATAGTAACAAAAAAATAAATAAATTCAGGTAGCTGTGTTTAATCAAAACAAACTCATATTTCAGTATGCTATCTTCTCTCAGATATATGTTAGAGACATCAAACAATTGATAAAATCATAAATAAGTGATAACAGATTGTTTTTACATATCAAATAGTGTATGTTATGAGTGCAGAGGGATATGTTACGAAAAAATGAATTTACAAAGACAAAATCGTTTTACATTGTTAAATATAGTTATTTATCTCTTAATTTATTACAATTGGTAATTATCTATATAGTTATCAATTCGAATATATTACACGTAAATATGCATAAATAATATTTTCATATGTTTAATTATAGGTCTTACATGCAAGTCAAATATCGTTAGTATTTATTTTATTCGCAAATTTGCAATTGTTTGGCAGTTTGTATTATATTTATACGTATTATTTACAAAAAACTATTATCTGTTTATCTATTATTGCCATAATTTTATCGATCATTGGATTATTATCAAGTGCAAAAAATTTTAGAAATGGTATTATATTGGTAAGTTTTTATTTGTGACAATAAGTTTATTATTAAAAACATTTCTCAAACAATACAAAATATTCGTAATTATCAATAAATCAGGAAAGCAGTCATATATTTTATAATTATTATGCTCGACGTTTCGATGACACATTCATCATCATTTTAAAATATATAATTGCTTTATTGATCATCACTATTTTCTTTTTAAAATATTCTTAATGTCGAATCGTGGTATTATAATATAAATAAAATATCTTTTCAGTGTGGAGCCTTAATATATTTATTAGTTATAACAGAAATTGCTTTAAGCATAATTTATATCTATTACATTCAAAATGACGTAGTTGGCAACATATTGGAAAAAGAACTATATTATCATTTTAACTTATACAACAATCAAACAAATTCGCATGATATTATAGATAATATTCAAGAAAACGTAACATTTTTACGACTAGTATTGTAAATTAAAACTAATTAACACAGTTTTAGTTAAGATGTTGTGGCGTAGTAGGTCCGAAAAACTACGATAACGGAACTTTGGTCGTTATACCAGTTTCCTGTTGTCCTGAAAAGAAATGTCTATCAATTACTTCAGTATATTTTGAAGGTTGCTTATCGAAATTGTTGAGTAAAAATATATTTGGATTAGTTTTTATTTATTTGGTGTACGGAATGTTGATATTTTCGCAGGTAAACAAAATCCAACATCGGGAATGTGATTACTAAAATTAAATTTTAATATTGTTTTCAGCTTTGTTTTATGCTTATTTCAATTATATACTCGAAGAAACTGATTGATTTAGCGCATTGAGTACTCAAATTGGCTCAAAGATAGCGCGGGAAATGAAACCGGATATGGAGTGGTGGAATCCGGAAATCGTTATCAATTCAAAACAAAAGCATTCCGGTATCCATCAACTGACATTTCTCTGGTCAAGTTGGGTAGTGATTCATTTTGTTCACACTACGTTTTGATTTGTACTTGTGATTTATTGTAGTTTAATATTAAAAACGAATTATTTATTACACTTTCTATATATTATATACTACAGAATTTAAATTCTCTGAGTGTTCATATTGTGAAATAGGTGAAACAGTAAAAAAATATACCGTAAAAATGGTGTCTGCAGGAATGACGTGTGTCAAATATTTGCTTTTTACATTTAATCTCATCTTTGCTGTAAGTATTTAGATTATTTTAGAGATTTACTAACATATTTAAGTTTTATATTAATATAAGGTTATAATATTATTAAAGGGAATAATATATAATATCACTTTTGCGTAGTTGTAATGTCCAGATTGAGACATTACATGTTTTGTGTTTTTACTTTGTTATGGTTTTACGGAATATCAACATTATTGGTTCTATATAATAAACAATCAAAGTCCATATGGTTGATATTCATCCATTTATTTATAGTTACACTTTATCAAATAGTATTCAATTTTGGTGACATTGCATGTTAATCCTTTGTCAACAACATAAACACTCATTTTCCAAGAATTTTGTATAAAATCGTACACTTTCCCCATTACTATTAGATCATTTCAGTATGATTTATCCTATAAATTTGAGGAACTTCGAAACGTATTTGCAAACTATTCTAGTAGAAAATCGAAAAAATTTCAGATTTCTGGGGTGGCAATAATAACGGTTGGAGCAATAATCCAAGCGACTTATTATAATTATTATGATTTTGTGGATAGCAGCTATGTTTCGGCACCATTGGTGCTGATCATAGTTGGTGTCATTGTTTTTATCGTTGCATCTTTTGGATGTTTGGGTGCTGTTCGCGAAAAACATTGCATGATTATTACAGTGAGTACAGAAACAAATTTGATGTATTTTTAAAAATATTGTAAATTGGAAAAAAAAATAAAAAATTGTACAGTTCGCAGTATTTCTTCTGATAATATTCACACTCGAACTAGCAGTAGGCATAGCAGGCTATGTTCGGCACAGCGAAGTCGAGTCAATGTTGAAAATTAAATGTAACGAAACTATGGGCAAATACAGTAGTAGCGATGAGATTCGTAAATCATGGAACACTATTCAACATGATGTAAGAGTCATTTTAGAATTTTTATCTCCCAAATATTACAAATTTGTTATTTTAGTTGAAATGCTGTGGCATTAATGGAACTTCTGATTGGCAAAAGGTTTTCCATAATGACACTTTGCCATATACTTGTTGCGAAAATGCCTCAAATCATGATACATGCACAACTGATTCGGATAACATTTATCATGATGGATGTTTGCCAAAGTTGAAGGAATTGCTCGAAAACAAAGCTTATTTACTAGGCGGAGTTGGAATCGGCATAGCACTTATTCAAGTGAGTAATTTATATTTATATATATTACCGTTAAGGTTTATAATTATAACATAGAATAACTTGTTAATCTATGAAATAACTAAACACGCTCATTAAAGTATAAAATAAAATCATATTATAAGCTTTAACTAGTTATTTTATATAGTAGCGGAGAACATTTCATTAAACTATGAAATACATTTTGTATTTAAGATACATGAAATAACTAGTTGTTTTATAAAATATCTAGGTGAAGTGTAGAACATTGTTTAAGTTTCATTTTCTAACTGAAGTGCGCCGTTAATATATAGTATAACTAGTTATTTTTAATGGAACATGCTTTAACGGTAACATAATAAATAAGAATAAGTGAAATAATTATAAAACATTTGGACTGGAGCTCTCACCATCAGTTCTCCATATAAAAAAGAGAACTAAACTATAATATCAAATTTGGAGTGTATAAACATTTACAAAACGTAACATTATTTATTTACTTACAGTTGATTGGTGTAGCTTGCGCTTGTAGCTTGGCTCGGTCGATAAAAAAGGAGTATGAAACTGTGTAAATGCAGTCACTCAATATAATTACGACGCCAAAAATCACTAATCAATTATTAATCATTAGTTTTTCACACTTAATTTTGTTATTCACTATTTTCTTGCAATTATGATCAGGGGTTACACTTATATTAATTTACTCGCATACAAAAGACTTTTATTTTGTTTATTAATAAAGAAAAGAACCAACTATTTTTTAAATTATATACTCAAAATTATAATTAACTCGAAGTCAATTTTCTTTTGATATTTTTATACGATGGGTAGCAAAATTATTGACTGAATGTATTAATAAATATATATTTAAAAAATACTCCTATCCTAGATTATAAATATTATTGCACTGATCTTATAGAGAGATAACTATTTAGTATATTAATAAAACTATATTATATTAGTTTCTATGTTTCTAACTTGTGTATGTTGTATGTTTCATATTTAATCGAATAAAGTGTTTATAAATGTTTCAATATTTGTTTATAAGAAAACATCCATTAAATCATTATTTTCAACGAGTATTTACAAAATGTTTTAATCGATACCATGAGTAGCATGTAAATATTTCACTTGTACAAGTCCAGACAAGAATATTGTGTATGTGTACACTACACCGTAAAATAAATATTTTAGTGTTTGTATATTTTTAAATAGTAATAAGTGTTCTTAAATCGCGATAGTTTTTTTTTTACGATTTAGGGTTAAATTCATCTTCTAAATATAGAAATAGTGTGACTTCGGAATTTTTAAAAGTTGTTTAGTAATACTTTTTTGCTCTTTTGTACTACGAAATACAAATTAATGAGATGCTCCACAAATAATTCACTTAATTAGTTTTCGTTAAAAAAAATCGTGCTTTCAATCTACAAGAGCTTCTCTTCCCTATATACGGTAAGTGATTTTAATCAAATGCGCTTCGCCCCGGTACAGTAGTTTCGTTAATTTCGAAATTCTTAAATTTCTTATTTATGTTACCATAGTTACGAAGAATGGGAGATTATACTTATGACAAATAGATCTAGTGTAAAAGTGTTTCAAAAGTTAGTAAAATATTAAAAATAATATATGTATATATAAATATTTTGTTAGGTTCTTAGTTCATCTGAGGACTATAAAACGTTCGGCTATAATAATTTCTAATATAACGTAATGGATAATTATATTTTCTTGAATGTTTAAAAGTTTATATTTGAATATCCTTATATAAACAAAATTTACCTACACCGTATAAGTCCACTGTAGATGTTTTTGTTTTGTCAGTAATTGTGTATTTCTTATAGAATTGAGAGCTTTTATAACATATAGAAAGTATCCTTACAGAATTAGAGACATGCTCAAAATAGCACTATAATTTCGATGTTAGATAGCAAAGTAAAAGATGTTATATTTTGTTTGTATATCTTTATTATAATTAGTAATAGTCACAGATATAAATGATGAAATATCTACTAAAAGTTATAATAAGTCATTAGTTTCCAATACAACCAACTTGATGATAGTAAGTAAAGGAAACGGAACATTACAAAAAGCACTTACGTATACCTTATTGGCTTATCATATAAATAAGCATTTCCCTACAATGAGGAATATGCGTAACTTGACGGATATTCCATTGCACTGAATTACAATATTAATTACGAAAGGAACAAAAATTAATCGAAATAAAAATTGTATGCTACGCCAAAGACCTCGCGATCGAGAGAGAGAGAGCCAATTGCCGTAAAACATAAATTGGATTAAACATAAATAAACCGTAACAGAAGCACAATTCATAATTCTAGTAACTAATCATAAAATCCATCTCCAATAAATCAAAAATTATGTAATCTAATGATTTATAAAAAACAGATTCAAGATATTATCTGATATCCTTAAATGTACAAATAGTGAACAGGTTACACGTTCTTCTTCTATATATTCAGCATATTAACCCTAGACTAAACATGAATTTTTTATTGTTTAAAATTAATTTGATGATTTATAAATACAAATGACTTTTACGAACTAAATTATTATTTATAGAGCAAATGATACCAATGGAGAATCAGACAATTTCATCAATGTTTCAATAGTGTACATATCGATTTCCCTTGAATGTAAAATCAAAAACTTTTAATTATTTTCGGGTGAAAGAACGCTTACATACTAAAAGTTACGAGCACGCTCTAGATACCACATTATTCTTTCGTAAATATCAATTTTGGCATCATTTGTTTTACTACCACAAAATGTTATAATTAATTTCACTAACAGACCATGCTCAGTCAGTTTTAAGAAGATATAAATTAAGGACAATTATTATACTTTTTAATAATACTTATAGAAAATAATCATTATTCAGTGTTGTTTTATTCCATTACATATTTTGAAACTATTATTTCATTTTATCTTGATCGTACTTTCGTTTCAAAACATAACGTGAATTTTGCGTTATTTTATTAAACTCGTCAAACCCCATCATTTGAGAAAAACATTAATTTTTTTTTTAAATGTCCAAATCAATTACTTCAATGTAGCAATTATATTTATGTTGCAATATATTTGGAAATATAGTGAGCCTTCTTCGTCAAGATTCGTTCAAATATTTAAAAACATTTATTCATAATTTTCAATGATCAAACTTATGGCTTCATTATGCAATATTTATGTAAACCTAATAATGATTAGCTAAATCTTTTTGACTTGGATACACGCGTCAGTAAGTAAATATATGGCTTAGTCTAAACTAAGTAATAATTATGTGACCATAACAATTAGCGCGTGTAGATTATATACGCATCAGTACTCACTACATGCGCTAATCAATATATAATTTAATAATCATATCTTATTACGCAGTGAAGACAGTGCAATACTTATTACGCACTTTAATCATTATAAGATTAGATATTTTTGCTCTATTCCATAATCACATAGGTGGTGGTGCAATAACGAATGTTTGCTTTTAAGACAATAAAAAAAATATAAACCATCTTTATCTATGATTTGTACTGCGTATTGGAGGCGACGCTTTGATTCATGTGAGCTTTTTTAAATATGTGTAATACTAAATAATACCTTCGAATTTGGAATAAACAATTAATTTTTTTGCTTAGAGAAGTTTTACAAATACTAGTTTAATATATTCGTTAGTAAAATGAAATAATATCGAATCAAAATAACAATTCGTGACAAAATAATATTGTTTTTGTTATTTAAGAAAAAAACTAACGTTGGTGAAATCGAATGTTACTTTGAACGCGAGTTTTAAAATACTAGTTTCGCTTCTAAATATTTGATGGAAACGTTGAGCAAAGCTCGCCAATATTCGCATGATTTTATAAAGAACAGTAATTTAAATAAAATTCTATGTTTTTGTTGAGACATGAAATAATAGATACGTGGGTAATTCTAAACTCGATAGTACACATGAATTGGTTGGAAATGTTGCTTAGGGCAACCTGACGAGGACAATACAACACGGGGAGTGAGAGGGGGGCTTTTTTAAATGTTGGTGTTCACAAAATAATAATAATTCAATCACGTAGCATAACGCTTGGTCCACAACCGCGCTATGCGATCATGCTCTTCACGGTTCTGCAAGTACTGCGTCGCTATACTGCCCACCAAGGGATCGGCTATAGTAGAAAGAAATAAAGAACGCAACTAATAGTTAATTTGCACAAATCAGAATGAAATTCACGCTGAAAATTGTGTGTAACGTTGTCTCGAAGATACGTCGTTGTAAAACTAAAATTATGCCTTTTGCGGTTGTACTGGGTGTTTTATAATCTGAGAAATTAAAAATGCACTTACCAGGATTGCAGTCAGTTAACAGGGAGCATATGGACAGAAGTACTTTCGAAATAGTTAACGCAGGTGACCAATTATCTTTTAAAATATCTAAACAGATAACGCCCTGACTGTTGATGTTACAATGGTAAATTCTTGTTCGGAATGTCACCTAAAAATGGGGGGAAAAACAGTTAGAAATAAATTTGAAAATCTCTTCAAAATATATATTTACCTTTGGAGGTTTGAATGGATATTCAGGTGAAAAATGGATATCCAAAAAGAACACTCCTCCCTCATAAACTGAACCTGGAGGCCCTAGAATAGTTGAGACCCATTCGTAGAAATTCTCTCCTTTTGGTCCGGCTGAGCAGTTTGGCGGTGGATCCAACGTGATTTCGGCGAGCTCTTTTTTTATTCGTTTCGCACAAGTGCCCAGTGCTTTCGACATTTTAGGATTTGGTTTGGTTTCTTTGTTTTCGGGTTTTGATTCGCCAACAGTTGCTGCTGCACCACCTCCGCCACGACCGCGTCCTGAGCCACTTGAGCCAGCGGCAGACATTTTACCTATTCAAGTGTAAAAAGTACACTTTAGAGTGCAACAGTCTATTCCAGTTCTTAACAACACACTTTTACTTAACGTGCATTCGTATTTTCATAAGATCACTGCACTAATTGGTAATAATAGTACGAATATATTAAAGAACAAATACAATTCGTTACTATTTACAATTAAACAAAAACTAACGCATCGATTTCAACATTAATTTATATTTGTATTGGCATTTTTAAAACAAAATATTTACGGAAAGGGAGCTTCGAATTAAAACTACACCCTGAAATATACTTTTTACAATACCCTAATTGTAATTGGCAAAGAATAATACAATTTCTAATACGACAAATTCATTCTATTACTCAAACAACTATTAACTAGTTTTAGGATTTCGCCAAATCTTATATTATAAATCTCAACATTCTCTAAATTTGTTCTCGAGGCACAAATTGATTTATTTGTCCGCCATTTTGTGCAAATTCATATTATTATACAAGTTTGCAATATTTTAAATTACTTTAAACCAATATTCACTTAATTGTTAACAGATTATTGTAATTGAAACAATATTTAAATAAACAAATATCAATTAAATGTTGTACCCATACAAATGAGTAAAACCTATTTTAAACCTCGTAGCTGATACTAATAATCCAACAACAGCTTTAATTCTTAGTAAAACGGTGTATAATTGTTCATTGAATACAAAATATGACTAAGTAAAATTTAACAACAGCCTAATCTCAAATCACAACCAGATGTATTTACACACCTTATACTATATTATAAACATACTTAATACATGATTTAAGTACTTCAAACATCAGTCCTTTGATTAATCATGTTTTTAAGCAGTGATTGTTGTACTTACCTATACTAATATTACGAAATTATAGCTATGAAATCAACACACACTCCCTGTTAACAACATACAGATCATGGCGTAGTCTTCACAAATGTTCAAACATGTCATGCCTCTAAACTCATTTTCGCCGGTCTTTATTCGTATATTCTAAGTCATATAATTTAGTTATTAGCTTTGAAAAATGCCATACAGTTTAATGTTTTTATTATAAATCTGAATTTAGACTAAAAATGTGGTAAAAAGCTATAAAATCATATATTTTCTACACAAAGGAGTCATATTTAAAAATGCCGCAGAGTAAATTCATGATGGCGTAATTCGTATTTCCGTTTTGATATATCTAGACTAGAAGTGGCACCTTTTAGCGATATTAAAAATGTTCGAATTTTCACTTAGAAAATGGCTAAAATTGGCGCTAAATACAAATTTTTTATTTATTATAACAATTTAATATTTTAGATGTTCCAAAATATATTTAGTACAGTAGAACCATTTATAAACTAATCAAAATTATAAATAAATAACAATTACAGCATTATTTTAATTTGTTTCAATTTAAATGAGTACATTTTTGCTTACGCTAAATAAAATATGTCAACTTATTTATACAATAATAATTAACAAAATGTTGAGCTGTTAATTCGTTTTATTTTATATTTAAAAGTTTTTTTTAAGTTGTGTAAGCTGGGCTTGGGACTAACAATATGGCTACTTTTAGAGATAAATTTCTAATGAATCGACATGAATTTGCGATTCTGTTTCTTATATTTAGAACTTTCGTTATCTGAAATGCATGTTGCCAAGTTACTTGTGTTATCATAAAAACTATAATAAAACTTTATTATTTCATAATAAATTCTGAAGTTATTCTCGCAATAATTTAATCTATCTTTATTTAATTCGATTAGCAAAGAAAGTTTGGATGTTTCATTAATTAATGATAAAAATTAAATATTTAAAAATTACAAAAAAAACAAAACAAACTTGGTAACACTGTTTTGGAATTGCCAAATGACAGCTGTCAAACAAATCATATTGATATTGTTGTTTTGATTGTTATACAATTATATAAGTGTTTATTGTGTGTTTAATTGTTCACATAAGACAACAAAATGGGGAAACGTCAGCATCAAAAGGATAAAATGTAAATATGAAACATAACCAAATTGTTTGCAAATTTTATGATTATTTCGTTTAGGTATCTAACGTACACGGAATGGACAACACTATATGGTGGTAAAAAAGTCGGTACACCGTCTAGTGAAGAAATCGCGTTCAAACGATTACCTTTCGATCATTGTTGCGTTAGTTTACAACCTTTTGAAAACCCTTATAGTGACAAACATGGCAATTTGTTTGATTTGGAAGCACTTATTCCGTTTTTAAAGAAATATAAAATTAATCCGGTTACAGGCGAAGTAATTATTAAATATTTTATTTACCAGGGTTCTGCTTGTCTTCTATATTCAACTATACATTTCACGAATGCGAAAAGTAGTTTATATAAATGTATTTTATTTTGTCTCATCCCAAAATTATTCAGTTTCTTTTTGAAATCGCATTTTATTTTACTACGCCCTAATATAGGCCACGCCCCAAACTGCAAACATATTAGACCACGCCTATATCATGATATGCGCATTTTCCTTGCGCAGTGTACTAATTTAGTGTAATAGTATGTTATATACCCTAAACTACTAAAATACCACAGTAATTATTATTATAGTATTCATATTAAAAATGATGAAGTCTATAGTTTAATTTAATTTAAAATTTTAGTCTTTAGAGGTGAAAAGCTTAGTAAAAATTACTTTTGCAAAAAATGCCGAAGGCGATTTTCATTGTCCTGTTTTATTCAAAAATTTAACAAAAAACTCACATATTGTTGCGATTGGAACGACTGGCAATGTCTTTTCAATGGAAGCTGTTGATCAATTAAACATAAAAACCCGAAACTGGAAAGATTTGATCACAGATGAACCATTTGAAAGAAAGGATATTTTAGTATTACAAGACCCAAATAACTTAACTAAATTTAATATCTCAACATTCCATCACGTTAAACAAAATTTACGTGTCGAAACGGAAGGTGAAACATTTCGAATTCAATGTTGTATTTTGATTAACATTTATTATATTTTTTACTAAAGAGGAAATCGCGGACAGATCTGATCCGAATGCGCGTTTAAAGTCGATTAATATTGAGACAAAATATATTTTGGAAGAGTTGAATCGCGAATACAAAGCTCCTGTTAAAGATGAAACAAAAATTGCTGAAAAGGCAGACAAATTTAACGCCGCGCATTATTCTACGGGTAAAGTTGCGGCCTCATTTACGTCGACCACTATTAATCCTGAGTTAGTTCATGAAGCAGCCATTATTCATGAAGATTTAGTGCGTTATGAGCGTATTAAGAAAAAAGGTAAGACATTTTATATATGGGTACTTTCCCTAATTTTAGTTTTTAATAGATTAATTATACAAAATTATATACAATAACGCCAAAGAAAATTAAAACAGCATTTCCTAATTTAAATTTAAATAATTTTTTCTTGATTACAAAACCTACTTCGTATTAGAAAGTAAAAATGTTGTGCACCAAAAAGAGACATGTTTAATATATATATATATATATATATATATATATATATATATATATATATATATATATATATATATATATATATATATATATATATATATATATATATATATATATATATATATATATATAAATTATATTTATGTTTTAGCGTATGTTCGTATAGTGACAAATCTAGGTCCGTTAAATTTAGAACTACATTCAGATATTGTTCCAAAAACAAGTGAAAATTTCCTCAAACACTGTCAGAATGGCTATTATGATCGCACAAGATTCCATAGATCAATTAGAAATTTTATGGTAAAAATTAAATTTATAAAAATGTATTATGACTTAAATGTGTATAAAGATTCAAGGAGGCGATCCAACTGGGAAAGGAACAGGGGGTACTTCAATTTGGGACAACAAATTCGAAGATGAATTTAAACCGAATTTATCTCATACTGGAAGAGGAGTTTTATCCATGGCGAATTCTGGAACAAACACAAATGGCGCACAATTGTAATACTCTAAAAATAAATTACGAAATTAAAATAACTATATATTATTGTAAATTTCTAGTTTTATTACGTATCGGTCTTGTAAACAACTTGATAATAAACATACAGTTTTCGGAAGAGTGGTCGGAGGTATAGAAACTTTATCAGAAATGGAAAGAATTGAAGTTGACAATAAAGATAGACCAATAGAAGATATTTACATTATTAAAACACAAACTTTCGTTGATCCGTATCAAGAAGCTGATGAACAGGTTTTTATTAATTTAAATTAATGTCTAACTATTTCCCCAATATTTTCAATACGTTTAGCTACAAAAAGAACGCTCAGAAGAACTGAAAAAACAAAGCGAAGAAGAGTCGATAAGAAAGAAAAAACTCGCCGCTCAAAAATCGTTGAAAGTGTTCAAAGAAGGCGTTGGAAAATATATCAATCCAGAAATAACTACTGGGTAGTTAAGAAAAGCATTTGTTTTGATTTTTATTTAAATTTAATTTATTTCAGATTGGTTAAACCAAATGTTGGTGAATCAGGTTCGAAAAAGAAGAAAAATGGTTCATATCAATTTAATTTTAATTCGTGGTAATTTTTATATTTTATATTATTTTTGTAAATGTGTATTTAAAATAAATATATAAATTTGAAAATATTAAAGTTTGCTTAGTTAATAATATTTTATGCATGTTATAAATTTGTATGCGTTTTAAATAATAAAATAGCAACTTGTGATGGTGATATATTTGATGACGTAGGACTCATTCAAAAACACAACACAATCGCAAAGATTAGACTCTACCTAATTAAAGTCAAAGATTGCCAGGATATTTCCCGAGAACTTCAATTTATACAGATAAAATTTTGTCTATCGCAATTATTGCGTCACTAGGTTGCTAGGGCATCAAACAATATTTTTATAACATTTCAGTGACACGCACTGGACTTTTATATATATGTAGTAGATATATTCCTTTTGATAGGAAGCATAATAAAATACAAATGTTTAAAGATCAATGAACTAATTTTATCTCAGTAATTATTATGACCCAAAATCTGTTAGTTTTCAAATTAATTAATTTTCACAGAATATATGCTTCAATACTACAATATTTTGAATATATCACTAACCACATCTCTTATTCTATTTTGCACAATCGATGTTAATCTTAAATTATTTTTATCTATTTTGTTTTTATCTTATAATATTGACAGGCATAGTTTATATGATATATTTCAATACCTAACTAGGACAACATATTTAAAAATTGCAATTTTGTGTTACACTTTTTGAAGAAAATTTTCAAACAAAAGTTGTGTGAAATATTAATATCTTTAATTTTTAATATAATTATTTTTGCTGTAAGTGTTGTTTCGGAGATAATGCAAAAAACTGCTAAAATATCTAGAGTAAACATGAATTTCTGGTTTGAATAATCTTTTCAAAGTCACATTTACACGCACAAACAAATGCTATTTCAAAAATTGTAAGAGTCGATTCAGGGAAGGTCAAAAGGTTTATTCAGAAAGAGACAATTAAAATCCAAAAATTTCGTCAACTACGAATTATCAAATGAATGCTGCCCCACCAATAATTCCCGTCTCCACAGCTACACGTTTACACAAAATTTACGATACCCACGACCATTCAACGATACTGGTTCGTTGTTATTCGACTCTAGCTCCATAATAAACAAAATCGAAAGTGCGGTGTTGGTTTTTTACTTCTTGTGCATTTTTGTGAGAAAGTGGTCAATACAAAATGACTCTCTTAAAGTCACGGGACTCGCGCTGTATAAAATACATGTTATTTTTATTTAATTTGTTTTTTGTTGTAAGTAAAAATATTCTTAATTGCTTAGGAATTAATATTATAGACCACGTCATAGTTATTATCTAATAAAAATTGTTATATTGCAATAAAATATTTGCCATATGCACATACAAAGAACATAGATAGATCCAGCATACTCTATTCATAAAGGCGTTATTGCATATATACGTTATATTTGTCTTAAAATTAAACGAGTTTTATCTTGTTTGCCCTTGGTGTAAAGGCGTTTTTATTCGGGCGCTGTATAATGTTCTATTTGAAGTTTTTCCAATCATGTAAAAAACTATTTATACATTTCGAACTTATTGTTTAATTACTGACGTCATTAATAATACATACATACTTCAGGTGGTTTTATGTAACATTTAGATAACAGGTGTTAAGCACAGTTTATTTATGATATATGATATAAAATGAGACTCATAAGTATAAAAATATTGAAAATATGTTTGCAACTTCCGTTTTTTTGAAATATATAAAATATGTCAAGAACAAATTAATTTTTAGATACCTAGTAAAGTGTGTTTTGTCAACCGATATAATAATTTTATTTCTGATACTATGAGTATTCTATTAAATATTACACCGTTAAAAACATTTTTTTCTTTGAATTCATGAAGTGTATCGTTTTTCGTCATCAACATAATTTCTTGAATTAATTATTATAAAAGGGTAATCATATATATATCAGCTATATAAAATACTTTCACAATGTTTAAGTAGGTGCGCAAAATATTGCCGACTGTTGAAATTAATTGGTCTAGATATTATTTTATGTTCATTTTGTAGCGGTTTTACCAAAGTATTTATTGTGGTTTGAACAAATATACAATCAATACACTAATTTATCGTCAAGGCTACTACGCATTTATGATTAAACAAACAAATAATATTTATTTTTTAGTTAAATATATCTACTTATGTATCACTGATGTCGAACCATAATTTAATACGAATTTAAAAAAATTCTTTCCTTGTCCATATACCATACCAGGTTTTAATATCAATCAGTTCTCACTTTACATGATAATATTACATGATGATATTACGCTTTAGAAACTTAAATTACCAACAAATAAACTTATAATATGAAATTCTAATCTCGTTTATTAATTAAAACATCTGCAGTGTCTTGCACTGAACTTTCTTATACGTACTAGGTATATTTTGTTTACGAAAATATAATTATTCATTACACTATATTTGAAATTATTATGGGCAGATGTATTTTAGTTTTCAAATGAACTTAAATTATTAAATATAATTCAAAAATGTATGATTTTTTTTGTAGATAACTGGAATCATAATATTATGCGTAGGCGCTACTGTGCATGAAATCTATGGAAGCTATTCCAATTTTTTGGATGATGGATATCTGTCTACATCTGCGTTTATGATAGCAATCGGTACAATTATATTCATAATATCCTTTTTCGGATGTTGTGGAGCTGTGAAGGAGAATTTTTGCATGATATTGACCGTAAAAACAATTGATGTTTTCTGTTTGAAAAGCGTTTCGATTATTTATGTTTTCATTCTAGTTTTCTACATTGCTGATTCTGGTATTTATTTTCGAGTTCGCCGCAGGTATCAGTGGCTATGTTTTGAGAAATGGTGCGAAAGAGATGTTGGTCGGAAATATGAATCAAACTATGTGGAATTATAAAAATAATTCAGAGGATGCGCGAACGTTTGATATTATACAGAGAGGAGTAAGTATTGCCTAAAAATGTAATTTATATCTTATTCAATTCTAGAGATATTATTTTATGAATTTTCAAGCTTTATCACTTTTTATACTTTTGTTTATTATTTTAGTTTAATTGTTGCGGTATAACAAAATACCAAGATTGGTTCCAAGTTTTCGGCGCTGAAGAAGTACCAGTTTCTTGTTGTGGTACTATTTATGGAGCCATAAATAATTTTACTTGCACGGCAGAAATGTCAGAATTTCATATCACTCCATGTTCAGTGGCACTTGGTGATTTTATTGGGCATCATGCTGTTATTATTGGAGCCGTAGCTTTTACTTTTGCGTTTATTCAGGTAATTAATAATTGAAATAATTAATATAGGAATAGGAAAGCGTTCTTCTTAATTAATTAATTAATTAATAGAATTATAGTTGGGCAGTTAAGTATAAATTTAGCAAGCTTTTTATTTATTTATTTAATTCTTTTTTCAGCTTGTCGGTATTGCTTTCTCGTGCCATTTATCGAAACAAATAAGATTGAACTATCAAAGTGTGTAATTGGTTTCAGATGATAAAAATATATTTTAATGAAAACTTGTATTTGTAATTTTGTAAATATTATGTTCGACTGAAAATGTTACTGTGCTGAATTTATCGGCTGCATAAATACATTTTAATAAAACTTAATATTTTGTTTTAATTCATTAAATATAGCATGAATTGAAGTTTTAACTAAAATATCTGATGTGGCCAGTATTTGACTCTTTTATAAGTTTACAGTTTTAGGTTTTCTGTCGTATTATATAGTATTAATTATTTACTTATGCTATGATCCACGTAATTATATTCTCCATAACATAGCAATTATAATAAATTAAAAATAAATCAGTACTCGTTTTGAAACTAAAATCAATTAAAAGTTGATTATTAAAAAAATTCGTAGCATGTAAACCGAAAGTTATTTCAAAGTAATTTTCAAACAAAAATTGTAAAAAATATTATTGCCTTTTATTTATTAAACACATTCATTTGCGAATTAACGCTTTTTTTTTTTTATAAAATAGAGCAAAACAGAAACAGCTTCTAGTGGATCAATTGTTACATAAAACTAATCAGTTCTTCTAAATTTAATATAAACACGTCTGCAGTGTATTGCACTGGACTTTATTATACGTATTAGGCTTATTTTGTTTATATTTTGTATATTAATAATCTCTCTATCTAAACAAAATATGCCTAATACATATAAGAAAGTCCAGTGCAATACACAGCAGATGTTTTAGTCTTTAAATGAACTAAGAACCTAACAAAATATTTATATATAATATTTTTAATATTTTACTAACCTTTGAAACTCTTTTACACTAGAACTATATGCCATAAGTACAATTTCCCATACCTACGTAACCATGGCAAGATAAATAAGACAATTAAAAATATAAATAGCAATTTTCTTGTAATTAGTACACTTATTGAAGAAAAATTTCAAACAAAAGTTGTGTATAATATTAATATCTTACATTTTTAATACTAGTATATTTTCTGTAAGTGCAGCCGTTTTGGAGATATTGCAAAATTCTCAAAATATGACTAAAGTAAACATGCACTTCCGGTTTGAATATTCTTTTCAAAAATAGGTTTTCTTGCATGCCATTTACAAGTTTAAAGTTTCATGATTATAGCATTGGCTGTAGAGGGTTCACACACACACACACAAAGATGAAACTCCAAAAATAGTCAGACTCGACTCAGGGAAGGTCAAAAGATGCATTTCCGTTAAAATCTCGAGTGCAAACATATTCATGATTACAATACTTCCTTATATACATTCGTATAAGAAAGAAAGAATGTTTTATGAAAATATGTATTTTAGTTGTGTAATGATGAAAAAAAAACACTATTTTAGTAATTTTTCGTAAAAATAGGCATCAAATTATGGTTTTCATATTGTCAAAGTTAATTTACATTATTGCTGCATTCATAATTTATAGTGAATTTTTCCATAAAGTGTACTCATTTTTGCGGCGGAATAAATCATATTATTATTAGTCATGTGAAAGATATCTAATATCATTGATTTTATTACTAGTAGTAAAATCAATGCTAATATATAGTCAAATAAATAGTATATGCGCCTAATATCATACAACCCGTATATCTATTATGTAAAGTATTAATTTCCTTATAAATATAATTAAACACTAATTTTTTATAAAAATACAAGTGCAATTAGCTTTTGAGAACAATTTTGTGCAGCCGCATTTTAAAGTAATATTAATTTATATTATTTAATTATTAATTTATAAACAAATACATTAAAATAATATAAATGGACGTATACTATATGTAAGTCTATACGTTTTTAATATAAATATAAATCAAAGAAGCGGTTAAATATATATTTTCAGCAAAATTGTATATAAAAATTAGATCTAAACATTTTAGATCACAGTCGTGTAGTCATTTCAGCTCAGCTGGTGAACGCGGAATTCTAACCAATAAGAATCCGTATCCGTGATCACGTGCACATACATAAAGCCAGCTTGATTTCTGTCATTTATGTTTTGCGTGTGTTGATGGTAGTGTGTGTATGCTTTTGCTTGTTCAAATCTGCATAAGCTTGCGAATATCATGTGAATTAATGAAACTTTGGCGTTCTTAAGTGTTCAATCAAACTTATAACTGTGTCGATTAGTGCGTGAATGTTGTTTAGGACTTAATCGTGAAATGCGTTGAACTGATTATTTTGTGTGTGAAAAACTTGCAGTGTGTATCTTTTCGGGTGTAAAAATAGTTTCGTGTGTGGGCTTACTGCCCTAGTGTTCTAATCACGGCATTGCGGGTGTTCCGCCCCTCGTTTGGGGGGCACTACAAACCCTCCTAGTTGGGTGCTACATAGGCTACTACATGCTGGGAGTTTTAAAACGACGTTGGAAGCCTAAAAGGTACAAATTTGATTTTTTATTAAATGTTTTAAATTTATAATCGCGATCTTAAATATGTTTATAAATAAATTTATTCTAACAAGGTATATGTCGTTTAAGCTTGTTTGGATGATAAATATGTACGTTTTGATTAATAAATCAATTATTGTTTATTTTGCGATACCACCCTTTCAAACAGTGGCAGATTAAGTTATTTTAGGGCCTAAAATCGTTGTTTTGGGAACTTGAAATATGTATATGTATAATGGTTCTAGAAATGTGCGTATAAAAATAAGAACAGTTTACTGACCTAACTTATGTAAATAAATTTTCATTTGCTATACTTTTTGCTGATGTAGTGGAACTCGGTTATAACGTAATCGCGGCTATAGTTATAATTTTGGTTTATATATTTACGATTAGATTAGCGTTTTTATACGAAAATTTGAAGCTTTAACGTATAAAAGCTTAATCCTTTAACGACGGGGTACTACTGTATTTGCTTTAATAAAAATAAATAATTGATAAAATATGATACAATTAGTACAGAGGCGCATTTTAACCTTTTCGGGGCTTAAACATAAATGAAAAATTCGAAATGATTGATAATAGAATATTAATTAGTTGTGTAAAAGAGTTAGGAGTTGCATTTCATTTAACGAGTTGTGAGAATAACATTTATCGATTATTTATTAAATGATGTCGAGAAAATATTTATTATTATATAAGTAGCTATATGTACCTACGAGTATTTATAGATAATTTTATTTTTATTGATTTAAATGTAGATGTTCAAAAGTGTAGTTAATAGTTTGTTTTTCGATTTTCTAAGTTAATTTGAATAACGTAAATTTGTATCACTCGAGATATTTTTTTTAGAGAAGTGCGTCAATGATAGCAAATAGACAATATTTAAAAAAAAACTGTACAAATAAGGAAATGTAATAAGATAAAATTTGCAACTGACAACCAAACCTTGAATATACCCACCCAAATGTAATTTTTATGTTACCTATATCAGTGCATTGCATAGTATCTGAAAGTACCATTCGCGCCTACACTTAACCCCAATACGTTTGTCACAGTAATCATATTTTACAATGCAGATTCTAGTGTGTAAACAACAAAAAAACATTATAATCTTGTATAACAGGCAACACATTTATATTTTACCATTAGATAAAATGTTTTTCTTTGAAAGAAAATGAATAATCCGACAGCTGGAGAGAACATCTGCGGAGAGTGAGCTGAGTTGAGCTTGTGGATCAATACTAAAATGTATGTAAATTGTTACACCAACCTTAACTTGTCACTTACAACTTACTTACTCATCGAAATATATAATGCCATTTAATCATTTTATATATATATAATATATATTATATATATAATAGTATATATATATATATATATACATATATATATATATATATATATATATATATATATATATATATATATATATACATATATATATATATATATATATATATATATATATATATATATATATATTATATATATATAATACATATATATATATTATATATATATATATATATATATATATATATATATATATATACATATATATATATATATATATATATATATATATATATATATATATATATATATATATTGGTTCACGAAAAAACCAAAAAGAGTTGTTTTTTGTTATTTTAATAAGTTGGCAAACATGAATGACAGAACACAATGAAATCATTAAAACAAACGATACAGTTAGTTGCATTGTTCATGTTTTTATTCATTTTTAGAGCCAGACAGACACACATGCACTCCACAATTTCAAAAAAAAATTATTTAAACTATAAAACCAAAAAATAACTTGCCATCCAAAACAATAACAATGAAGTAATGACATCCGGTCGCATAATTACGTACGCGCATTTCCTTAGCTTAGTTCATACAAGGTAGTTTTTGAAAACCTGTCCTGATATTGTTTATTTTTGAAAATTGTATACGTAACCGTGGCCTTAACTCTGTTTAGAATCACGTATAGTGCCAGTGTATAAATTCGTTTTCAATTTGTTAAAGGTTTTAAGTTAAAATCGTTGTTTTATTTGTGTTTTTTACTCACGAAAGGTAAGCTTATCCAACAACTCTATTCACATTTACCTCAAAGGTTCCTAAATGTAAATACCTATAACATTTTCATAAAGGTATTGAAGTGAGGAAATGCATACGTAAATGTGTATACACCGAACCGCATCAAAGAAATCCTAACACTATTTCTTTTATTTTGGATATTAAAAAACAAGTCTTTTGTTAAACAAATACTATTTTTATCCACTTTTAATTGGATAGGTATCTTTAGAAATATATTATAATAAGCCCGGATCCGATTCTATACGTGCTAATCTATCTTTTTTTTTGTATATTGTATTTGCTGTGAATTTTAATATACGGGTTGATATTTTGTTCTGAACAGAAATACGAATAAACAGTCTTTGTGTAAAAAGTGTATATATTCACTTAATTTTCAAGTGCTTTTTCAATTTTTTAGTGTAGATTAACAAACATTTTAGCTATGCAAATATTTAAAAATCTTCTCAACTTATATTAAAACTTTAACGATTTTTTTTCTTTCGTTATATTTTATAAAATATTTTGATTTCAAGTTTTATATGTTTAGAGATATGAATGTGTAAAGCGAGTGGTTAATCAGAAAGTCATTCTGGTGTACAGTACTGGAGAAATCTTTAGATAATTTGGGGGTAATCTAGAGGTAATTTTGGAGCAATTTTAGGAAAATCTTAAGTAATCTATGAACATTTTAGGGAATTCTCGGGTAATCTGGAGCATTCTCGAATAATTCGGTACATTCTCGTGTAATCTGCGGCACTCTCGTGTAATTATGGTCATTCTCTGGTAATTTGGGATATTCTCGGGCAATCTGGGGCATTCTTGGGTAATCTGGGACAGTTTCGAGTTATTTAGGGCATTCTTGGGATATAAGTACACTTTCGAATAATTTGGCCCATTCTAAGGTAATCTGGGTCATTCTCAAATTATTTAAGACATTCTTGAGTAAACTGGGGCATTCGCGGTTAATTTCAAGTAATCTGAGGCATTCTCGGGTAATCTGGAAGGAATTCTTGGGTAATTTAGTGCACTCTCGGGCAATTCTCAGGTAATCTGGATCATTTTCGGGTAATTTATAGTATTCTCGGGTAATTTGGAGCATTCTCGAGTGATTTGGGGCATTCTTAGGTAATCGGGGTCCTTTTTGAGGCGTTCTCGAGTAATTTGGGGGCATTCTCGAGTAATCTGGGGGTATCCTCGAGTAATTTGAGGCATTTTCGGGTAATCTGGGTTATTTTCGGATAATCTCGGACGAACTTGGGTAATATGAAGGATTTGTGGGTAATTTGGGGCATTCTCGGGGAACCTGGGGGTATTCTTGGATAATCTATGGCATTGTCGGGTAATTTTCGGCATTTTCTAATTGGAATGTATCATTGTTAGCGTCAACAGCTACTTAATATGTGTGTGCTGATTAAGATACTAAAGTATTATTCATTAAACCATATAAACATCTATCGAACATATATAATTTTAAATTTCATTTAATGATAGTAGGTATCAACCCTATTGGTAGGTGGTTACATGTCATGTGTAAATAACTATAAGAAATTAACATAAGCAAATATTTCGCTATTGCAATTAAGTAATAAATAAATGAATTGAAATATATGTTACTCTCTGTGATACTCGATAGAGTAATCAGTGCATTGCGATCTAAGAATAAAATATATTCAACACCCTTCCCACGCTTACCACACACCATAATTCAATTTCAGTATAAGATTAGATACTTATCAATAGATTTACTATATCTCTGGTTCATTGAACAGTTAGAAAATATTTATTTTGTTATTTTTTCCAGCAAAAACTTTATTAGCTGCAGCTGTAACGCTATGATATAGGTATACGAGTATTTTTGGGGTCCAGTACAGTTCAACAGATGTTCATGATATATTTGTGACATTGGGTTATTTTGCATATTAAATTTTATATTTATTTAAGTAATACCTACTAAAAATCCTTGATAATTAAAAAAAAATGATTCTATTTTAGAAATAATATTCTGATAAATCATAATTTCTTGCGAAGGTATATTTGAGCAATTTAAGGAAATCTCCATCTATGGAAATCTTGGGGAATTTTTATGTAATCTAGAGAATTCTCATTTAATCTAGAGGTATTCTCGGGGATTTTTTTTTGGTAATCTCAAGTAATCTAATGTATTCTCAAGCAATCTGGGGGAATTCTTAGTTAATTTGGGGCATTCGCCGGTAATTTGGGACATTCTCGGTTGTACACAATTTTTGTTCGTGGTCGATTCTTTCGATTAAGTTACTAAAGAAAAAGAAAAGATTTTCGTTCGCTATTCCCTTTTATTGTGTAGAATAAACTACAAATATTATTATAAGGTAAACTTTGAATCACAACAATTTCTTTTGAACTTTAAAATATTGTTTAAAATATATATAAAATAAAATTGATCTTATGTTAATGACAGTGACAGCCGTATTTTTTTTCCTGATAAATGAGTCACCTGCGATCTTTTATATATATATAAAAAAAAAAAAACAACCAGTTAATAAATTAATAATGCGCAGTGGCGTTCATGCACCTGGCACAAATTGTCAGCGATCATTAGGTATGTACCTACCTGTACATGTATTGTAATGTATGATCTCGTTAAAAATTAAATATTTCGTTCTTTTTTCTGTTCACGTGCTGTTCGCAAGGTGTTCTTCGCGTTGATCTAGAGACAGCTGTTGCGTGGATGTTGTTCCACTCTAGTGACTTGTCGCGCAAAAAATGTTAAACGTTGTCACTTAGGTAAGGTTAGTTTTTGTTATGTGCCTGTTTCAGCAGTTTAACGATCTACAATTATTGTGCAACCACCGGTGATTCCAATCACTGATCTGAATCTATCCTTTGTAAATAGAAAGATATGTATTGTGAAATGTAATAAATACAGAGAAAACTACTTCCACACATTCGCAATTGTTTACGGATATTCGCTTTGCGATTACTTCAATAGTTGTGTATAGTCCATACCGTATAAAGGTCAATTGAGCACGGACAACCTGAACTTAGCCACTGATTGATCACTCTTATGTTATCAACGTTTTAATTTTTCTGAAAAATATAAGCTTAGCTCTCTTTCTCCCCCCCCCCCCCCCCCCCCCCTTCACGACATACATACACACAAAGCGATAGACGTCACTCCAAAAATAATCAGACTCGATTCAGAGAAGGTCGAAAGATGTATTTCAGTTAAAACGCATATTTCGCGAATATTGGTAAAATTGGATAATATATTTAAGAACTATTAAATGAAATGTTTCATGGCAGGAGGATATCTTTGGCTAAGTTTAGGTTGTCTGTCCTCTATAAAGCTTATGCTTCGTAGATATAGCAACAACAGGTTGACAAATAAGCCATATGTAAATAATTAGTCTGTTAAGTAGTGGAACAACAGATAACTAAGCGTAGTAACATGAGTACTAAGCAAGCCAACACATATGGTTTGATACTAAAACTAAATGTATGTACCTATGCATGCTCAAACGATGCAAAACAAATTTACTGGTACCGGATACATAATTATTATTAGTATCATAGTTACCTACTTCGCAAGTGAATCAGCATTTCAGCTAAATATAACTAGATCTCTACAGATTTTGCAATCATTCATAAATAGTCTAGGTGAATAATTCCAATGAATTTATCATTTGTCAACATAAACCAGAAAAAGATTCTATTTTTGATATAGGTACCTAAGGTGGAAACATTTTTCATTTTTTGATAACATTTTACAAAAGAGCGATATTTTTGTTTATGTTATGTATGTATGTATGTATGCATATACATGATTTATTACCTTTAACATAATTGTTTAATGTTTTTATAGCTTTGTGTAATATCTATAATAATATTCAATGAAAGTTGAATATAATTCACCATGGGTTGTATCTAGGAAGATTAAAGTTGGTTTGATTAAAAAGCGGTTATAAAATTTTATGAATACGGGTGTTGGTATCTTCTAGAGGTCGACAATGACCTGGTGCACGTACCGTGCGGACATTACGGTGATGGGGTCGGCGACCTGTATGGGTAACCGGTGCCAGACAGCGTGACGCTCCCACCACGTGCATATACACATAAACATAACACATACATGCATGTATCATGCTTCTACTTTTTATATATAAATATATATATATATATATATATATATATATATATATATATATATATATATATATATATATATATATATATATATATATATATATATATATATATATATATATATATATATATATATATATATATATATATATATATATATATATATATATATATATATATATATATATATATATATATATATATATGCGCATCGCGTCTATAGCTAACATGAATGTTTACGATCACTGGACGTGGACTATGCTTATTCTGATGCCATAACCTAACGTCTACCCACTTTCAAAACATTTGCCAATTGTATATTTCAATCGTTTTACATTTTTCATTTGCGAACTTGGCAACAGAATTGCTTAGTTCATGAAATTATATCGGTCACTATACCTATAAGTATAATCTTATATATGTAAATATATGTTTCACTGTTTTGCTTCGTAAATAACAGAAATCAGGTAGTACTCGAGTGCTTTGACTACTCGTGATTACTTTTTAATTCAAGTAAAAATATTTTGATGCGCTACTTGATACTCGTTACTCGAAATTGTTTGAGTATTTTCCCCTCCATTATTTCTATAAAAACATGCGTTCTATATTCGATTAATATGCTTTATTCATACTGCATATTTCATCTGTAACATTCTTTCACAGAAATTCATTTCACATCGTTCTGATGCCGAAAATCTATACAACTCATATACTTGATCACATGTTGGTCTCTTGCTCGTTCGCTTGCTATTCGTAAGACCTAATTTTGTCGCGTCTACTCCTCTGAAGGTACCAAACTGATTTCAACCAAATTTAACAAACATTTTGGGTAGGCGCCCGATTCAAACCGTTCGCTTTATAAATCCAATAAGTACTGTACTTCAGCAGATATTTGACCCCATAAAAAAGTAGGCCCTTATATGTATTTTTGAACATTTTTGATTAAACATAAAAAAGAAACTACGTAAATATATGTGTACTTCCGGTACTCAAATTTCGAGTAGTGAACTAACCATATACTCGTACAACAATACTCATAAATAATACTCGCTAGTAGCCAGCACTGAATATTTCGTTTTTATTTTAAACCTACTATACACACAAAGAACATAATTGTTTGATTATTGTATCCCAACACTGTAATCTGACCACACAAATATTTATTTGCTATAAATAGCATCTAGACACGTGCCTAATTCAATACCAATTATATGCAAAATCAATAATCTCTGTCTGCTAACAAGAAATCGCATTATCTTCATAACTGGAGCAAGTAATAATACATTACAATAAACTTGGAGATTACAAAGATAATGTTGTTATTATACAAGTACATACATTCAATTATGGTTACGCAATTAGATAATCCTATTACTACAATGTTAAGCAGTGAAAGAGATCCCGAAATAGATTACCTATAGTTAAAAATAAATGTTAATAATATTAGTGAAAGTTTATAAGAATCCTAGCGAAATGAAATGTATACTTTTATTTTTGGATCGACGCATAAACAAGTTTGCCAATTATATAAAGTGAATGGAAGAAAAAAAAACGAAATTTACTTAATTGGGAACTAAAAATATACAGTTTAAAATTAAACTGTGCTATAATTTACTAAATAGAACTTTCAATTTTTAACAAATATTAGTTTCGTCTGTAAAAAAGATACTACAATGAATTGTTCTCATAGATTATTTTAAAGGTGCTTCTAATAGTTAAAGTTATTTTAAACTAACGAAGAGAAAATTAATTTTATATAATTTGACATTATAGATAAAATAGAAATTGTCAATTTTGTTTTGATTTAAAAGGACAGTTAAAAATAAATATGCGCGTTCTATTTTACTTTCTTAAGCGAAGTTTAATAAGTATTGTAATCATGAAACATTTCGATGTCGGATTTTAACGAAAATATCCGCGCAGAGCGCCATTTTTAACAGATGCCTGCCTGTTTGTGTGTATGTTTGTATGCACTGTAACTCAGAAACGGATGAGTATACATTTATGAAATATGATATTTAATATTTGTATTAAAATACATCAGCAGTGTCTTGCACTGGACTTTCTTATACGTAGTAGGTATATTTTATTTAGATAAGAAGGATATTACGTTATATTAGAAATTATTATGCCCGGATGTTTTTTTAGTCCTGAAATGAACTAAGAACCTAACCAAATATTTATATATAATATTTTAAATACTTTACTAATATTTGAAACACTTTTACACTAAAACTATATGCCATAAGTATAACTTGCCATACCTACGTAACTATGACAACGTAAATAAAAAATTTAAAAATATAAATAGCAATTTTCTTGTAATCGGTACACTTTTTTGAAGAAAAATTTCAAACAATAGTTGTGCGTAATTTTATTAGCTTTCATTTTGAATAATGCTATATTTTTTATAAGTGCAGCCGTTTTGGAGATATAACAGAATTCCCAAAAAATAGCTAGACTCGACTCAAAGATGGCCAAAAGGTGTATTTACGTTAAAATCTCGAGTTCGATCATTTTCATGATTGGTAAACTTACTTATACTTTGTATAAGAACATAAATTTCAAAAGTTGTAGTTTATTTGACGAGAGTCAATACCATTTTTTACATTTTTTGTTAGCAAAGTAATTGGAATTAGCTTCCGGTTTACGTATTATAATTTTTAAAAT
Organism: Nebria ingens riversi; assembly: GCA_018344505.1. Taxonomy (NCBI): domain Eukaryota; kingdom Metazoa; phylum Arthropoda; class Insecta; order Coleoptera; family Carabidae; genus Nebria; species Nebria ingens. Next base: position 952,973 of record JADQWA010000225.1, read on the forward strand.
TTTGTGATTTTTTATCTATTTAAGTATGCTTTGAAACAAGTGATGACGTATTTTAAGCCTATCAAATTGCATTGTTATGAAGTATATCATTTATATAATTATGTTTCTATGTACTGATAAACAATTTATTATATAGGTATTTATATTTTAGTATACTTTTTATCTAAACAGATACTCATATAAGAAAGTCCAGTGCAGGACACTGCAAATATTATTATTTTTAAATTTGTAATTACTAAATATCTATCGTGTGTTTTCCAAGTTCAGCAATGTAATATTTTTAAAAATATTTCCTGATGCAAATTGGCAAAGATGTGCTCGGTTAAATCATTCGGCGAAAGTATGGACCTTTAATTTTAACTATTCAAGTCTAACACATGTTTATAGTTTCGAAATCCAAGTCTGCGTATTTCTAAACTGTCCTCTGCCAAAATTGCTAAATTTATAATTTTTTACTTTCAAGGCACTTTCTCAGAAACTAGTCTAGTTTTAATCGGCGAGGAAATAGCTACATATTTCGAAAACAAAAAATAGACAATTTTAATAATATGTTCATAACACGATATCTCGTCTAAACTAGTAGACGTACGTCGAGTGTTGATCAGACGTAACATCTTGCTGAAACATATTTTATCTCTACAACTTTTATATAAATTTGACATTTTATTACGCATTACGAATCAATTTAAAGTTTGTGTTCGATGTCATGTTGCAAATTTGATTTAGAATTATCACCCACAAATATGTTTTTTTCGTTCTTTTTATTATTTATCTCGACTTGAAAACAAAAATTGAATAGAATCAGTGGAGTGACGCACAAATGATTAATTTGTTTTTTTTTTTACACAGTTAACTGTTGAAATAGAAGAATAATTGATTATTAGATGCAAGCCGTTGTAAAGTAGCTGAAAAAATATCTCGCGGTAACAGTAAAAATGCAAACGAACAGGTTTTGACTTGTATAAGAATGCTAGCGTGTTGATAACTTGATAAATTTATTCTGAACTGTGAACCACAACATATTTGAGACTGAATTCTTAATACTGGTGTAGTACAGTGGTAACCAAACAATTTACTATTCGTATTATAAAAGGGTTGATATCTCCACTTTTTTTTTATGGGAGGTTTTTAATTCTTATAATATTATTATTAATATTTTATATATATATATATATATATATATATATATATAAATATATATATATATATATATATATATATATATATATATATATATATATATGAATGTACAAAATTGCACGTTGAAAGCTCTACGGATGACGTCACAAAGAGAGCTCATCCAGTGTTTTTTCATAACTTACGGTTGTCGCCACTTTCATATAAATATTGATAACATTTAGACCAGTCACTGTTTATTCTGTTGTGACTGCTATTTCGTTGATTTATGTTGTTATTTTGGTCTCGTTTATTTGCATGTGGTGATTAGTGTATTTAGAACTTAAATTTTCAACGTAATTTGACACAAAAGCGTAAAACAACATTCAAATTATTTGTTTTATAGGTAATTTAAGTTGGTATACTTTTTAAGACGCTCATTGGTCACGTTAAACAGAAAATTACCGCGCTCTATACCGTTTGGTGGGGGTAGTTAAAATTGTATTAGTTATGTACCCTATTGCATTTATAAAAGTTTGAAATTGTGTTTCAAAAATAAAAAATATGGTTAGAATTTCTAATAATAATTAAATGCTTTTATAACAAATATAATTTTGATCTAAATATCCACAGGCAAAATACAAAAACATTCTGTTTATAAATGGTAACATGGTCATGTTTGAACAAGACTTAATTAAAATTAAAATACTACAAAGAAGGATTGCTAATTAATTAAATAAAAAGTTAATTAATTCGAGTTAAAATGAAGCTAATAAAAACGGTTAAAATACAATTTAATTATCTTGTAGTCAACTTTCTTATTTCTGCAAACGAACATCCTAAGATACAAAAATTGATGTTATTGTTACTTATTTTCTAATTAATTTTCTAATTGTTATTATTTAAATTTTGAGCTACGAATGTTCACCTTTTACAGGATTTGCATGAATTAAAATATTTTCTGAGGGATGATAACGGAAAATACGCAAAATGTATATTTTACAGTTGAGATTAGAGAATTTACATATGTACTCCTTACAGCGGAGGTTATCTATCAATGTCAAGCGCGTCAGTGTTGCAAACTGTCGAAATAATACGTACTTAAAAAAGAAACCAACAGATGGTGAACCCTATATATAATTTTGCCATTTATTTATCCTGTACATGTTTTAACGCGCTTTTAAATGAATGCAATGCATTATGCTGGAATTAAATAACATTTATACAACCACTGCTTTTTCTTTAAACTTTTATCTACCATGTAAATGGAATATTTAAAAATCTTCGAAACATACCCGTTGCCAAGATTCTTATGTAAGTTATTTAAAAAAAAAAAATACCCAAATCTTTCCCAAATCTAAGAAGATATGAGCGTATGTTTTAAAAACCTTACAGTATTTATATATATACTTAGTTTTGTATATTTAAAAATACCTGTTCATTTATGTATATGTGTACACATACACATACATGTAGACATGTAGTACATACATACATACATACATACATAAGTTTGTGAGATAGAGAACTGTTTCGGCGCATTAATGAACGAGAGTTTAAAAATAAAATACGTTGTTGCACTTGACGTGGTTGTGTAAACGAAATTCTTGTTTTTTTCCTTCTTTTTTTTTGGCACAATCTTCGTTCACGTGTCTGTCATTTTTACTTGAGGGCTTCGTCATTGACACCTTGCGTCATTATGACAATTTTCTTATAATTATCTAGGCTATTTTCACCCAAATAGTAATATAAAATGTGTTCAAAATACCGAACCAAAAGTAGAGACTTCTCTGTAAGAATAGTTCTAAAATATTTAAATCATTTTCTGGTTCGTGTACCTATAGATAAAGCATAGGGAATTTATTTATTAATTGCAATGCGTTTATATTCATAATAAAATCTCTAATGCTTGTAAAATATATTTTAGCAAATATTAGTACATTTTACTATGTGTATGGCGTATTACGTATACGTTTGTTTATTACACGCTCTATGTATAACAAAACTAAATTGGAGGCACTATTCGAGCTAGTAAAGTAAAGATTGCTACAACAAATAAAAAACTGATAAATAGCATTTCTGTTAACCATATGTAAATTTAACTCATTTAAAAATAATATAAAAACATGATAGCTGACAATTTATCATATGCGATACAAATCTATTAACATTTTTTCAGTGTTTAAAAACCGTAACAAGAAATATTCATACATTTTTATCATTTAACCTACATATCACTAGAGCAAAACGTATAAAGTATGCAAATATTTAGTTTGAAATTGCAAATACGATCTAATTTGAAATATTGTGCAATTTTATGCACTGATAACATAAATTAAAGGTTATTTATGATTAATAACGATTATTGTTCAAAAATGAAGTGATTCGAATCATATTATCGTAGACCCATACAAATTATTTTATACATGCCACTTAACAGATTTTAACACCTTTGATTTGAAACCAAATAGCATAATATTCGCTGTGATTGATTGCGAGCATATATGATGATAAATGCAAAGTTTGCGTTACGATATCGATTTTAAGCTCGTTGTACCTAGTAGCGAATAGCTTAAGTATTCGGTCGTGTGTCTGTAAGAATCTCAGAATTAAATTTTTTGTTCGTATTTCTTCCAGAATTCAGAAATATTCATAACTCATATACTTGGATGTTAGTCGCTCAGTCGCTCGCAAGACCAAAATGTGTCGCTCCTTCTTTTCTAAAGATACTGAATGGATTGATACCAATTTTGATTTATATAATCTATGGGTACACAATTCGTACCCCTCGCAGTCTAAATCGACTAGGTTTTTTATTTCCGGAGTTATTGTACCCTTAAAACGGCAACGATCTTAAATATTGACTTATGGTTTGAAAATACTAAAAAATCTATAAGTAATTCCAATATTTTTTGGTATTGACATTATTGTCAAAAAAATAAAAAATATTTAATTATTACCTAAACATTGATTTGATGCTCTTAGCGACATCTACTTAGGCATTGTTGAACTACGGTAAATGACAAAAATATCAGTGATATTGTTGGTTTTAGTACCAACATATATTGTTTATTTAAAAAGAAACTTTAGGCTTTAGTGCAGCCAATGCTAAACAGTTGAAATTGAATGTTGTTTCTCCAAAAATGATTGGTTTTTAATAAAAATAAATTCTGTTTTATATTGAATGAATACGAAAGCACATTCATAAATCAATGTTAAACCTTGAGTTATTGGTGTGAACTAAGACATAATAACAAACATGTTTAATATATACACATATCTGAAATTAATATTCCCATTAATGACTTTAATAGACACATAAATCCGAATGTAATGTTTATAACTTAGTTTATAGAATGTTGCTTTATTAAAAATGATAAATAAAATCTTAAATGTCTAAAATGTCCTTCGGCACGACTGTTCCTGTTGTCCTTACAAAACATCTTTTGCTACCAAATAAGGAGATGACATTTTTCTTCAAGTGTCTAATTACTACATTTATGCATTTACAGAATTGCTTTCATCAACGCCTTAATACTATATATAGACAGCGTTTTGCATAGTTTTTTTTACACGGAAATGTAAGGATGCTTATATAAAATAAATACGTGAAAGATCATGGCTGTATATATAAATTACAAATCAATTATTCCTGTTTCTACAAATAAATCTTTTTTGATTTAATTTAAATGAATAGAAACATTTACTAAATGAATTTAATTTTGATAACGAAATAATTGAAAGCAAATTATTTGTTCGTCTTAAATATGACCTTTGCAACTGGTCACGTTTCAAATAGAGTATTATTCTTTTTTAGTTGTACACACTTTGATTCGGTTTTAAAGTTATGACGTGAACAACTTGATAGTTTGACGAATTATACTATAAAACTAGCTATAAATAATGACGTCATTACTAAGGAATGCATTTTCAAGACTCAATATACTATAAATAAATATAAATTTGCATAAATGTAAGAATTAACCGAATGTGTGCTTTTTAAAAAATCGGAAACGAAAAGTATGGAGTCTTATTACTTTTAATTTAATCCTTATATCCGGCACGTGCGAGGAAAGGGTTCCCTGTGCGGTCATATCCGGCATTTTACACAAAGACGACACGCTCACATTGAGTAGATCCTGGGAGATAATGGTTCATTATATTATAAATTCACAACTAATTCAATTATTAATCATGCTAATTAAATTCTACTATTTCTTAATAATAGAAACTCTAATGTATAAGTTATGCAACATATAAGACATTTTCTCTCTTGGCTATAAAATGTATGTACCTATAATAATAAAATACGATGTGTTTATGACGCGAATAGATTTTTGATAAATGAACAATTTTTTTTGCGCATTTATTTAAAAACAACCATTACATCTAAAAATATGAACAATGATGTTGTACAAAAACAAACATTCCGAAAGTGTCAGTCCAATTTAACATCAATCCTCGAACTATAAACACAGTAGGTGGCCACCACCATATCCACTTCAGCGTTATGCATATTTCTTCTTTGTCCTGTTGCTTCACTGTCAAATTAATTCAAGACACGCTCATCTATTTTTTGTGCCTTATCTATATTTTCCATTCGTTAAAAATAACTAAAAATCTGTCTAGTCCATCTTAAGATGGTTACAGATCTATGAATAAGATATGAGACAATGCGTATGAAATTTCACGAGATATTTCTTATATTTTAAATTACCAAAACTTCATACATTGATGAAACGAGGACAATTATACTCATTTATTACTATATATAGGTAATACAAATTTGTGAATAATATAATACAAATTGGTTCACCTCTAATACACAGTACACAATACTTATTATAAATATTAGCGGGTATCCGTCAAAAAATATCTGCAATGTTTTGCATTGGACTTTGTTTTAGTCTCGAATGAACTAAAAACCTAATAAAATGTTTACATATAATATTTTACTAACGTTTTAAACACTTTTACAGTAAAACTATATGTCATACGTATAATTTCCCATCCCTACGTAACCATGGCAACATAAATAAGAAATTAAAAAAATTAAATAACAACTTTTCTGTAATCGGTACACTTTTTGAAGAACATTTTCTAATAAAAATTGTGCATTTTTTTAATGCTGCTATATTTTGTGTAAGTGGAGCCGTTTTGGAGATATTGCAGAATCCGCAAAAAATGACTAAACATGCACTTCCGGTTAGAATATTCTTTTCAAAAATAGGTTTTCTTGCGAGTTACATACAAATCTGAAGTTTAAAGTTTCATGATTATAGCCCCCCCCCCCCCCTGCCACTCCAGACGGAATTCCATCAAAACACACACACACACAGACGGAATTGCGACAATAGTCAGATTCGACTTAGGGAAGGTCAAAATGTGAATTTTCGTTAAAATCTCGAGTTCGAAAATATTCATGATTACAATACTTCCTTACCTATACCTATACATTCGTGTAAGAAAGTAATAATTAAATCACTAATAGGGTTGATACTTAAATTAAATAGAATATACACTTATATATTGTTATTACAACAGAAAATTAATTATTTGATACTAGTAACAAATATTTTTCTTAGTATACGAGTATATAACAAATTTGTCATCAATTTCACGATTTTTATTCTTATTATTATACGCATCAATAACGATTTAAAATCAAAACATTCTATCCAGTTAAAATCTATTTATGATATATTTATATTGCTAAAATATAATTTCCGCTGTAACTAATTATAAACTAGAGAAATGATTCCAATTTAAAATCATATTTTACAGTAATTACTCGTATATTTATTAATAAAACGTAGTGTATATATATATATATATATATATATATATATATATATATATATATATATATATATATATACAGATATATATATATATATATATATATATATATATATATATATATATATATATATATATATATATATATATATATATGGATATACATATATATATATATATATATATATATATATATATATATATATATATATATATATGTATATGTATATACTTATATACTTACTGATAAATCATACCCGTTACGTTTTTTTCCTCTTGTACATACATACATACATTCAATGGATCATACATAACTAATCATATTTACTCACATTGCATCGCATACATAAGTTAGTTATAACGGAATTAACAAAAACTTATTACATACAGAGACATGAAATGGCTATTAGTGTTTAATTAGCTCACGCACACATCACCAGCATCTTTTCATTTTGACCGCAGTGAACCAGAAAAAATAATCACTTATTTTCCCTACCACAACTTGCAACACTCGATTCATTCCAAACATGGCATTTTGTTTTAATATTTATTATGGAATTACAAAGCTACATACGGCGGAATCAAGTTTACGTATTTAATATGCGAACTACAAGTTACGAATTTATCAATTATTTTTGTTTCTATATCATTTTTTAAAAATGTAATTTGGGCAAATGAACAAAAAATTTTACTAAATGCATTTACATTTGATAACGGAAATGAAATAATTATAAGCAAATTATTTGTGTGTAATCAATAGTAAATATGATAAATATTTCGACTATTTCTTGATGTATTTTGGGTTAAATACTGTTGAAATAACTGAAGAGAGATGAAAAGTAATGGATAAAGATAGGAATTAATAAAAATGGGAGCCATTGGAGTTTGTGACATATCGAAACGAATTTTAGAATGCCGCATTCAGAAATAACATCAAAGTTAGATGTGGAACTAACTAGCAATGACGGTTGACACACAGCCCAGCTGGAGAATAACACAGGGACGAATTCAGATCGTAATGGAATAGGGTTACAATCACGAAATGGAATATAAAGCTATACATTACAATTGAATTGCAAATCAATTCGTATTTATTATATTTGTTCCCTTTTAAATCGTAACTATTAGCAATTAAAATGTTTTTGTTCCGAAACTTGTGACGACACAAGTAATCTGCTCCTCCAAAGAAATGAAAACGCATTGCTACGAATGCGCGTGTTGGAAAACTGAGCTTGTCACTTATTAACAACTGTATTGTGTATAAAATACTAGATATCATATCTTTGTTTCGTCATCAGGATGACTGGCAACGTGCAATATTCAAAAATTTATATATTTAAATATGTAAACATTTAAATTAAGATCACTAGTCTAACACAAAATGAATCTTTCATAAACATAATTAAAATAGAAAACCTTGTCAGGTTTTTGAGACCAGTCCCCCCCCCCCCCAATGGCAATTGAAAGAAATTTATTAGTTTTTCTTTAAATAATAACTAGTTTGCATTTTTTAAATACCACTTTGAGATTAATTTTATTACACAATGAATTATCATTTTTTATTAAATGATTATTAATGGTTAATTAATTAATAGGAGAAATGGATATATGTTGCTCGAAATAAATAAGTACATCTCTGTTTGAATTCACGGGCGACTCGTCACGTACGGTACCGGGAAGTGACAAGATTCCCGGATATCTTGTTTTCTATGCAGTGCTGGCTGAAATTCGACACCACATGCGAGGGTGTCCTTATTCTTATTATACAAGCAACACTCTGAGCGGTAGACAGATATTCGAAGTGAAGCAGAAATGAACCGAACGGTATAACGTCAACCGTGCTGTGTTGATGACTCAGGAACGGTGAGTCGGTGATTTTTGACATGATGGAAGGCATCCGTATAATGCCTTCCCTAAAATAACCAAATTCTAAGAATTCTCATTAACTATTTGATATAAACGCTACAGGCACATTTTACATGACATATCACATTTAACAAGCATAACATTATATTACCTATTATACACCTTCCAACAGTAGCTCTATTGCCACACAATTTATTCTGAATTATAAAATTAATAAGAAAAATAATAACAGAATTATTGAGTCGAAAATGTATCACATATTTTCAGTCACGACTCAGGAATAGACTTGGTCAATATTTTAAACAGTATATATTTTTTTGGAAAAACACATACCATCAATAGTTTAATATGTTAATTATAATATTTGTTACATTGCATGTTCTGGTAAAATGTCCAATGATCAATATAATTGAGTTAATTTAGAGTTTATGATTTTTATTCGTCAACGAATAAATTTAAAGATTATCTCTGTCTCATTAAACAAGTTAATAAGATAAGAATCGTTTATTTAGTTAAAACAAGAAAATAGATTAAAGACAGTTCACAGTTATTGACACACACACACACACACACACACACACACACATATATATATATATATATATATATATATATATATATATATATAATATATATATATATGTTACCAAAGTCGATATTTATTTATATAAATAAAAAACATGTTATTTTTATCAAGGTGAAGTTCTACAATGTTTTGTAAATCTTAGACGTTTTATCATTATTTATAAGTATGGTAATGCAAAATATTTTTGCCGCGATTATTAAAGAAAACAAATACAAATGACACAGATATCATGTGCCAGAAATTTAATGCGAAATAAAAGTAGGTAGGTAGGTGAAATTTCACGAAAAGAAATGCAACTGTATTTATATTTGAATTGGACTATCTCTTTTGTAAACACCACAAATGTGTATAAGAAATACGATACATTGTTTTGTGGGTCGCCTCAAAAAGATACATAGGTACACAATTAAATCAAACCTCATATAATTTTTATACAAACAATCAGAAATCGATTTATCTAATGAAATAAATTCATTTTTCTCAATGTTATTTTAAAGTTATTAACTAAAATCACTTTTTAGATTTCTTGTACATGCATTTTATAAAGGTAGTAATCAAACGCATTTTTAGCTCGCCATACGTAGTACAGAAGAGCTTAAGTGTTTGTCTGCATAATTTGTCTATACCATTCTCGGATTAAAAAATTTCCTTAGCAAAAAAAGTTCGTCTTTTATCGCCCAGATTCCGTAAATGTAAATATGTTATATACTTGGTAACATGTTGGTCGCTCACTAGTCGTAAGACCAACATTTTGTCACCTCTACTCTTCTGAAGGTACCAAGCGGGTTTCAACCAAATTTGGCACACATATTGTGTAGCTGTCTGATTAAACTTGCTCGCATTTTAAATCCAAGCAGAGCCGTACTTCAGGAGATATTGGACCTTTAAAATAAGAGCAGGCCTTAAAAAGCACTTTTAATTTTTTAATTATTCTAAAAAAATCTACGTAAGGTTACAAATTTTTTGATGCATCTAAAGTTTATTTACGTTATAAATGAAAGCGGCAAAACAATAATGAAAATAATTTTTCAAATAGGTAAATCAAAAAACAACTGAATTTTTTTTCGTGTTGTGCAATGTTTGACTAATATACACATATGACAGTAACCTAAGTATGAATAAATATATTTTTGAATGATTACTATGCCATTGTTGATTAGATTGTTACTCTGATAATTTTAATTATAGCACAAATATTGTTCATATATTCAGAAATTCGCCATGACAAACTTACGGCATTGGCGCAGCCAATGCTTGTTATATCAATTTTTATTAGAAACACTATATTTAGATACAAAATGCACAAGAAACATATCTGGGTATTTTAAAATAAAAATCTATAGAAGTTAGAAACTATTAATGTATATATACACTTAAAAATAATAATAATAGCAGGTCGTCGTTATAATACAGGTATATTTTAATGACGCATACTTATCAATTCATGACGTTTTGAAGTAAATGAGTGATATTTATAATTATCAGTGTAATATTTTGATATAACTGCATACCTATATGTAATTTTCATTATAGTAAAAACAAGACTCACACACACATTTAATAATATGGTCGGTATTAAAAATATATATCCGACGTTCCATACAAGTAATTTTCTCCGTGCAATTAATTTGTAATAATTCTTATAATTGATGTGTTCATTATTACAAGTACCAAACCACAGCATGCAATCTTGTATTCAAAACACTCATGTACCTACACACACACACACACACACACACACACACACCACACACACACACACACACACATATATATATATATATATATATATATATATATATATATATATATATATATATATATATAATATTCATGCTCATACCTATATATATCTATTTGTATTTCTATAATAATATTATTTTATCTGATGAGACCCTGAGAACTACAACATGAACATATCATGTTAGATTTGTAGTACCTACCTATGAAGAAGCAGAAAAATGTATAAGAATTGTTCGTACGGAACGAATTTTGTGTTCTCACATAACTAGAATGAACTGATACTGTTGTTATGCCCCATATGTTTTCTATAAATGATGGGAAAAACTGACATACTGGATTAAATGGAATATTTAAAATTAATTACTGTGAGAACTGTTATACTATTGGATTAGATGTTACTTTTATACTGGGTGTTAAATACAAATTTGCCATATGTTTACTCGTTTAATAAAGACAAGTGCTTGAGACTTAGTAGGTATTTTAGTAATTGTTTTACGATTGTACTTTAAGTTAATTCAAAACTTATTTATGGTAAAGTCCATTCTATATATCAATGTCGCTCTAGCAAGAATTTCTGTAGTGTCCTGCATTGAACTTTCTTAGACAAGTAAAATAAAAACATCTGCAGTGTCTTGCACTGGACTTTCTTATATTTTTGTTTAGATAGGAAAGATATTAAAATATAAAATATTTAAAATTCCTAGTAGGATATTATGGCCGGACGTTTTTTAGTCTTCAAATGAACTAAGTACCTACCTAACAAAATATTTTTATATAATATATTAATATCACCTTTACACTAAAATATATATGTCATAAGTATATTTCCGTACTTGCGTAACCATAACAACATAAATATGAAATTAAAAAATGCAATAGCAGTTTTCTTGTAATCGGTACACTTTTTGAAGAAAATTTCAAGCGAAACTTGTGCATAGAATAATATCTTTCATATGAGTTATATTTTCTGTAAGTGCATCCGGTTTGGAGATATTGCACGCATGCGCACACAGACTTGTAGACGGAATTCCGAAAATGGTCAGATTCGACTCAGAGAAGGTCAAAGCACTAGTTCCGTTAAAATCTCGAGTTCGAAAATATTCATGATTACAATACTTCCTTATATTAGTACATTCGTATAAGAAAGTAAAAATTAAAATATAACCTATAATAAATAGTTTATCAACAAACAGAAACATAATTATATTAATTTATTAACTTTGATTGGTTCAAAATTCATTTGTTTCTAACGTTGTTTAAATAAAAAAATCACGTAATTTAAAAACTTCATAGAACGTAAATGGGAAGCGATTTCAAAAATTTTTCAAATGATAGTGTAGAAAATTATAGCCCTTCGTTTATTACATAAATACATTTTCGAAAAAAACCGCATTGTTTATCATAAAATAGACAAAAACTGAAAACGGCTAAAGTAATCTTTTACTTCTGGTTGGTCAATTGTTGCAGAAAAACTAACACTTTTTCTAAATTTAATAAACTCTTTAATACCAATGTTTTATCATTTTAGAGCAATATTTTAGTTAAATTCTTATTTTTTAAATATTTAGTGATTACAATGCTTACTTATTACTAGATATAAAAAATAAAAAATGCTTGTATTTTTAGTTATAAAATAGCAATAGAGCTTTTGCGCGAACGTATTGCAAAAATAATATAGCTAGGTAGGTAGGTACGGTAAGGTGAAAAATCTATTAACTTTTGAATGAACAACCATCGGGTCGTCGTGGTTGTAAAAACACAATACCGAATATATACTTTACCATCACACGTAACAAATCGGTATACAGACAGAGAGAATTGTTTGTGCGGTTACAGAATTCAATTACAAGTGTAATGCAGTTTCAACAGTATGTTAAATTATTTCATATATCATTTCCATAAATGGACATTGCACTCAAACACATTCTCTCGAACAGTGTAGCGAATCAACAGTTGTAAACACTACATACATGCATACATACATAGCTTCTCGTTGCCAATTCCATGTGGTATAAGGTAGTGAGGAAAAAAAAATCATTCGATGAATTGGTAACGGTCATATTGTTTAAACACTTTTATGGCAGTTTGTTTATTGTTTTTTAGGTAATAAATTCATGGAATATACCTACGTGAACATTTGTTAGGTAATTAGATTTTTAAACAAATGTACCTAAATGTTTATTGCTAATGAATTTCTTTATTATTGCTAAATAGATTCTAGGACCATTTCTAAATAATCATTTTCAAACAATGGATGACCAAAGCAATATTGTTTCGAACGATAAACCTACATAGATACTTACACAGAATTGCTATTTGAATCGCGTTACAATAAAACGAACGTTGTGAAATAAATTGAATAGCCTACAACAATTGCATGTTTGGATACATCGAACAAAGCTATAAAAAATCTAAACATGTATCACAACAGATTTTTGCAATTACGCAAAGTGGTAACTGTAAATAAAAATATACTAACACATTTAACTGTTATTTGAAATCTTAACCTCGTATACTGAACAAATAAAAATATCTTTAGCTTTTAAGGATGCACTACAATAAGTTACAGAAACTATAGACTGCGGTAGACACTTAACATATATAATTCCATGCAATTTTTTGTAAACCTATACCTAAAGGAATAGTTGTAAACAATAGTGTTAATTCATATAGCGTTGTTATCTTATATTGATGCAGTGTACACAGGATGGTGGTAATGCATGTTAGAAAGCTTTAAGAAAACATAATAAAGTCCGGTTTAAGTCTAGACAACGCTAAAACACTTGAAAATATGGTTAGAAAGATTTGCTAGCTATGGATGGCGCCGTATCAATTAGGTATACCCCACTAAACACTCACGCAAATCACCTATGCACGATTTCATGTGGGAACTAAAATAAATACAGATTTTTCTTTGGATCCAATGGTTTTGTTTAAATTTGTAGTTTGTTTGACATTGATGAAATTTCCTTTTGTAGATGTTGAGTACAAAATTTAGAAAATGCATCGTTATGTATGTATTATACACATACATATGTCTCTTTAATATCATATATTACGTGGTAAGCTTTCGCAGAAAACTTAGTACAATATGCTGTGTTGAATTCTGTGAAATAACTGTATATGAGGATGAGATGCCATGTTGGATATATATATATATATATATATATATATATATATATATATATATATATATATATATATATATATATATATATATATATACGTATATATATATATATATATATATATATATATATATATATATATATATATATATATATATATATATATATATATATACGAGCATTCATTCCCATCTTGACAATCTTTCGCCATTCAATTGTATCCTTACACACTTCTTTTCTCACACCATTCATCTCGCCCCCATAAATCTACTTCTTCAATCTTTCATTCGACATTCTTCAACATGACCATACCATTTGGCTCTCACCTATTCTACGTACGACAATTTTTGCAATATCACCCTTTTAATACGCCCACGTATAAGTATAAAATATTAAAAAGGTCGTAAAGAGAATATATCAGTGGAGGGAGAAGGGGTTTTAACAACATTTAGGTTTAATTTATTAACAATTAATAATAATGCATTAAAGTTAATCTCAATGAGGTATTAGAAAAATATAAACAAGTGATTACATTTATTTGAAAACTAATAAATAAATAAATTTTTAGAGGAATGAACTCCATAAGTCCTTGTAATAATAATTATTAGATATTTTATTTTTATGATCTCAGGTGGCCCCATTGCACCATTGAATGTGGAATAGAAATATATAAAATAATATATGTACAATCCATGTCTATATTAGTTTACACTTTTTAGTGGTATGAATTGGGATTATTATGATTTTCTGTATAAATGTTGTTTATTTTAACCGGATGTTTCGTATGGCGATAATTGTTTCTGTTTTCGCAGTAAACCAAACCGTTTTGCTAACAAACTAACACCAACTACCGGCGGTAGTCATTGAGAAGTACCATCAGACATACATACATAACATACATACGTTGTAGTCGCGCGTGGTCTGGTGTTTTCTGACGATTTGCAGGCCTTGTTGTTTTTCCTTCAACACCACACTACATGTATGTATGTATGTACGAGCACACAGTTAGCGAGTGTATAGAATAGACGCGATGTTTTGAATTTGTCACGTGGCGAAACCAGACCATTTGTCGCTAGTTGGCGCGGTAACTGGGAGGTCTCCAACACACTAGAAATAGATGGCATCATGTGCATTTTGCATGGGGCATTAACAAATATCAATGATCCGGATACAGATCATTCATTGTTGCATACACATGCTAAATCATTATTTATTTCAGGGGGTTTTAAACATACAGAAATAAATATGAATATTTCAAATGTTTTGATAACATTTAGATAAAATACTCGACAAAAATAATAAATGTTTTGTGAATGTATGCTTTAAATCTTTTTCAAGTTGTTTGCCTTGTTGTGTTCGAGGTTGTAATATATTATGAACGTGTATAGTTTTATACTTTCGTGCTATATCTATTTTAATTAATATTAATAAAATGCCTACACATATACAACCCGCAGTGCTTGTTAGTTGACAAAAACTTCAAAGCACCTACTAAAACATACTATAAGAAGAGCTTAAGTAAACGATCGAACGTAATCGAGTTTTTATACTAGGTATCTAATTAAATTTCGTTTCACTAATGTAAGTATATATTTTTCGTTTCAGGTATGTACCCCTACTGATTTTCACGCTGACTACGCCATTGCATTTGTAAGTAGAACCTTGTTTACCGGTGACAAACGGTAATTTATATTTTATGCCAGTTTAAAAATATTTTCTGATGTTACGCGGTGTGAGTTACGACTTCCTCGTAACTTCAAGAACATTTCACATGCACATACAACTTTTATATTTCATACCGACCGTTTATACCAACTACCAGGTTCCTACTGCGTGTTAAATTAATGGCGAATTCACAATGAACCGTGTATAAATTTCATCCTTTTTATTATTCTATTTTTATCTTTTAAACCTGGTTGCGTGTGCATGGGATATTTTTTTTTCTCTCATAAAATCAATTTAGATAAATGTATTTTTAAGTTATGGAAAAGCATTGTGCATAAATTTCAGTTTTATTGCCTTCCTTTACGTTAATAGTATCTTTTATGTTTGTTTTTTTTTCATTACCTATAGGTAAATATTTACTTTGCATTGAAATGAATTCACCGGTATTTTTGTATAGATATTGATTTTTTTAATGACCATGTTACGAGTTTTTAAAATAAGTAGGTAGGTATAGATTTTTATTTCTACTGAGATTGACTTTAAAACGGTATTTTAGTTAATTGATAATTTATTTTAAATTTTTCAAAAATACGGATATTATTTGACTTTTTATTTATAATTAGGAACATTTATTCTTGTTTTATTTATAAAGTAATAAATTATAATAATTTTAATAAAATAACTATATGCTTAAATAATTTTATAGTTTTAACTTTTTATATTCAAGTAGCGATTATTTAAATACCTATTGCTAAATTTATAAACAAAATGATTTACGCTATTAGAAGCCTATTAATAATATTGTGTTAATAAAAAATACAATATAATTTTTAAAATAAATAAATATGTTTTTTAATATTTATAAAAATAATTTCTAGACATCCAGTTATGTATGTATGATTATAATATTTATAAATTTAATATTTATTTTACTATACGGCGCCTATAAAACAAATAATAACAAAATAGTTCAAATAATATGTAGTATTTACATAAATAGTCTCTCAAATAATATGTAGTATTTACATAAATAGTCTTTGAATTGTGATAATTGTTTTTATAAATAATATTAATATGCTGTTAGGCCATACGCAAACGATACGTAGCCAAATTTGGGACAAATTATTCTTTAAGGTTAACGAAATAATCAAAAAAATATTTGTTTTTAAATAGTTCATTTCGAAATAAACTGATTTTGTGCCGCACTCAAGCGAATGTTTCCTACTAAAATCATACTGTAACATTATTTGTAATTCAACAAAATTTAGTATAATTATAATAATAAATATGTTCTTGCTATAATTATATAAAATAATTTTCAAATAACGTAAAAATATCACACCGAATACATTTCTCACGAACGAAATCAAAATCGATGTGAGTGAGATCCATAAGTGAGGTTATGTACGAGCGCCGCGCTGCGCCGGCAAGCGTGGGAACTACGATACAGTCACGATAGCCATGACAAGCGAAAAGCAGCAACACAGCACGCCTTGATCTCCCACAATGTATAATAATATGATGTCATTTGTCAAATGGTAATCGATTAAAGATTAACTTTAAGATGGTGACCCTAACGGAGGATCGTCTTCAAACGTGACTCCCGGTATTGCGAATTATACCGAGCTACATGTAGGCTTAGGAGATCAACAAAAGGTTATAGAGATAACAAAGGAAAGAACATACAATGTTACAAAAATCGGGGACATTGTGCCAAATAATTTTGATTAAACAATTTTTCAATTATAAATTCATTTCGGGTAGGCGTTGAATTTGGAGAATTTTATCATTCGTATTTCGTAATTGTTAGACGTGGGGATCATGTAACTGTACTTGTACCTCTGGCAAAATTTCTATTCTAGATTATTAATTATTAATTTTTGTGTGGGTTTACAACTAGAATTAACGTAAAGGTGGACCGTTATGTATGAGAACAATACACTTTTGGTGTTTATATTTCTTAATAAATAAGGTACGAAAACGATTCTAAGGAACACTCCAGCATGGCAATTTGCAGTACATTAAACGCATGACTATGTTGTTAAAAGAAATGACTGCTATTTTCATAGAAATAATAACTATAATACCAAAGGTATACTTATTATTATTGTCAGAACTATTCAAGAATTCTTCTTGCGCAGTTTGATGTCCATTTACACATTCTTGAATATCTTAGCACGATGCATTCCGTAGTAAAAACAAGCGTTGACTTCGCAAATGCTCACAGTTCATCCTTGCTTTTAATTTATTAACAGTCTAAATAATATTATATCAACAATCATAATGTAAATATAAATATTAGAAGTATATAAGCCTGTGCGATATTTTCAACATGTATAGGGTGAGCCATCAGTAGGTTTCTTTTTGAAATGCATGTTATTTCGACAGTTTGCAACACGGACGCGCTTGACATTGATAGATAGATTCATAAATAATCGGAAGGTGTATTCCACTAGTAAAAATCTTTGAAAGATATTGAATTTGATAGCAATTTCAAAAAGAAACCAACAGATGGCCTACTCTATAAAATAAACTATAAAGTTCAATATTTTCTGAAATATAGAGTCTATCGGATTTAAAATGCAAGTTTGTGTAATTGGGCAATTTTATTATATTGGTACCAAATTTCGTTTAAATATGTCGGCTATCATCAGTGGCGACTAAATTAGTCGTACGAGCAAGCGATCAACATATATCCAAGAATAAAACATCTTCAGCATCAGGACGATGTGAAACGAATTTCTATAAAAGAGTTTTTTCGGCTTTGAGAATATTACAGACATACCACCGAACACTTAAGCTCTTTGTAATTTGGTACTCGAAAAGGCGTGCCCCTTCACAGAGGCTTTAATCGTTATACACGGCTTAACAACATTCTTTGACAACAATTTGTCCTGAATAATGTTTAGAGGTTGAACTAAGTGCGTATAATTTTCATAGAAAATATCTTCTCGTTCTTTTCTAAGTTAAATATCAAACGTCGACACCGAACAAGTTGTAGAGTGGCGCTTTGCTTTACAAAGTATAGCTTAGCAGTTTTAATAAATGAGAACATCACATCAGTGAAGAACGTACGATATAATATGATCGGTAAACATGGGCCGCTTGAGTGGTCATTGTGTCTGCCGAGCAGGGCACATCACTGACCGATCAGTGACTATTATAGTTGTGGCGGACATCGTCTGCTAGTCACACGGTGACGGTGCATCGACCGTGACACTCTCACGCCAACAGCACAGCATAGTGCAGTGCAGTACAGTGCCTCTGTCTGTACCCTGTCATTAAATTTCCATCGTTGGATAAACACCGAATTATTATAGTTTATGATGTGATCAAAAATCATGCCCAATTGCCTCTGCAGCTATATGCGACTAATGCGTCCACACCACACCATGCCATGCCATGCCAGGAACAGGAACACCAAACCATTGTTGCGTGTTATAGTGTGGTTATTTATGAATATTTGGATTTTAAAATGAGGGTACAGGTTTATAACATCCTGGTGTAAACAAAAGGTACCTGGGGTGGTTTTATTTAAAATATTACATCGAAGAAAAATATACAACGGATTACATTAGAAATACAAATATGTATATGAATAACTTGAAAGCTTTAAATTTTAAATACTTTGAATCCCCGATTAACAATCGTAAGACGCAAATAAAAACATCTGCAGTGTCTTGCACTGGACTTTCGTATACGTAATAGGTATATTTTGTTTAGTTAGGAAGAATGTGAAAATATAAAATTTTTAAAATTCAAGAAAATATAACTATGCATTACGTTATATTAGAAATTATTATGGCCGGCCGTGTTTTAGTATTCAAATGAACTAAAAACCTAACAAACTATATAATATTTTTAATATTTGACTAACCTTTGAAACACTTTTACACTAAATTAATTTGTTAAGTATAATTTCCCATAACTACGTAGCCATAACAACATAAATAAGAAATTTAAATTTTCAATGTCAATTTTATTGTAATCGGTACACTTTTTGAAGTTTTTCTTTAAACAAAAGTTGTGCATAATGGTAATATCTCTTATTTTGAATTTCTCTATTTTTCTCTTGATACAGCCGTTTTGGAGATATTACAGAATTCCCAAAAATTTATCATATACAAATCTTAAGTCTAAAGTTTCATGAGTTTCAAGCATTGGCAGTTTTGACCGTGTAGCGCTCCTCTCTCTCTCTCTCTCTCTGTCTCTCACTCACACACACACATACACACACACACACACACACATACGCACATATTATGAAAATAGTGAGACTCGACTCAGGGAAGGTCATAAGATGTATTTCCGTTGAAATCTTGAATTCTAAAATTTGCATGATAACTAAACTTACTTATACTTCGTATAAGAAAGTAAAAATCTTCAATCAAGTTTGAAGCATCGGAAATATACATCAAGTGAACAGCTGTGCCGTCCACAGCATTTCAAAGATGATCTACTTGTTTTTTCCTTCGAATAAAAACAGGAAAAAGTGTTCGAATCAACATATGGCTCACTAAACTAACACCTAACACCGTGCGAGCATATATACGCGGACGGCGAACCAACAAACACCGGTCTAAGTGTCGGGTTTAAAGGCTCTTAGGGCCTAAGATAAACACCGCCATACTCAACCGAGTACAAACACAGAATAAAGAATATCATTCGCTTTTACTTTGAATTATGAAACAGTGAGAGTTCTGGGAAAACGAATGGCGTTTATATAAATTGTATATACATTTTTGTACCATTTTTCTTTTGTTCGTTTTCGGTACAAATGCAGGAAACAATATTAGCTACTTGGAAAACAGGAAATTCACCGAACTGCATCGAAGCATATTCTCTTTCCTATGACTGACCATAAACCACCTTTCTTTTTGAATTTGCATAAATTACATTTTAATAAACACATTGCTAACTATCTCATGTATGTATGTTTGTGTAACATCTTAAATTACGAAATACTTAAACAAATCAAAACCGATTTGTATACAACTTAGCATTACTCTACTCGGTTATATAATCCGCCTGACCTTTTGACCTTATTGCAAAACTATTGCAATTAGTAACTTTAACCTCAAGCTAATTACAAGTAAGTAATTGATAATCTGTGTGTAATGTATACTATAATAAAGTTTAAATCGGAATTGTTTTGATCGTGATATATGAGACCTGACAGAACTTCTGGTCAAAGGAATTTTAATGGGATAAATTTTAAGACTTCTACTAGTATGGTGAATGTGTGTAAAGAAACACCTGTGCAGTGCACGCTTTGAAACGATTGTTACTGTTGTGAAATAATTATTTGCTAGTGATTGATCGATTATCGATTTACCATTCTTGTGCAATTGCTACACCGGTCTCTGTTTGATCTTGTTTCAAATTAGTGCGTATGACACAAATATTTATAATGTAGTATGCTTTAATTATTTAATTAATGTCTGAAGTGACTCGCGTGATTCAAAGTTGTACTATAAGTATATTTTTAAAAAACAACACAGCCTCGTATATCGAATTAGTAGCCTTAGTTGGCTTTAGTAGAGGCATCAGACTATAAAGAATGTTTTATACAGATAACCTAAATCCCTCATTGCCAACGTTGTCTGCACACGGTCAGCTTCCTGCATAGATTGTCCATGCACTTTTACGGTTCGAGACCTAGAATATGTAGATTTCGTTCTATAAACGCACTACTACTCGAGGAACCGTTAGATTCCTTCAGAACTGACAGACAATCATTTATTTCTCAATTTTAATTGAGGCATTTAGACACATACCATTACAATTATTGATTTCAAGTCATTTATAACACTTTATGTGTGAATTACTAACAAATTATCGCTAAAAATAACACTATTTAAAAACTACATATTTATTGCTTTACATCTCGTTCAAATTTAACGACTATATATATATATATATATATATATATATATATATATATATATATATATATATATATATATATATATATATATATATATATATATACGTAATTTATTCCTCGTTTTATTAATTAAAATAATGCCTAAGACACAACCTGCGATGTTTTCCACTTGATTTATTTGCTAAAATTACGCTATTTTTATCCTTTACGGAATTCAATCGATCAATTAGTTAATATTTAATATATATTTTAAATTCACCGTAATATATTTTAATACAATTTTAAAGAGAAAAGGTGATTCATTGCTAGCTAGCTGCTATAAATAATTCTTTTCATGTACAATACGAATTGAACGTAATTAATGTTGATACAGTACGTATGTGTAAATATGTATTACTGACAGCTTGTAGTAGAACGAAGAATGTTTTGTTTTTTTACTTTTTTTTTAATTCTCTCATTGTTTCCATTTGTAAAGGATCTTAATTATGAAAATTATACTTTCACAGGAAGTATTATAAGTACAGTTACGTATCTAGAAATAAGTTATAAAATCTACATAAACTCTTCCGTACGAAATTTTGGAGAATATATGTTTTTTTTTTTAAATAATGATTTTTGTAATATTTTAGTAAATTTAATAATAGTACATACTATATGTTGCTTAGAACTATCATCCCAATTCTAGCAAGATAGTATTTATTTTTCTTCCTGAAGTATTGCTCAATTTCAAATTGATTTTAAATTCGGTTTTCTACCACTCTATTTGATGGACATAGGCATGTAGTTATGTATGTATATAACATTAAACTGTAATTTTACTTAATTATAGTAAAATTACTCGGTAGTAGTAAAAGCAATATTCCTAATTTGATTATAAGTTATAACGTGAAGTCGGGTTTATAACTGAAGAAGAAGCAGTAGACGATTCGTTTTCTGATTGATTTTAATGTTAGTTCAGTAAGCATTAAGCTAATAATATACAAAAGTCACACTAACAGCTGAACGTATAATTATAACAGTATTTACCGACGAAAATTAGAACCAATAACTGAAAATGGTTCATCGTGAAACAACCCAAGTTAAACAAGGCTAAAGATTTGTTCAAAATAACAGTAATTAGAAAAGTAAAACATTACAACTACCCAAGAAACTGGTCCTAGGATAATTGGTTAATAAAATTAAAATCACACGAAGCATATTCTAAATATCAAACAAACAGTGGAACGATTTTAAATGTTCTGGAAGATGTCTTTTTATGGTCAAAGTGTATCGTAATACTGCAATTTTTTCGTAAACTACTTTTTATTGTTCAGAGGGTAATTTTTTTTTGTAATTTTAAACTAATGTATATTCTGGTCTAAATGAACTATATAGTCTTGGGGGCGTCCGTGGTCTAGTGGTTAACGCTAACGAATCTCGTCTAGGTCGAATGGAATTATTCACTTTGTGATTTACTTCGATAAAATGGTACTTCGTCAGGTTTCTCCGGGTACTCCGGTTCAGTTCCCTTGTCTAAGAAAACACACACACACACACACATGCTACTAAAAAAGATTTCCATTCCATACAGACATGGCAAATATCGGCCACGTAATAATAATAATAAAATTTAAATTTGAAACTGCTTTTCGCAATGTAAATGTTTTGTTTTGTATAGTAAGGTCGCAAGTGCATTACATGTAGGTATAAAACAGTAGCCAATTGAGCTATAGTGATTGTTTGAGCAACCTTTCTATTTGTGCCTAGCCACCTGTTTTATTGTGACATGATTGATTTATAACTTCAGAATTGAAAATAACTCACACATGGCTTAGTGTGTAGGTACTTCAGTTTTAACTCAAAATACATAAAATGTATTTATTAGTATTACTGTTAGAAGATACAACTGAAGCAGCACACACAAGCACTAACAAACTCATAATGGTACCAGCACATTTCTGATAAAAACACCACGAGAGCCTCAACATACAAACAAAGGCTTGGACATTCAAAAACATGAAAAAAGTATTTGTTCTGCACATTTTATTGTGCTCATCCTACATCTACTATATGTACATACATACATACATATTTTATGGGATGTACCAATATCTATTTGAAATGAGTAAATTACCTTCATACATACATATCTGTTCTTGGCGCTGCGGTGAGTGAACGTGGGTTCAACCACTGTCTGCCATTAAGTGTTTTTAAAATGATTAGTTAGTCTTAAGTTAGAGGTGCCCTACATCCACCTACGCTACGCGCAGCGATACTTACGTTGTTACAATACTAAAGCAGAGGGACAAATATCCGGTGGGCTAAATGGACTTGGTGGGCGGTAGGTGGCACAAAAAATAAAATAAAACAAATAAATGCAAAGGCATCTATGATCGGTAAATAAAGAGCATCCGTTTCTGTGTGGGATGAGGACGCCCTCTCTAATACGCGCATATATTGATTTGAATTATTAATTATTTTATGAGAAGTAGGTCAAGGTAACGATTTATTTTCTTTTCTTTTAACTATCATTTCATTATTTCGAAAATTTAATTCAATGTGACATTGTTGAAAAAATGCGGACTAAATCAAATTGTGGCTAAAAATAACTAATTTGATTTAATTGAATTAAAAAAAATATGATGGCTTTGTTGACATATTTATTTAGATTAGGAAGGATAGTAAAATACAAATTTTTTAAAAATTCAAGGAAATATTTTTATTCACTATACTATATTAGTAATTATTATGAGCACACACACACACACAGACGTCATTTTAAAAATATTCAGATTTAATTCAGAGAAGGTCAAAATGTGTAAAAGTAGCCATAAGATCAGTTTTGTCATAATGCGGATAACAAATAACTAGAATATCCAGATAACATACATACATGTATATAAAACCTACTCAAATAATAAAATCTCATAAACATTTAAACTTATCCCTGGGTACCATTGATAAAATGCGTGCTTGCGTTGAAGTGTGTGTGTGTGTGTTGAAATGTGTGGGAGCCAACATACGGAACAACAGCGCGATAATCGCAAAAATTCTATTCTTGTGTTTATAAATTTTCTACCATAGGAAACAATGCATTTCAATGTCTATAACTGTATAAATTACAGATACCTAACACTAAATTGTTTGGTTACGTATCACGAAGTGGTCATACACTACACTATACTATACTATACAGGAAATGTACTTACCCATTGAAATCGATGTGAATAATGTTTACCAATGATTGATTCATTGACCTTAATAATTATAGTGTGTATTAACACTGTTTTTGTTGACGAATGACTTGCCAAAATGCTAATACCTATAGATTTAAAAATATCTGCTTGAATTTAAATAATTTACAGCTAATCTATTGATAGATTTATGGCAAATTTTAAATAATTATACACTCACACTAAAACCACATTAGGAAGAGGAATTTTAAAATAAGAATTCCGATTCAAATCAGTCCGCAAAACTGTAGATTGAATATCAATACTTTTGTAATTTTCCGATATACATAGTATATATATATATATATATATATATATATATATATATATATATATATATATATATATATATATATATATGTATATATATATATATATATATATATATATATATATATATGTATATATATATATATATATATATAATATATATATATATATATATATACATATGTATATGTGCAATAATAATACAATAAATGCTATACGTAGCGATTGTATATCACGCGATTTCAATGCTTCATGCATGCACTGTTACATTTTCCACACTTGTAATTTACAATTTACATGTACAAGAGTTACACTAACCTAAGCCCTCAATAACATTTATCATCTATGTAAACTCGCTTTGATTTTTTGTTGTGTCGCGAGGTTGAACATATTCACGAACGAATCCCTCAGTATATAATATGTAAATTGTAACGCGCCCTCTAAATTGCGTACTTAGCGCTACAGGCAACACTTGTGTATGTATGGGTGTGTGTAATTTAATAGAAGAGTTTTTTAAACTAAAGTATATACATTGATCATGTTTTACTGGGTGTTCTCCACTCAATCTAAGTAGAAACAAAAAGTCATTTTAGACAATTTACCACACAATATTTCCAAAGGATCTACAATTTAAAAATTTAATTTGAAATTTCAGAGAATCTTTTCGCAGAGGCAATCACAAACACACAGTTAATATATTTATAGTTTTCGCTTTTAGTAAATATATTTTGTGTCTATCATTTTTCAGATACACACACTCGTATATTTTGTATATAAAACTCAATAAAAAACTGATATTTATATAAATTACGCAATTTAAGCGTTGAAATATATACTTATATAAAGTAATACACATAAACAAATAAATAGCTAGTCTCTTATATAGTTTTAGAAAATTCAAAAATACTTCCGGGTTTGCGCACGGCCCGTTCTTGTGCCTAGTGTTAGTAAAATGGCTTATCATGTCATGTGTTGTACGTGTTTGTGCAGCGAAAATTGTGTGATAACCCGGTAAACAGCTCGAAAATATGTAAAAACTAACAATTGAAACGTTTGTATGTGTTTGTAATATCAATTGATGGACAGGATAGTGTGCATTGTAAAATGTAAGTGCAATTGACAGGTATAGTTGGTACGATTTATTAAATATAATTTCCTATACCTACGAAACAGAAATAAGATATTTATGAATTTCAATAGCAATTTTCTTGTAACTGGTACACTTTTTGAAAAAAAGTTTCAAACAAAAGTTGTGCAAAGTATTAATATCTTTCATTTTAATTTTAACTATTTTTACTGTAAGTGCATCCGTTTCGGAGATATTGCAGAAACTGTAAAAAGTGACTAAAGTAAACATGGACTTCCGGTATGAATATATTTTTTTAAAATAGGAGGTTTTCTTCCCAGGTATATACACATCTTAAGTTTAAAGTTTCATTATTTCAAAAGTAGTCAGACTCGATTTAGGGAAGGTCAAAAGATGTATTTCCGTTAAAATCTCGAGATCTATGTTTTGCTTGATTACAATACTTACTTATTACTTCGTATAAGAAAGTAAAAAGACTTTTTAAATTTTATTTTTACCTATAAACCAACCACAACTAAGTTGACGATCTTAATAAAAGATTTGAATAAAATGTGCATTATTAACTTTAATAATATCAAGTATGAGGAGAAATGAAGCCATTTATTTGAATAAATCGTGTAGATAGTAATCTTAAACGTAGCCATATATTGAAAAAATATGTTCGTGTTACCCAATATAAGTCGTTCGTAGTACCTATGTGGCACATTCCTCGAGTGTTGACGGCTGTACCTACCCTGACTCCGTGTTAATGACGACCGCATGAATAATGCAACGATTATCTTATCTTTATTTAAGCGCACATTCTGTATAATGCTGGCTGCTGTTATGCTTTTTGTGGCCGCCAGTTTACTATCAAAATGTTAATACTTCGCTCAAACGACGGGCATATTGAAAATCTTTCAACAGATCTCCACATCCTTTCTGGGAAGGAAGTGGTGTATTATTATAATCTCTAATTAACTATATCTATCGCAACTTTGCACTTTGCATACGAATTGCTCTCATTAGGTAGTTGATTTATATAATTTCTTATATTTATAAGTTGCAAACAATGGCGTCACTAATATATTTTTTTATTAATTACTAAAATTAATTTAAAATGACATGTAATGATTCCTAGATATGAATTCTGTAACTTTTACAACATACAGATGCTATAGAAATAAATTGGTTCATCAGAATAGACACATTTGATTCTAGAATATAGTAATTACGTTTTGGGCCATTAAATGGAATATAAACATGATCTATACAATTAAATTGTAGTTTAATTCCTATTAATTACGTTTGTTTCCTTTTAAGCCTTATTGTTTATTAATTATTTGCAATTAAAATGTCGTAATTGTCAAGAAACGCAAGTAATAGTCTTGTGTATCCCCATCAAATAAATGAGATCGAGTTCACTTTCTGGTTTACGTGACCAATAATCGTATTGGAAAACTGAGCTTAATATAGTGTCGCTAAGTTTAACGTTTAATGATTATAGCATTGGTAGTTTTGGCTCTCTCTCACTCTCACTCTATCTATCGCATACACACCACACACACACAGATACATAGACCGACACACAGACGGAATTCCGAAAATAGTCAGACTCGATTCAGGGAAGGTCAAAAGGTGTATTTCCGTTAACAACTCGAGTTCGAAAATTTTCATGATTACTATATCTACCTTACCTTATATACGTTCATATAAGAAAGTAAAAAGTGATTTGATTTTAAACTCTTCTTAAACAAAATTGTAGCACACACAGAAATTCCAGATGCACTATTAAATATAGTTAAAATGTGTCACACGTAAACTATTCTTACTTGCATGATAGAGCTCAGATATTTCGAGCGCAGAATCGAGGTAAAAAAAATCACCTTTGGTGTACGGTGCATTTCCTGGGGGCCTGGCCTCGCATCAACCGCAATTAGCATCTCTCTGGCGGTCGTCGACTCCTAGTGATCTCTTAAGTCTTCTCAGTGCAGTGCAGTGCAATGCAGGCAGGTGTATACCTTTACCACACCGGCCAAGCAGGCGTACACTCACCTTTATATATATGCATACTGTTCCGTCATTATTCTACATATATCATTATCTTCTCTTTTACATCACTCTTGTCTTACGTTGTATTTTAGATGTGTATACATACATACATACATATATGCTATAAGTAATTTGTGTCGGAGATTGTTTTTGATAAAGAAAC
Organism: Nebria ingens riversi; assembly: GCA_018344505.1. Classification (NCBI taxonomy): domain Eukaryota; kingdom Metazoa; phylum Arthropoda; class Insecta; order Coleoptera; family Carabidae; genus Nebria; species Nebria ingens. Next base: position 981,526 of record JADQWA010000225.1, read on the forward strand.
ACTGATGTGAGATGAAAAATTATTATAGTAATTATTCATTGTACTTAGAGGTGTATAATTTTTGATATTAGTGTTGGTTTTACATAATGTTTAGTAATTGTTTATAATTTATGAGAATTTATTTAAGTTATACCAAGAAAAAAAAAGAAACGTTTTAGTATCTTGTAGCGTAAAATTTCAAACACAATTTACTAAGAAATTTCAAAAAATATATATATTTTTCGAAATATTTAATAATAATGAACTGTCTAGGCGATTTGATTAATTCATAAATGTTTAAATAAATATTCTATGACAATAATCCCAGCTCGCTAATGGATTATTGTCGAAAAACTAAATAGGGATATGAAGAAACTCTAAATTACACAAATTAATATTATATGGAGCAACTGAATACTTAAGTCTGTTGTTTAATTAAATTAGCAATTGTACGTAAATAACTATTATGCATTTAGGCTATAGGTAATATATTATAAACAACATTAAACCAAAATCACTTTAACTCCAAAACTATATATGTAATACAAACTAAATAATCAATAGTACAAGAATGATTTTAAAAAAGAAATTCATCTGAACTCGGATCAAAGTTCAGCAAATATGTAGGTAAACACACATGCGTTTCTTTTGTGATATAACATTATTCGTATTAAATCATTGAATTTACCAACAATCCATAACTCATAAATGTTCTAGCACGTACTCTTAAAAAATAAATTAAAAAAAAACGACAGGTAGACGTGTAAATTCATATATGAACACACACACATACGGTGCATATTTTATCATGATCACGTTGTTAACGCATCTAACATGACGTATTGTGCCACAACATGGTGCTGTAGTTGGAGTTGGAGTTGGCCTTTTATGAGAACGTTACTTATGATGTTGTGAAGGGACCAGTACACAACACACACCGTACACGTACACATAAGTATTGATTATTACATAAACCACTGGTGTAAAACATGGCTCGGGTCACGGACTTACAAATTTGTTAATGTCAGTAACGGCATACTGACTAAACCATAACTACTACATAAAATGGAACCAATACCTACATACGTTAAAACCAACAAATATTTGCTGTTGTCTCGGAGCTCAACTATTCTGCACTCGGAATTATTTTTAATTTACTAGTCTCATAATAATATTTAATATTTGGTATTTATCCTTTGTTGTGCACACGAGATATGACATACCCCAGCAACTTCAAACGTCTGTCACAATTCGTTATTTAAACTTGGAAAAAAAATGACTGGGTACTTTTTCAAGTTTCTTAAATAAGGTCCAATAACTTTCATAGATACGTAGACTATAGGTATATGGTAGTACAGGTCCTAATTTTACGACTTAAACACTAGAAAATCGCGCCCGAAAATTCGCTGGGGTATCTCATACTCTCAGTGCACAACAAAGGTTATATTTATTTTTGATTCAATTCTTAAGAAAAACTGCAGTGTATTACACTGGACTTTCTTTAGTGTAGTAGGTATATTTTGTTTAGACAGGAATACAAAATATAATTATTCATTACACTATACTATTACAAATTATAATGGCCGATCGATTATTTTCATGTTTACAATAGTTACATATTACTTCGTATAAGAAAGTAAGAACGAAAGTAGATTATTTGTACCTATTGAATTAAAAAATGCTTCCCAGATATTCATGAGTGCAATACACATCATATCGAATCGTGTATGATTAAGATCTGTGCATGAAGTATGAAAATCGCTTGTCAAAGAATGCAATTGCAATCTCATTCCAATCCAACGCAACTCGTCTCGGTTTCAAACCATAAAATTATAGACCATCCATCTTCCGAATGCCCTTTGTTCATACAGATAATAATAATACCTACTAGGTGCACGTTTCCGATATGATTTATGTGCTAATTTCTCAATGTACCTAGGTATATCGCAAACAAATCAAATTTACTATGTGTAATTGGATTTGGTTGAATGTTGTTACCTTGATAACCGCGATCAAACTTAAATTATATTAAATTAAAAAAAAAAACCCGTATGCAAATATATCAACTATTAGAGAGAAAATGCAGAGTGCACGTCACCACTAAATGGTTCGGTTTGGGGTGAGTGAGTCGATTGGCTATTTCTATGCGTGAATGTGTCATCGCCAGCAGGTCAGTTAAATTTAGCGTGGATTTATGAATCTTGCGAAGTATGTTTAGTTGTGTCCAGGAAGTTTTTGATGTATGTAGTCCCTAAGTGATGAGGCAGTTTAATTTGTAAGTTTGTTTCGTTGTGCATTTTCATTTTATTTTATCTGCGGTGATTCAATTAATCACATTAAAATTCTTTTGCAAGCGCGGACTGTGTGTGTGTGGTCTTCTGCTGAGTGGATATAATTAACATATACGTTATCGTTCAAGAGCATTGCACTTTCATATGACAAAATGGCACAAAAAATCCGGTATGAATAATTGTGTGCATTCACATGTACGGGTTGGTGAAAAGTTAAATTTAGCAGTGATACAAAAATAACAGATTGTTACTTACTTACTGACAATGTGTATATACTATATATATATATATATATATATATATATATATATATATATATATATATATATATATATATATATATATATATATATATATATATATATATATATATATATATATATATATATATATATATATATATTATATATATATATATATATATATATATATATATATATATATATATATTATATTATATATATATATATATATATATATATATATATATATATATAATATATATAATATATATAATATATATATATATATATATATATATATATATATATATATATATATATATATATATATATATATATATATATATTATATATATATATATATATATATATATATATATATATATATATATATATATATATATATATATATATATATTATATATATATATATATATATATATATATATATATATATATATATATATATATATATATATATATATATATATATATATATATATATATATATATATATATATATATATATATATATATATATATATATATATATTTTATATATATTTCATTAATCATCTATTTGATAGTGAAATGACATCATTTAAAGTCATTTCAGGGATTGCTTATACTATACGAAACACCATAGGTATAGTCAACAACCTTACGTTACATACAAAAGTTACTAGATTGAAATTGTACGTTTACACTACTATAGAATCGAACATTTTAAAATGTTTTTGAATAGCCGAATAAGTTAACTACAACAAAATAACAAACGTCAAATGAAATAAATAACGGTACAAAAGTATATGTAAACGTAGTAAATGTGTAAAAATTAACAACTATAAATTTAAAAAATGTTATTATTAAATATGAATTGATATTCTACGACAGTTAATTTATTTTAAATAATTGTTGATAAGTACTTTTCATTTTATTTGCAATAGTTTTTTAAGCCAGCAGGAAATTTTATGTTGATAAGTTTTTAGCAGGTTTTTGTTACAAAATGACGTAAGGTTGTGCCTTCGTATCTAGACTATAGATAGGGAAATTAAATCATCTGAAGACAGTTCATGAAAAGCCTCATTTTATAGTTAAATATGGATTTTCATGAAATGCTTTTATTATATAAAGTAAGTCCCCCATTTATCTAGACTATGTGCATGAGAAACGCGTCTGTGGAAAAGAAATAAAATCCAATTTCGACTCTAAAAACTATTTGATTGAATCGACTCGAACTTTCTTTGTGGAATGATTCGATAGACTAGCGACTCCTATTGATGACTCACACTATGTGAGATAAACCATCTCGGTTGATTGATTCGTTGCTTTCAAATTGTGACGAGACACCGCGAGAACGAAGTCGCCAAGTCCGTGAATGAAACAACAGAGTTTTAGGAGTACGGTCCGCTGCACATGACCACGCTTCGAGGTTCGCTTGGCAGCGTTCACTAAGCACAAAGCCAGCGAGAATGAGTCATCAGCAGAGACTGTTTGAACACTACCACTCTTGATGTTGGACGAAAAGAGGGACCCACTTTCCCTACACTGCTGACAGAATATTAAAACTTCAGGCGGAATTATAAATGAACCTTTAAGGCGGTTTTCTATGACTCAAATAATCCCTAAATAAAAGGATGCGTTAGTACTATTTTCTTAAATTTATACAGAAGTACAGATTATTACTAGAAAGTAAAAATTAATATTTTAAGAAAGTAATCTAAAATAATCAATCTTAAAATACGTTTGTACACTTGTATATTTAATTATTATGTGTTAATAGTTGGTGATATCAAATGAATACAAATTTTGCATAAATTAGCAGACGTGAATCATAAAGTAAATTCATGAATAATTGATAATACTACACACGTTTTGCAGGGGGATATACGTATGTATGCATTGTAAATAGAATAACCAATGACTTTTCTATTTTGGTGTGTGCGCGTTTTTATTTCCCTTTGACGCTCAAATACATGTAGTTGCTTTTTTACGTAATTATTTTATTTTATGGAAATGGATAGCCAATTCGCTATAGGTATTGCAAAAAGGGAATAATATTAGAGGATAATTTTCTTGTAACGATTATTTCAATTGCAATATTAGTTTGTCTGTTATAATAACAAATGATCTATACAGAAAAATTAATCTCTAATACAGTTTTCTATAGCAGATTATTAATATTGGTTATCAATTTCGCTCAAAAAACAAACACTGGCTGCGCCAATATCTAAAGTTTGGCATGGCATGAATTAATAAACAATATATGTACAATAATTATAATGATCAAAGCAACAATTAAACCAGCAATTACTAAAGATATCTTTATTCATTCCTTGGTTAATATAAAAAGTATACTCGGCGTCGGCGAACTGTTGCCTAAACTTTGGCATGTCGAATTTCTGTATAAATAAATAATATTGCACTAGAATTAAAATAATCGAAGTAACAATCAAATCAACAACTATATAGTAATCAATCTAAAATATCAACTGTCATATGTATTAGTCAAAGCATCGTGCAAGCCGGAAAAAATTATTTAAATATTATTATTTTCATTATTTTTTTACGACTTTCAGTTATAACTTGAATACATTTTAAATACATCAAAAAAATTTTAATTTTACATAGATTTTTTTGGTATAATTAAAAGATTTAAGTACTTCTTAAGGCCTGCCCTTTAATTTCGAGCCCAACATCTCCTGAAGTACAGCTCTGATTGGATTTAAAATACGAGCGCTATTAATCGAGTCAGAGGAGTAGAGGTGACAAAATATTGGTCTTACGACTAGCGAGCGACAACATATTACCAAGTATATGACATATTCACATTTTCGGAATCAGGGCGAGAAATGACGAACTTTTTATTAAGAAAATGTTTCAATCCGAGAATGTTACAGACAAATTATGCAGACAAACACTTAAGCTCTTCGGTACTACGTACGGCGAGCTAATAAAATATTAATGTAAAATATCAAATTTAGAAATCTCTAGAATAAATGAATATACGTATGGAGACATTATAAATATAATTAGACTTAAAGTTGAATAAATAATATTAGATATTTAAACACGCCCTATGGGTAAATAAAAATTTGAATAAATATCCTATGAAAAAGCTTTAATAATAAACCAACAACTGCTGACTGCTTAATTAAAATCTAAAATTATAAAGACAGTAATTAAAATCGGACCTCACACATTGCAATCTCGTCCCTGATGTATAAAGAAACAGGTAGAATAAGTACGTCAATGACTCTTCATGTTCATCTTGATATGTAGGTATAACGTTACTACAAAACATATACGTATAGTAACTTATTATTGGAGGATGGCGCATAGAGTATCCGGTCAGTGGATTTCATGATAATACTTAGTGTGTGTGTGTGTGTGTGGTACACCCACCTTATTTCGATTTCTCCTCACGAAGCACGTGTCTTTGGCGCAAAATAACTTGACAAGACGACAGCGTGTCTATGTCGTCGCAGACACTTGATGCAACATGCTCTTATATGACGACAAGTTTTACAACTATTACTTCTTGTTCGCTTCATAAAAACTTGAAACAAACACTGCTCCAGCTTCAATGCGTTTTCTATAACGGATTTGATTTTCTTCTCAATATATTTTATAGAAATTGAATGAACTATTTATTCGTTAATAACAATACCGACAATATCTCAATACCGGATTTACACGCGTTTATTAAAGATTGTGAATATTTAATTAATTTAATATAATTTCGAGAATTTTAAAAGTAAAATCACTTTTCTTTAAATGCTGACAATGAAAAAACAAACATTGGCTGTGCAAATGTCTAAAGTTTAACATAGCAAATATCTGTATAAATAAACAATATTTCTATTATAATTAAAATAATCGAATACACCTTTCGATTATTTATGAATTTATCTATCAATGTCAAGCGCGTCCAGTGTTGCAAACTATCGAAATAACACGCACTTAAAAAAGAAGCCAACAGATGGCCCATCCTATACATGTTGAAAATATCTCACATCCTTTTGTACTTCTAATATTTATTTTATATATATATATATATATATATATATATATATATATATATATATATATATATATATATATATATACTCATAAAAAAATTCATTTTATTATATTGCTGACACTGATATTATTCTCAAATAGTATAAATATTATTTTGATGTAGATCATAAATTAACTGTTTGGTATGTTGAACAAAAAGTAGTTTTTATTTTGTTATTTAAAATCTTATATTAAGAACTAGAGTTTTACAACTAATTAACTGTTATAATAAGTAGCACAGTGAACTGTTTAAAAAATGAAAAGTCTTCACTAGACCCGAAATAGAATTCACAGAAGCACATTGACGTTTCACCACCTTATAACAAACAATCCCATGTCATTTTGAGCGTCCATAAATAAATCACCGTTACAACCCGAAAAACAACTTCAAAAACAAATAAAACATTTAACAGAAGTCTACAGAGTTGTCGTCAATTGACCAGAACAAAATCTTTATTTTGATTTGTCGTTGTGTTTCTTTTTCACACTATCCAATCACACCGGAAACGCAAACCTCGAACATCCGCCAGCAGTCAGAAGGGATCTACTGTATGTATACCGAATCGGACGATTTAAATTTGATGAGCCTGCTACTTTCGAAAGAATTAAATTGTTTTTCATACATAATAAAGTTCAGCCCACATTCTTTAACAAATATTCTTGAATCATGTCGATAAATAAAATTGAAAGTCTAGTAACAATATAGTACGCGGTATCACAGTTCGTGATATAATATTAAAAGAAATGTGCTTGTGGCAGCGAATGTTTCGGAAGGTAAAAATTCGTTTGGGACCTACGGCACGCACCACGCTCAGTATATAATTTCAGAAACTTCACCGCCACAAATTATATACATAGGCTGTCTGTCTGCAAGATGCTATGATATCCATCCGAGAAAGAAGCCTTTGAAAAAGCATAATGGAAACCCGGTCGTTTTTATGCAGATATCGAATTTACTTGTTGAAATATCACATAATGTTTTCGCTTACTGATGGCTAGGATGACCTGTGCGTGCATTTACTACTTCTTTATTTGTTGCACTTGTTGCCACCTGGAGCGGTTTGGAATTCTCGCATTTATTATAATAAAGATTAAGACTTACATAGTTCGGTTGGGTATATTTAAACAAATTATAGTACATATACGTATGTACTATATGCTTTGCAGGCAAATACAAAAGGATTATTTTATTTACCAGATATAATTATATCGACAAAAGATACCATTATAATGTGTTCTAAAAATGGAATCCATTGTATTTAATTATGACCGTTGCAAAATTGTATTAATAATTAAATCGTATGTAATTAACTTTAGGTAAAAATAAATAATATTATGAATGCGTTGGATCACTATTAAATATGAAATTACAAGTGAATAGTGAAACTTTCCTATTAAGGACACTGTCTAGAGTGAAATTTTACGCGCTTGCGTGTTATAATCATCTACGTAGCGTGATATTGAAACTACATAGGCGTATCCTATCAATTGGTAAACTACGATGATGTTGCCCTCCGGGCTTTGTGGGAACTTATTAACCTCATCAGGTCCTCTAACTTATCAAATTTGATTCGACATGTACATATTATGTATGTCTATGTATTGTTGAGTAGTGTTTTCTCTTTCTCATTACTTATAAAGGAAAATGAAATAATTAAATTGCAATATTGCCGCATGTATTACAAATGTATTATCTTAACGATTTTCAGAAATTTTTAATTTTAATACAAACATCTACAATATCATGCACTGGACTATTTTATACGTAGTAGGTATATTTTGTTTAGATAGGAAGAGTATTAAAATACAAATGTTTAAACATTCAATTTATTCATTTTAGTAGTTACTATTTTTGGGTAAACTGAGTCTTTAAGGACCTCACTGACAGTTGCCAACGAAATACAGAGATATCATACCCTACGAAGGGATTTGCCCCTTAAGTTTAGGTTGAAGGGGAGGGGGCAGATCAAGCAAACATTTTTGATGAATTATCTGGAACTATCCTTCAGCGGTTATGTGTTTTTTTTTTGTTAAATGTCAGTAAGGCCCCTAAAGACTCAGTTTTACCCTATTTTTACTGTAAGTGCAGTCGTTTTGGAGATGTTGCAGAATCTCTAAAAAATTACTAGAGTAAACATGCACTTTCGGTTTGAATAGTATTTTCAAAAATAAGAGGTTTCCTTGCGAGTCAAAATTAAACGGTTATTATTTTACCTTGAAATTAGGAACGTCTGGTAAAAGCTCGCCTTACGTTTACTATTTTAAACATCACGTATGCGAATATCGTGTCATTCTAATATCATTAAGATCATCTATTTTGTTTTGAATATATATATATATATATATATATATATATATATATATATATATATATATATATATATATATATATATATATATATATATATATATATATATATATATATATATATATATATTCGTTACTCTAAACAACTCCCATATCATTCAGATTAAATCAGTTATTTTAACACATCTATTAATACTGAATGAGTGAAAGGCGTGTTCCTCATAACGGTATCCATATCCCAAATTAAAACCTCATAATTTTTACGCAACATTACGATCTGGAAACATTATGCCGTGCACCAAGCGCTCCTCGGTTTACAAATTACGCCTACACGAAAGCCGAAAAGACACGTGTTCATCTTAGGCAACACTTAGTTTTTTGTTTTCTTTTTGATTTCATTGCATTGAGAAAAAGTTTCGTTAAATATTCTGCCAAAGGAGTGGCTTATAAAGACCAGATACATACATATATAGCACGTCACCCAGCATCCCTACACTATAAAATTTGAATACTATTATATGCCGTATTAATGGCATATGCGACAGCTGCAGGGGACACGTCCCTAAGTTGGCACTCGCCAAAAAAACGAGTGCTAATTGTTTTATGTGAAGTTCCGGTGTGATTAAATTTGAATTTTAATCGATTTACAATTTTGTTCTTATTTGCAGCTGCATTTAAATATTTTATTAATGACATAAGAATACAATTTTCTGAGAATTAGGGCATGCTTTTTATTTATAGTACATATACAACCTATTTGCTTATCTGTGCAGAAAGATGTATTAAAATAAAAATACATCTTTAAGATGCATTGTATATAACTGTCTTTTATGTCAACTCTGCAAAGCAGATATATCTTCAACTGCAGATATGCATAGTCAGTCAACAGGCGATTGAAGTTGGCAATTACGTGTTCTAAATTAAACTTCTTTAACAAAACATGCCGGTTTTTTTTTGTTCTACGCAGTTCTGATTTGAGCTATGCGCTTTTATAGTTTGGTCGCATTTCATTTGAACTGCGAAACAAACAAGATTTTTTTAAAATTAAATTATTTAAATACAAAATTTTAACAATATTTATAGAGGTGTCCGTGGTTTAGTGGTTAACGCATCTACCTCACAGTTATTTACTAAGTAATAATTACGATTTTTAATACAAACCCATCATTGATTGGCATGTGTACATACATACATAACTAAATGCAAATTCCCATGAAATGGGGTGACATTCATTCAAATCTTGATAATCTATCTTTACCTCATGTATTGCATAATTAGATAAACATACTATAATTATTAGGTATTCGCGACAACTTTACAGAGTTCAGGTTAAGATAATTATAATTTGTAATAAATTATATTTCTAATTTTGTTTTATTTTTAATGTACATATTTATGTAGGCTCTTTTAAGAACTACTTTGAGAACTAATAATAACATCAATTTTATATAATTACGGTTAATTTACTGCGGCCTGGTTTTCCAAAATAATTACTTATATTTTTTGCCCGCGTGTTATAAAAAGATAATGCTTGAATTATAAAATCTGCAGATAAGAATGTTTATACAGGCCGTGGTGTCTGTGTGTTTAATTTTGTTCGTTTTGTTTTCGTTTCATGCGCTCGGCTGAGTGTGGAATTGAATATGTATGTTTGTACCGTGTTTGGTTGCCATAAATCGGCGATTCTAATAAGTTAAACGTTCAGTTCAACGGGGTTGTTAATAGCTTGAATACTGAATAACTTCTTCGGCATGTTGGTACACGATGCGAGTACGGAATTCGTCTTGGAAAAAGTAGTTTACGTAGCATAAATCAGATGTTGCATGTCGGATAGACACCAGTATTAAATGTAGGTACTAAAATGCATTTTTATTCGTGACTTTTCATCAATTACTAATATGTATAAATATGACATTTTAGTGCGTAATAATAGGATTTAATTAACAAATTATTCATATATAATATTTTACTAACCTTTGAAACACTTTTACACTAAATCTATTTATTATTAGTATAATTTCCTATACCTACGTAATCATAGCAACATAAATAAGACATTTGAAAATGAAATAGTAATTTTCTTGTAATTAGGACACTTTTTAAAGAAAAATTTCTAACAAAAGTTGTGTATAATATTAATATATTTCATTTTGAATACTAGTATATTTTCTGTAAGTGCAGCCGTTTTGGAGATATTGTATAATCCGCAAAAAATGACTATAGTAACATGCACTTTCGGTTGGAGTATTCTTTTCAAAATAAGAAGTTTTCTTGCGAGCCATATACAAGTTTTAAGTTTAAAGTTTTATGATTATAGCATTGACATTTTCTCTCTCTTTCTATCTTAACCCCCCTCCCCCGCCGCACCAACACAAAAGGAATTACGAAAATAGTCAGACTCAACTCAGGGAAGGGCAAAAGATGTAGTTCCGTTAAAATCTCGAGTTCATATAAGAAAGTAAAATTATTTCTGGATAAATTGCCTTACCCACTTCTTGCTAATGCTGCTTTTCTGAGCAATTCTGTAAGGATAGTTTGAATTGTATTTCAAATCATGCATTTATTGAATTTATCAAATATATCGAATATAATTCGATGGTTTATGCAATAAGGTATATATATATTGAAAAATATATCCATTCAGTAATTGTAGGTTTATTAAAAATTTGTAGATTCATCTAACAGAATTACAGTTAGTGCTAAGAATTGCATCATAAGTAGTAGATTGTCCTAAAGATTGTAACTTGCTCTTAAAAGTTATCTAGACAATATAATGTTTACACCCACTTTTTCGCTGGAAGAAAGTAGAATTCTATTAATATAATTATCAAAAACGAAAGAAAAGAAAAAGTATATAACGTACATGTTCGATATTATTAAAGAGACTGCGTCCATTCAAAAGTAAACAATAAACTCATAAATAACACGAACCAAATTTGGTAGAAGAATGCTGTCCATTCATAAACACACAAATTACATGTTCTGGTTATTTTTAATTAATGATATTAATTGTTTTTGAAATTACTATTTAGAAATTTATGTTTCCCATTCTAGTGGGCAGAGAATTAATATTCTGTTACGATAAGTGTGAACTAGAAATGCTATTGTTTATTGTTTAAATATTTAAATTTCTAATCCAATCTCTAAAATGATTATTGATTTTTCTACATCCGGCTGTTAAACCTTAAAAGGTCTACTACGCTAGTGGTTAAGCTTGCTCTATTTTTCTAGGAAATCGATCATTTTCAAATAAAACGGTAGTGCTATTTATGTACATAAGTAGTTTGATCAACGCACATCATAGTAATTATTACACTAGCACTAGTACGCACAATTGCTATTTACGGTTAACTGAACAACATAATGTGAACATTACAATTGTTACCTGAGCTCAAACAAACGAAAAAAATAAAATAAAACATTTTTCGCGCGACACTTTACACACTTGACTCAACATGCATTATATACTTTATATTTTCGTTGAGTGTATGAATTATAATTTGCTCTGAATTTACAACAATAAAAGTTCAAAGTAATTGGGATAGGCATGTGTAAATATCTAGATATGATTAAAATGTCAAACTATTTAAAATTTGTAAAAGATATGTTTGCATAGAATTATATTAAAAACTGGCGTTTCTATGCAAATTCTTTCCGATACAATACAAAATTCCGTATATCAAGAATTCCCATATTGAAATGAATATAATGGAAGGAATGCGCCGAGGAATCCAGCTATTGACAACGAATAAATATACTGCGTAGTGTGTAAATTGCATGTGCTAAATTTATTAAAAATCATTAGATCGTTAATTTTATGTGTTTGACATACATGTATTTATATAGGCACATAAATGATAAAATTTTAATAATTCATGAAAATATAGTAATTCTTTACGTTATATTATTATCTTCATATGAACTAAAAACCTAATAATATATTCATATTTAATATTTTTGGCATAAGTATATTTCCCATACCTACGTATCCATAGCAACATAAATAGGAAATTTAAGAATTTCAATAGCAATTTTCTTGTAAACTGTATACTTTTTGAAGAAAATTTTCACACACACACAGAGACACACACAAACACACACACAGACACACACACACACACACACAAACGCACACCCACACACACAGACACACACACACAGACACACACCCACACACACACACACACACACCCACATACACACACACACACACAAACACACACACACACACACACACACACACACACACAGACGGAATTACGAAAATAAATAGTTCGACTCGACTCAGGGAAGGTCAGAGGGAGTATTTTCGTTAAAATCACAAAATTGTAGATTTGTTGTGGCAAAATGAGTATTAAAAAGCGGAGAAAATGATTTATAACCTTGACCACGACGCAGAATACCCGGTATATTTTACCTATTAATGAGGTAGCAGTCAATTTTTTTTCATGCTCTTTTATTTGTCACCATTCAAATAGTTGCTGTTTAACTTTATTATCAAGTAGATATAGTTTTAATAAATAATAATAAAATTGCTATAATAATTGAGTATATTCATTAATTGAGGTTAATTGATATTAAAAAGTACTTTTTATAAAGAAACACAAATCAATCTTAAAATGTTGTACGCCTTTGAACTGTTCGTTTTTAATGTAGGTAGGTATATAAAGACTGAATGACATAATCCAAACATCAAAGTGTTTTGTTATCATTAATCTTATTGGTTATATACTGTACGAAAAAAGAATAATTTTTAATGATTTGACGCTAATGGAACATGCAGTCACCTCACCATTGAGCCGTGGACATTTTTAAGATTGTCGTCCAAAAATCTATCTAGAAATAATCTATATTAATGGTGCTGTATACATTTTGAAAGATAGTTGTTTATTTGGCCTCAGTATGTGTTAAAAATAATATATTCAATTCTATTTTTGTTTGTTAATTCAACACATTTTCATAAATTATTTAAACATTTGAAGTAATTTTTTTAAAAGTACATTATGACTGTTTTTAATGTATGGTCTGGACTCGTGTATATTTTTATGTGTGGGTTTTTGAACAGAATTATTTTATGTTGTGTTTACGGTAAGTAGCACTATGCTGTTAATGACTGCTACCTACGATTATTTTGTGTAAATTTACTCTACCTGGACTTGTATAGTTCTGTAAACATCAAACAACGCTTACCGAAAGCACAATGGAGATGTGAGCATCTTATCTTTCGCTGAAGACATATTTACGAACGAAAATATATATAGTTACATTTGTTTGTGGAGAAATATAACTTGAAACAAATTTCGGTGTGTATTTTTAGGTAAATTCATATTTGTTCTACTCTATATGAGAGAACTTGAAGTTTTAATAGTAAAATACAAGTATAAACAAGCAAGATAAATGTAACTTGAGCAAATTACAGTTCTCTGTGTGCGTTGTTGAAATGGATTTGTTTAAACTTATTGGTATACAGATTTGATCACTTTTATTTTGTAAAGTTTCCTGTTCAGTGATTCATAATTTAAATAATAAAATGAATGTGTGCTATAAATAAATTCTTTTTTTTTTTTGCAGGGCTTCCAACGGTACTCGGCTCTCAGTGGACTCCCCGGTGGACACCATCACTGACAAGCCCCGCTGTGTCGTGCCGTCGTCCGTGCGTCAAGTTCACCCGGTTTGCGAAGAAAAAACCCACGTAATCGCCTACGATAAACGGGCAAGCATCGATTCGAACAACTCTCCGCCGGCGTACCCTCTAGCGCCGAATATATGCGTCGAGGCGGGCCGCATTGAGTTTATTAAAATGCCACCAGATGACATGGTGATCGATATGGTAGTTCCAACGCCGCCACCGACGCCGACGCCTTATCGCCATAGTAATGGCGTCAAGGTTACGGTGACGCGTGCGCAACAGACGTCCGATGATGAGAAGTTTGATGTTGCTAAGGTAGGTGGCATTGCCCTCGTTTTGCTTTATTTTAGGATTGGATGAGAAAATTCTATCTTGTAACAATTTTCGATTCTAATATTTAGATTTTGTTTTTAAATTTGAATATAAATTGTGTTTGTCTATAAAGTGGGATACTGCATTGGTTGCGTAGGCGAAATCTTTTAAAATCTTTAAACTGACCTTTTCACAAACAATTGTTGGCATATTTATGAAGTTATTAGCAAATGTTGAACTATAGACTTATTTTGTTGTTTTTTTAAATAGTTTATTACATCATATAATGCAGTTAATTTGAAAATTGCATTGGCGAATAAGTGAAATGAAACTGTATATATGTACCTATAAGCCACATTTATTATTTACGATTTCAAAATAATCATGTTGCTTCAAATTCTATCGAGATATATTAATGATCATAATTGTTTAGCCTTTATTTGTTATTAAGACTAATTTATTGGTTTTACTAAAGTGGAATAGTTTTCCCAGATTTTTAATTCAAACAGCACTAACGATGTTTAAATATAGGCTTTGTTTGTTACAAAATAATAGGTATATTTTGTTTAGATAGAGAGGTAATTACAATACAAAATTTTAAACATTCAAGAAAATATAATCATTCTAGACACAATACCTATTACAAATTATTATAGCTAGACATATATAAATCTTAAGTTTACAGTTTCATAATTTGATCTTTAACAGTGTAGGCTGTACAGCGCTTACACACACACACACGCACACACATACGCGCGCGCACGAGATGTCGTTTCAAAAATAGTCACACTCGATTCAGGGAAGGTCAAAAGATATATTTCCGTTAAAATCTCGAGATAATTTTGTTTTTCGTGATTAAAATATTACTTCGTATTATAAGAAAGTAAAAATAGTTTATTTCTTGAAAAGCAAACTACTTAATAAATATAATTTATAAACCTTTAAAATATGTTTTAGCAATTTTAAAACATTTTCCGGTATGCTCGAGACCTATGTAGTACATATACTAGTTTGATCGCAATATACTATAGTCAATAGAATTTCATTAAAGTTTAGTGTTTAGTGTCTATAGAATATGTCATGCCTGATCAATGCTCGACCTACGTAAACTAATTTCCGTGGACCTTTACGTCATTCTAATTTCATTAAATTCATCTAGCTTTGGAAAATAGCAATAGCATCGATCGCCGGAAGTGAATAATAATATTGAATTATAAAATAGTTGTCTACATTTTGTAAAAAGACATAATTTGTTGGGAAAACTCGATTATTTAAAAATAACCGTCCCTATTTATGTTTAACTTATGTTTCCTCTATTAGGGAAACATATTCGTGCCAAACGACTTTAACCCCAAATAACGTGTCGCATACTTTCTACGAAACATAAAAAATGACGTTGTTACAAATGTATAATATGCATGCTGCTGAGTAACATCTAAAGAACGACCGAAAAAATCAGTGTGTTTTCCCATTAATAGGGGGAGCTGGTCTCTCTCTTTCTCGCTGCCCCCGCCGCTAACGCACGGCACATAAATCACAATAAGTCCGGAAGAGGGCAGCCGTTTGGGCGGGCGCGTGCCAAACCATGTGTATTACAAAATATTCGAAATCAATACGATGAAACAACGAGTTGATGCTGGTTTATGATCAACTCATATGCAAAATATCATGAAACTATAATAATTACAGTAGGTGCTATTTCAGACATCATGCGCCTCACACATTTTAAACGTAATCAAAATTGAGTCGATGTATGTTTTAATTGAGATTACTTAATTATAAATTACGTTTATTGTAATATCCTCTAATGAATGCGATATGTGTGTGTGTGTGTTTATTTAAATTAGGTCAGATAATTCATCGTACTTCAGAGTTGAACAATTTACAAGACATTCAATTAGCATATATAATTGACACGTTAAAAAATGGCACAGTTTGTTGCTTCTTGAATAACATTTAAAAGTTGATTCACATTTATTTACATTTACCAATATTCTTTTCAGTTTCAATGTCAGCCAGTTCCTTTTTTACACAATACAATTTATATTTGCACGTACTTTAAATAACCTACACAAAGAAACGCAGATTTATTATACAGATCATACAAATTATTATCGTTGTAACTATAAGTTTTAATAATATGTTTTACAGCCTTTTATAATGTTTTGCAGCCTTACACATTTTATTGAAATTTATAAATCATTGTTATTTAGTTTTACAATATTTATTACAATTTTAATAACATATTTCTATATGTTTAAAATGTAATATTTCAGTTATCAATCTGTAGTTTATCTACAATTTCGTATAACCAGCGTTGTGATAACATTTTCTATTGTTTCTGATCTATTTAATATTCGGACACATAACTGACGAGATCAATTTGACAGCTACTGAACAAACGACATTTTCCTTTGATTAATCCCGTAACAATTGAATTTTAATCGAAATGAGATAATATGCAAATTCGATTATTACATATTCATATCTTTAGTGCTGAGTAATTTCATTCCGTTCTCTTTTAAATTATTCACGGTTTATTTTTGTTATTTTAAATTAATAATTTGCATTTTCTTTTCATTTCTACTTTGATGAATAAAGTAATAAAAATTAATAGTGCTTACGTATTTGTAAAAATTAATAAATAACTAGCTGAAACTAAATTTAAAAAATATTATTTACTAATTTTTTGCTTATTTAAAAATTGCCAAATTTAATTAATGTTGGTGCCAAAATCAAAATATATTTCATTTACTTATTAAGTCAGTATATGATATATCCGCGGGTGCCCTTTGTGTGTGGTGTTAAAAACAGAAAATATTTCTAAATAATATAAGTATTCTCCTGGAATCCATGGATTTCTTGATATATAGCGTAATTTATAAGTTTTAATATATCTATATTTCTTTTTTGTCGTATATAAAATATGATTTTTATTCTATACTTAAATATATAAATTAAAAGCTAGTTATTACAGTAATTTCATAATTTTTTATAATTACAATAACGTATAACGTAAAATATATTTGAATACATTTTACTATGCGATAATTATGCTACGTTAACTACTTTCTTTATACGGCGCAGTACTTGTTTTGCGAATTTCATTAAAATCGTCTATTTTTAGAAATTAGCAATAGTAGCTAATGGATCTTCTAACTAAGCTTCCTCCAAAAATAGTCCTCCGTAGCCCCAGGTAATTTTAATCAACTAATCATTGTTTTGCTACGTATGTATTAGCGAATAAATGATTCACTAAGAAATAGGATAGGTTAAAAGCCCAATTAAGCCCCAAATTAACTATCTCTACCCCCGTCACTGATTTCCAATCAATTTCAACAAAATCACAATTGGCTTCAAGTCAAATATAACACAATGGAACTTAACATGATTGCGAAAACACTAATATGAAATTCGGCTGTAAGAGGTGTGGGGTGTGATAATTGGCTTGCTTAGAATGGCATGGCGTTTCCAAAGCTTCAATACGAAAACTTTGACGCAATTTAACACCGATTACAGATTAACACATTTATTCCACGTGATCGGCAGCCATAAGGAACCAACAGTGAAAAGTTTCAATCGCAGACGGTTTATATGGGGTTGCAAATTTGCATTCTAAATTGGATTCTGTACAATTTTCTATGGTTACTGACGCCTAGATTAGCCCTATTGCACTTGGGTCGCTCTCAATTTGCATATATGCATTGGCCAGCAATTGCTAAGATTATTCGCTTTCATAGAATTGAAAGACAAGATATTCGCTCTTAAATGAATTATTATTTAGACGATTCACAGACTTTATATTTGTAGCACAAATAATACTGAATTTTTATTTTCTTATACGAAGTAATAAGTAAGTAATTTAATCATGAAAAAAAAACATTTTAACAGAAATACACCTTTTGACCCTCCCTCAGTAGAGTCTAACTATTTTTGGAATGTGTGTGTGTGTGTGTGTGTGAACGCTCTACAGTCTACACTTTTGAAGATACAATTTTAAAACCGCAACTTGCAAAATACTTATATATATATATATATATATATATATATATATATATATATATATATATATATATATATATATACGAGGGTGGTCTGAAAAGTTTCCGACCTCAACATGAAGATAGCAGCACTCGTAAATAAAAGCTAGGGAATTTCGTTGTTCAGCTATTGACAGTTACTCACCAAAGTTTCAGCCATTTTGGACGCGCAGTTGTTACGTAACAGTCGTTTGAGTGAGTTGATGTGAGTGTTTTTATGAAAATGGACAAAATCGAGTATCGAGCTGTCATCAAATATTTGTTTTTGAAAGGCAATACGCCTACGCAAATCAAAGATGAGTTGGATTCTGTGTATGGGGACTCTGCACCATCATTTACCACAGTGAAATTTTGGGCAGCTGAATTTAAACGTGTCCGTAAGAGCTTGGGAGACGATGAACGTTCGAGACGTCCAAAAACTGCAACTACCGACGGAAACATCGCCAAAGTTCACGAAATGGTGCTAGACGACCGCCGAATTAAAGTGAGAGAGATAGCAGAGGTTATGAACATGTCAAAAGAACGTGTTTGTCACATATTAAATCAACATTTAGACATGAGAAAGATGTCCGCGCGTTGGGTGCCGCGTTTGCTCACTTTAGACCAAAAACGTGTTCGAATGAAGATTTCCAACGCTCTGTTGCCATGGCGAAAATCCACGAATTATGGTTTGAACTGCTTGATCATCCACCTTACTCACCAGATCTAGCCCCAAGCGACTTCTTTTTGTTCCCTCATCTAAAAATTGCGCTCGGAGGACAGAGATTTTCGTCAAATGAAGAGGCAATCACCTTCGTGAACAATTATTTTGCAGAGAAAAACGCCGAGTACTATTTGGACGGGTTACAGAGATGGAAGTATCGCTGGGAGAAGTGGGTAGAGTTACAAGGAGACTATGTTGTAAAATAAAAAATAAAATTCTGAAAAAATGTCTTGTATCTTTGTTAGGTCGGAAACTTTTCAGACCACCCTCGTATATATACATATATATATATATATATATATATATATTTATATATTAAGAGCGTTGACCAAAAATAAGTTTTTAGTATCAGAATAAACGATTTGATTCGTCCAAAACGTGTATTTTGACGTTCTCTCGAAAAGCCACTACTCTTGTGATCTATATATTTACTAAACTAAGAGACAAATGTACATATTTACTGGTAAATATCTATATTTACCGTAGCATATACATCTTACTTGAAATGAATGAATATTATTAAATGCACTACACAAATCAGCTAATTTTAACAAGTATACGTATAAGTAATTGTGTGTTCAGTGAACAATACAACGCTGAGACGAATATATCATTACAAAATACCTATTTGTTTACGAAGCAGCCCGCTTGTAATTTAGTTAACTGAACTATGATTACTTTCGAAAATAAACAAAACATTGGAACGTTTTGTGCTCACACATCTGCGACATGACGTATAAATTCATGTAGGTACCTAATATTTGCAAATGTATGCGTTTGAGTTCACGATAATTAACATTTTGTTATGTTTGTGTTGACTTCAGGAGTCGTGGTTGTGCATTAATTTAACTTTCAGCGTTTCCTTTTTTGTTAAAGTCCCAGTTAAACTTAGCCCAAACACAATTATATTTGTTAAAGTTTATCATAGATTCATGCTACTATGCATACAGCTGTTATAACTCGTAATATAATTTTCAACGAGCTTTTGTGCTTTAAACATATTTTCGCTCCAGCACCAAATGAACAATTTAAATACAAATTTTGTATATTTCTGTAATCCTTCCAAGTTTATTATCAAAACTAGGAGGTTTTCTTGGAAGCCATATACAAATCTTAAGTTTAAAGTTTAAATTCCGAAAATCGTTAGGCTCGACTCAGAGAAGGTCAAAAGGTGTATTTCCGTTAAAATCTCGAGTTCGAACATTTTAATGATTACTATACTTCCTCATATACATTCGCATAAGAAAGTTAAAATGAAGAAATCATTGCAAATTCTAAACGTTTGTATAATTTTACGTTTTTGTGTCTTATCTTATTAATAAATTACGCTTAGACACATGCAGTCTGCTGTTACTTGTTAACTGATTTGGTTATTAAAATAACATATTTTGAGTTTACGGAATTCAATCATTGGTGTTACTATTGCGGTTTAAGGTCTAAGTTTACGTTTCCATGGTTTTACTTTTTGTTTACTAATGCCATTCATAGGGCACTAAAACAAAATCATGAAAATAGACCAAAACTGGAGTTTAAGTCATGACTGTAATACGGGGCCTTATTCAATCAATTACAACGTGTGTTAGAAATTAAAAGGTTATTTTATTAACTTTGTTTGGAATAATAAAATTGTTGGCACATTGAAAGGAGTATTTTCAATTTGCGAATGAAATATCTTTATAGTTTACATGATACGCTTGGATCTGTTCCAAATGGTATTGTTTGCAAGATACATATGCGATTTATTATACGTAAACAAGTTTCATTCAAATCATTTTGATTTATTCCAAAGTTACATAACTTGAACTAGATTAGATATTGGACCCATATGATTTCTACATGGGGCTAACATTATAGGGGACAAAAATTGAGTTATTTCTTGAGCGGAATATACAACTAGAAACTGTTGTAGGTAATATATATATATATATATTTAAAAAAATATAAAAATGCTATTTTTGTACTGTATAAATGCAGTGGAATAGACTTTGAACGACATTGCATTTTTACAAAAAGAACCCCCAGCTTACTCGATCTATATAGCAAGATATCTTTTAATTCGTGAGGATGAAATGAAACACGAAATCGTCGTTAATCGAGAATTTTTCTTTATTATTTCTATTCTATTCTCTTCCTGGTTATTACCTACCACTACCTACTACGTTCACATGATATCATCTAACTCACGTTTTATACATTCCATCAACAAGATTTTGTGTTTCCTACGAGAATCTCAAGTAGCACACACATATGTATGTAGATTCATTTAGTAATATATTTTTGTTATTGCTCAAACGATTTAAAATTTAATATTAATATCAAAATATGTTTGGCAAACTTTTGTAATTTAAAACCTCGAAATGGCCGATTGACCCCCTACAACTGTATTCAGGAGATTTAATTGTATAAGAACAAAGGGTCTTTCAACTGGGCACGAAAGAATCGTCTTTTTCTCTAGATGTGGTTGTAGATACATATAGAAGAAGAAAAAGACTTGAATCTGTATAGTATCCTTGTCTGATTAGTAACGTCACGAAGATTAGTGTCAGATGTGTTATTTATCAACAATTTGAAGTGATCCATGCGGGTTTTGTCTAAGGTAGCACGATTCTTGTACACTTCCCTCCATCCGCACCATATTATCTACGGGGAATACGAGTGAGGTTATCAGGAAGCAGTCTATATGATTAATGATTAATCAGTATTGTTTTTTACGTTTCTATGATAGATTTTCTTTCGCGGCACGCTTGATTAATGTTCAATTGTCTTTCATACAAATAGGTTTTTGTTACAATTGCCATTAATAATATTTAGTTATATCATTTATATATATTATAAAAAAATCGAAATTATATTTATTGTTTTTAAACTCTGTAATGGATTTCTATCCTCAATTTCCTGCTTCTGTGGCCTGATTCTTTTTCTATAACACTCTAAAATGTATACAATGATTTCTTTTCTAATGTGTTAAAATATTCCACAATAAAATACTCGAAAACAGGAAACTACTTAAGTTTTTTTTTGCAAGAAAAAGAAATAAATTTATTTTCTTAGAAATTACGTTATATTTTTATGTGTTGTTTATGATTATTAATAAAGAAATAGTAAATATTCCGAACACGTTATCAATCTTTATGATATCTAAACATGTCATCGTAAAACCAGGTGTGTCATATCCGTATTTGTTCAATTTTTATCGCCAACATCAAGAATGTCATTTTTATTTAATACATAATTGTGCTGATTAGAATACGTTCTTAATTAGTGAGGTCACATTTAATAATTGACATTAGTAGGTTAGAAAATGTGTGAACATTATTGTGATTTTAATTATGATTTATTTATTATTGCTCACATTAATATCGTCTTTTTTGACGAGTTTATTTTATAGATATTGCAATTAAATTAAACACTTTTTAATTTATAATGGGTAATTGTTTTTTTGGCATCAATCATTTTAAAAAATCTTCTGTTTACACGTCTAACGTCTTTTTCAACTACTCAGCTATCAATATCTTTGATTACTTTTTTTCGTTTGTATCTTCCAATCGTTTTCGTCGTGATTTGTTCATGTTTACGTGTCAAACTAATCGTCCGTGAAGATAAGTTAAAGACTGCAAGCAATATATCATGCGAAGAAACGTCGATTAATGGAATCGCGTCAACACATATCACTCATCACCAAAAGACATACAATACAATACAAACGAACGAGATTCCTCGTTATAGAGTGTCGCGCAAACGACATTCTCAATCCCTCAATTGAAATAAAAGCAGATCGGTCTCTTATAATAATTTTACCAACTTTACTGTCTACTACGTGAGAAGAACCTATTTGAAAACCAAGTCTAAGATATTGACCACAAGTTAAAAGGTTAAATTTAGTGTAACCGTTGCATTGGCCTCTGCTGGTCACACAAACACACACACACACACACACACAATGCGTGATTTGGTGCACCCTCTGGTCGGCTCTGCCCACTGAAGTATTCCTGCGCTCAAAGCGATTTCTCTGGAAAATCCAGCAGACCACTATAGACTTCCGTTTTTTCTGCCAGGGATTCCTGGTAATGACACCCTTAGAATTTATTCACCCTCTCAATTTTCTTTTTTACGCGATATTCTCGACGAAATGTAACCGTATAAGCTGCAAAACAATCAGAAAACGCAGCGACTGTCAAAAACAGCATATTCTCAAATAAAAATCATTTAAATATCAAATCAGTATTAAATTGTCAATGTTTATCTCCATTTTTTAAAAAATAAGGTTTTTGTTAAGATTTTTATATAAAAGCTTCTTAAAACAATCTACTACAGCAAAGTATATATTTTTAGTGAATTTGTGTAAAAGTTGTTGCTTAACAAAATATGTTGGGAGATAGATTTTCTTTCTTAATATTATTTTCTACTGTTAACTCATCTTTAGTCCGGAAGACGACTTAACAGTTGAAACGCCCCGATAATAAAAGACAAATATATGTGAAATTTAAATCAAGGTTTATTCATTCCGATATACGTAAAGTTATATAAATAAAATGTGTTGCTTTCAGTTTTATATATGTATTATATGAATATGTTTGTGCTTCTGTTGTAATGTGAATGTCCATTTAGAATTATAAATCACTACTGCACTGGTGAACGACTCGTCAAGTGGGAGCCATGGGGGTAGTGTGCGTGAAATGTAGACATTAGTTTATCCCTGTACCAGAAGAAGGCGTAACCATACGAGTGGTCAACGTCTCCCTTCTTCTGTGGTCACAGCACTTACTCCGCTTTGGTCTGAGGACACTTATGTCCGAAAATCTTTGATCGTTTCAAGAAGCTGTGTAATTACGTCTGCAATCAAGAGCGCTGTGTTTATTCTTTCATGTTGGAGAATCCTTATTTTTTTATACTATTTGGATTTTTTTTGTCAGTGGGTAAAACGTACCAATCTAACAGACATGGGATACTTTTTACTTCCTTATTCGAAGTAATAAGTACTGTAGTCATGAAAAAAAAAATCGATCTCAAGATTGTAACGGAAATACAATTTTTGACCTTCCCTGAGCCTAATCTGACTATTTGTGGAATGGAGTCTGTTTGTGTGCACGCGCGCGTGTGTGTTTGTTTGTTTGTTTATACGCGTTCTATAGTTAAAACTGCTGAACCTATAATTATTATGAAACTTAAGATATGTATATGGCTCGTACAAAGACCTCCTATTTTTGAAAAGAATATTCAAACCGGAAGTGCATGTTTACTCTACTAATTTTTTTTATTGTTTTTGCAATATCAACGAAACGGCTGCACTTACAGTAAAACTAGTTATATGTAAAATGAAAGATATTAATATTCTGCACAACTTTTGTTCGAAAAGTTTCATCGAAAAGTATACTTTTAAAAGTGTGTATTTTGTTATCTTTCCTATGTAAACTATCTACTACGTATAAGAAAGTTCAGTTCAAGACACTGTAGATGTTTTAATGAAACCATTAACGTATATCTGTATACGTTTTTAAAACGTTGCTGCTTTTAATTAATTTAATTAATAATTATCAAAGAAAATGACGACATTACTGTACCAAAACAGTACTTGTTAGTTGACGAAAGCTACCAAACAGCGCTTAAAATGATATTAAAATACTTTTTTTAGATTCAGAGGTGTGCTATAGAAATGTCTGTAATATGGTATAAGTTTACATAGGACATATACATCCCCAAGGACATCACAAATTCAGTCCTGTTATAGTGTGTGTTGACATGCAATATATATGTATGTATGTATGTATGTACGCCGAACACGCATCACAGCATTCATATTTGCCAACGAAAATAGCTTTGACTCTCAAACATGTTTACCTCCCAATTTGTGGACAACTCATAAATGATTACAGACCGAATTATGAGGGTTAAACACAGGTGGAACACTAAAATTACATGTTTATTTATCATTTATTGGAAATCAGTACACAAAAATATGATTTGCTCCTAAAATAAACATGTAAAATTTTATTTTCACTTTACACACACACAATTATTCGGTTACTTACGAAAGGTTATTGAAGTAAAGTGATATTGACTCTGGCGCACTGCTAAACAACTTTGTGGGTCTGTTATTAATTTAAAGTGCCTTCTTAAGATGAAGCTTGTTATTATAAGTATTATAATTAATCTTCGACGTAATTAATAAAGTATAATAACTTGGATGGGTTTTAATGAAACTTCTTACCTTCTCACGGTAAAGTAGGGTTGATGATATTAAAAAAGTATTTCAATTTGTTTTTTTTTAAATTTTCATAAGCGTGGTAAGCTAAACTTGTTTTATAACGGTGCTTCTATCTTAGAGGGAACTTCGAATTTGAAGTTCGATTTTAATTATTTTATCAATGAACAAACATTAGCTCCTTTTGAATAATTTATTTCTACACATTGTCTAATGAATTCTCAGTTTAACAATTATGCAATGTACGGTTGCAGAAATTTTCGTCCAATACTAACAAACCACCAACTATCTAACTATCAATCAAGGATCAAAATAATTTGTGAATTTTATCCTTGACAGACAACTGACGGCTTGTCAATGCACCTTTCTGCAATTAGGAATATGCCATTATATTTTTGGGTAAATGTGCGCTTTTTAACTTTGTGGACGTTATATATTCCGATGGTTTGTGCGCTTAAGAAGTTTGCCTTTCATAATAATAGAACGCCTATGCCTATGCAACCCGCAGTGTGTTCGTCGATTTGGTTTCTATAGTTGCAGCTTTCGTGATTATATTAAAAATTTATATGTTTAATTTTTTTAAACTAAAGATACTTTTTTGTAGCTGTCTACAGACAGTCTGTAATACTATAGGTTATATAGTGTTATAGAGCTTATAGTGCCTATAGCGGTTATAGATTTGTATAGAATTGCACCGTTATTGACAAAATATGAATATTAAATATTTAAATTATATATTTATATAGGTAGGTAATTAAGCGAAATTAATGGTGTGAGAATGCGGGGTCGTCGTCGGGATAAGTGGATGAATGTGATTGAGAATGAATTGCACGAAAGGACAGTAGTGAACAAACGAATTTGATGACTTTGAATGAAGCAAAAGAAGTCTTTAATGTTAGAGTAGAATGGCGAAAGATTGATAAGATGGAATGGATGTATAAAGGTTTTCTGTCACCCCATTTAATGGAAATTGGAATGAAGTTATTTATTAGTTAGTATGTTACGAAATGTATGTTATTTATTATTTCTTGAGTATGTCTGCAAGTGTATCATTGCTGTATTAAGAATAAAAGAAGTATATATGGATAAGATTCTGAAAAATAAATACCAAATGATACTTCAGCAATTGGCAATGTTTGAATAATTCAATTTTTGAAAGAAGCAAATTTTCTTAGTTGCAATTTTGTTCAAGAACTTCAGAGTGCTTCAGACATTTAATTATATTCCCTTCGTCTGTTAAGTTTGTAATTAATAACTCGAAATACATGAAAAGCGTATTTCTATATAATAAATTTAGTATGTAGCAGACTGAACAAATACTGTACTCTCAGAATATAATTAATAGCATTGTTTCGGTAGACATTTTGAGGTTTTGATATACGTTTTATTGTATATATGTACGATTTAAACACATACTTGCACTCACACACGTCTCTAATCGTATACGATTATATTGTACAGTTTCGTAACCTGCGTTCAATTGTATTAGTAATTTTAGTCTGTAGTGCCGATGCCGGTGCGTGTGAAAATCTAATCCTATGTTATTTAATATGTCTACTATACATGTATTCAGAGACTAGAGAGTATATTGCTGGAACATTTTCGTGATAATGAATATTGATGGGGCACAGCATGACAGATGAAGTGTTGAATATTAGGTTAGAGCTATTTCGAAATATTGCGTGTGTGTGTGTGATGATTTCTACTCTCAACATTACAAGTGATGGATTGGTTGTCTTCGAAATTTCTTGAATTTTGTTTTTTGATTTTCATAACTACCTATATGAACCCTTAAACATTACAGAGGGGGCATGTGAAATATTGAAAACTATAACGAAAACTTTCAAACATTCTAAACAAGTCTATTCGTTTGTCGTAAAGTAATTTATTCATTCCCAGTTGCGCATCTCGCACTTTAACCAAACCTTAAATTGTATTGTATATCAGCAATAAAACATCTGCAGTGTCGTGCACTGGACGTAGTAGGTATATTTTGTTTAGATAGGAAAAATATTAAAATATAAAAAACTTAATTTCAAGAAAATATTTTGATTCATTAGGTACCTTAGGTACCCATATTAGACATTATTGTGGGCGTTTAAATTATCGACACTCGACAAAAAAAGGGAAGGTCAAAAGGGGTATTTCCGTTAAAATCTCGAGTTCTTAAATTTTCATGATTACAATACTTCCTGTATATACATTTGTATAAGAAAATAAAAATTATTATATTATCTCGCACTTGTACGTGTTTTTGTTGTCCTACAAAATTCTTGAAATAGTTTAAATACGCGGTAAATCTTAAAATATACATTTATTTACGTAAAATTGCTTGAATATAAATAATTAAAAACTGTTTTTGATAGCCCATGAAGCGCTTCTAATTTAGAGCAGTGTTGTGTGTTGTAAACAATGCTTGTGGAAATTGCGGCGTAGACTATTAATACGAGTAATGATGTAAGGGTAGATACTGCAATGTGCGTAGGAAAAAAATGCAGTAGATATTAGAAAACATTCTATTTCCCCCTGTGTTGGTGGTGGTGTTAAAAATGCGATATCACTTTGGTGTATTGTATATTGATTACATATATAAAAAGTCGTTTGAGCGTGAACGGATAGCAAATACGCGAACGCCATTTCGATATGGAGCGGCGATGTGTTAAACTTTCTTTTTACGATCTTGTTATGCGAAAAACGGTAACTTCCGTTTTGTACTTTACTACCAAAAACATAATAAAGTCCGGGCCGTATTTTTAGATTGGCCCGATTCTGTCAGAGCTGAATTTCAATCCACTCCTGGAACCTGAAAGCCGATCGAATTTGCCCAGGGATTTTTCGTTATGTCCTATACTTTTTTTTTATTTTTAAGGGAAGAAAGTTACATTGTTTACAGGGGCTTATCTGTGATTACTTCCAGTAATGAATTTCTTACGAGTAAGAGTCTCTTCATTCGACAAAGAAATATTTATAAAATAAGTTTCAAATTATGTGTTTGCAATTTTTAGGAAATAATGAATCTTTTTGAAAGAAATTTGTTTTTAAGTATATTATTAGTAAATAGCAAACAAAATTCTTAGTGACTACATTATTGGCGAATGTGCCAATATTGTAGGAGTATTTTTCCTGCTATATGGTGTAGTCTGAACGTCGAACGTTCACAGTAATTTATGTTTTTATAGATTTTCTCTCATATCAATAATATACCGGTTGCGATGTTTGCCAGATAATATTTGGTTCCTATAATAGATAGTTTAGTAGAGTTAGGTAATGAGTCAATCAATTCCAGCGTAAATTATTTTCACTTATACCAAGTACCTATAAGTAAGTGTAGTAATCATGGAACTTGAGATTTGAACGGAAATACACCTTCGTCGAGTCTGACTATTTTCAGAATTTCGTCTATCTGTGAACGCTCTACAGCCAAAACTGCCAATGCTATAATCATGAAACTTTAAACTTAAAACTTGTATATAGCTCGCACGAAAACATATTTTTGAAAAGTATATTCTATCCGGAAGTACATGTTTACTTTAGTCATTTTTTGTGGATTCTGCAATATCTCCAAAACGGCTGCACTTACAGGAAATATAGTGGTGTTCAAAATGAAAGATATTAATATTATGCACAACTTTTATTTGAAAATTTTGTTCAAAAAGTGTACCAATTACAAGATAATTTCAATTGAAATTCTTAAATTTCTTATTTATGTCGCCATGGTTATGTAGGGTTGAGAAATTATACTTACGACAAATAGCTTTAGTTTAAAAGTGTTTTAAAAGTTAATAAAATATTAAAAATATTATATATGAATATTTTGTTAGGTGTTTAGTTCTTTTGAATACTAAAAAATATCCGGCCATAATAATTTATAATGTAACGTAATGAATAATTATATTTTCTTAAATTTTTAAAATTATATATTTTCATATCCATCCTATCTAAACAAAATATACCTACTAGGTATAAGAAAGACCAGTACTTATATATAAAACAGTTTTAAAACAATTTATTTCCGTACATACATATATATGGCGGTGTAATTAAAAGTAGCTTAAAACCGAAAATATATTTAATTACCTAATACAAGTATGGGGTACTAAATAATATTTAGTTGAACATAATCCTAGCTCGTATAGAGATAATAATAATCGGTTTAACTTGTGACAAAATCCGGAACGACGACGACTCAAAATAATTATCACTATAGGTACAGGTGACAGTGTTGAATATTGAATAGAACCTAACTGCACATACATGCAATCTCACAGTTGGCTAGAGTTCTTGTTAGCATTAATTATCATCTCGGGCTTCGCGTGGATTGACACAAACTTTAACCAGTAGTGTCCACGCAGTATAATATGTGTTTAATCCGTATGACTGGCTGCGTCATTTCGCGAACACCCTGCCTGCCAGTGTTTGTTTGTTCTGTCAGCTCAGCCTGAGAGCGCTCATTCATTGCTGCATTAGAATGCATGGACACGGTTCGGTTATAAACCTCTTCTCTAGCTGCAGAATAGCGTATTTCGTTTTTGGCGACCTGTACTTCTCTGAGGAGGGGTCTCAACCTCCCCCCTGTGTCTACGTGTATGGATCTATATCGACCACAATACCACCGGTGTACAACGAATTATAAACAGGCAGAGAAACCAAAGTTTCTATCAGATATATGTACTTCAATTTTCGACGCTCGACTACTTTAAATTATTAACCCGCAGACTATAAAGAATATTATTAGTATTTTGTACACGACAAATTAGATTGTACTATAATTAACTGTACATTCCTCTGTAGGATATTTCGGCAATAATCATTCAATCACACTTATTTCAAAGACGCATATCATACTGTTTTTACAATAGCGTAAGTCTATTTAGCAATGTGAACTATTGATTTTGATTAAACGATGGAAATGTGAAAATTAAAATGTCAACGATAGGTTGAAGTAGGTGTCTTGTTTAGCGAGCGTAAAGGTTATTCTAGACATCAGTGCTTCTTGTGGTTTTCCAATGGAAGCCAGAGTGGTGTTCTGTGTCTTTCTGTGTTTTTTTTTTCTTTTGTTCCTCGAGATTATTTATTGCAGAAGTAAAGTTCACTTTGAATGTGATTCGAATTCTATATGCGTCTCCACAACACTATATTTATACCTTTTTTAAAATCAATAAATCGAAATCAGTACAACAATTGCTTAATTTACATTTTTTGGGATTGAGCCTTTTATATATTCTGCAAGTTGTTTTCCCTGCTGTGTTTTTAGTTTTATATTTTCGTGGTTTACCCTTCATATCATTAATAATATAACGCCTCTACATGTGCCAACCGCGATGCTTTTTCAATTGATTTGGTGGTTATAGTGTTTAAGGAATGAATCAGTCAATTCCAACGAAAATTATATATTACCGTTAATATCCCTCCATTTACCGCGCAAATCTCTTATAAGTCTAGGTCATTCAAATGGACACATTTTTTAAACATTATTTTTATTTTTATTCTTAACAGTTTTTCCCAAAAATATAGTAAATATTTTGTATTTAAGAACAGTGGTTTTTCTGAATTATAATAGATTGTATTTCATAAATGAACCATGCTTTATCTTCAATTATAACAACATATTTGAGATTTATTTCCCAAAATCAGAAAATTGTAAAATAAATAATTTCCACAAAATGAGAATATATACAAACTTTTAGCATGCAATTTGATTTTTATCCAAATACCCATTTGAAACACCACACATTGTACCAAATTGTACGGATAATCCAGAGGTATAATCTAATTATACGAAGTAAACTCTGCTCAAGCAGAAATGGGTCATACAAAGTTTGTACTTAAGCTTTTCTTGGACGACTTCCAGAATGTTTGTAATCTGTTTTAACCTTTTAGTGGTCACTTATTTATAATATTAGTAAGACTCCTTTAGTCATGATTGATTAGTAAAATATACAAAACGTTTTGTGTCCGCATTGATTCTACAAATTATAAACAGCACTTAAAACTTTGTTCTCCAATGCACGAACAGTTCCGGAACCTCTGGTCCATCCCAAATAGCAGTGCATGGTTAATTATAATCTTGGCGGTGTAGAGTTGGGGCCTAAGTGAAGGCGGTTTTCATTAAAGCAGCGCTTTATTTATTCGTTTAAATTTTTTATGCGGCCGCCACGTTCCAAGGCAAATAAAACCCGTAAATATAAAAATTGAACGGCACATTTTCGGATAAATTATTTGGTGAGCAAATATTTGAAAACTATAGATGTATGAAAGAATTCTTTGATGGTAAATCAATTTCTCTAGCGCTCTATCATCGAGAGTAGAATCGGAGTGGGTAAATATTTTATTGAGTGGTTAGTAAACATGAGTTTAGAAGGTGGAAAGAGATTGCCTCTGATGCTTGCGTAGGATTTTCATTTATATAGTATATTTATATACCTATACGTATATGTATAAATGGAATTCAATTTCATTTTTGTGCACAGCAATGTATATACACTCCAATTGAGATGCTTCTTCCTATCTTCGCGGTTTCTCTGTGATTGTACGGGTGTATGGTGCAGTTTACATTTTACACTATTCAAGTATTTGTATTCTCTCTGTTCTACTTGTACTATAGATAATAATATCGATATTACACCCCCGCGCCGATAGTAATGTCAACGATAATACCAATGGTAGATTATATATAACAACGATAGTACCATCGATTTACCGTTTAATTTATTTATTTTAGTTTTACTTTCTTATACGAAGTAATAACATACATATATACATACATAACATCATGCCTATTCCCATCATATGGAGTGGCAGAAAACCCTTTACATTTATTCACATCTTTCGCCATTCAACTCTATCCTTACAAACTTCTTTTCCTTCATTCAAATTTATTAAATTCTTCATACATGCTCTTTTATTTCGTAATAAATATGTATTACTATCATAAAACAAAATCGATATCGAGATTTTTTTACAGAAATACATCCTTTGATCTTCCCTAAAATCAGTCTGACTATTTTTTGAATAACGCCTGTGTGTGTGTGTGTGAGAGAGAAAGAGACAGACAAAAATGTTGATGGTAAAATTATGAAACTTTGAACATAAGAATTGTATATGACTGGCGAGAAAACCTTCCTTTTTTGGAAAGAATATTCCAACCGGAAGTACACGGCTACTCTAGTCATTTTTGCGGTTTCTACAATATCTCAGAAACGGCTTCACTTACAGTAAAATAGTTAGAATTAAAATGAAAGATATTAATATTTCGCACAACGTTTGCTTGATTTTTACCAATTACAAAAAAACCGCTATCTATTTGTTGACTTGTATGTCCAGACTTATTTAGGTATTCCAAAAGAAAATATATTTGGATTTTTGTAATTACTGATAGTTCATCTTACTGATAGTTATCATCTTTAGTTGATTTGATACCATACTACATATTATACACCGAGTTTAAGTCATGTGTCTCAGACTTTAATATTCAACTCTATGATGCTTGTAAGCTTTACCATGAAAATAAATCTGTAGAAATCTAAAATCTTCGAAGAGACCTACTTAGATGTAATAAATATTATTTTCGTCTACATGTACACACAGACAGTCAGAAAATAAACATAATTCAAATAACTTCGCCAGACACAGACAGAACAGAACTGTCTGACATGTTTTATGATTTGAAAACGGCACGGTCGTAACTTATCTTACCGAACAATCACTATATGGGTCCTTGTATTGCATTGTTTTGTTGAGATTTCGGTAGCCAGACTAACACAAACACATATAGGAGTTAGGAATAATGTGTTGTAGATAACAGTGAACAATCCCCTATTTGGTTAGATATATTAATATCTTAAAATATAAACATTACATAAGCGAACACAAACGGAAAGATGACTAAGATGTTACAAGGCGCAACAAAGATATCCAAACGTTGATTTATTGATAGTTTCTGACAGATATTAATCGATTGATTGTTGACGAATTGATTGACAGGTTGTACTTGTCGATAAATAATTTAAATAAATATTTGTCAATTTCCAACGAAAACATACATAGGTTGTATTATCTTTTAAAATTCGTTTTTACGATGTTTTAAGGTCGCGCTCTGGTGCTATAAAAATGTTATTTCATCATAATTGTTTCAGAAACAGCTATGTTAAATTAAAAATATATATTTAACGTATATTATCTCTAAGACATCTACTTGATGTACTAATCTAAAGACAGTTTTTTAATCACCTTGATTCAGTTTGCTTTGATGTAACAAGGGATAAACGTCTATTTATTTTCTTTTGTGCGTTAAATCTTATAGAATACCTCCGATGTTACGTATTTTGTTTGGTTTATGTGCATTCCAGTGTTAAATGTCTTGACAACGACAGACTTAGAACTCGTTTTGCTTGGATAACAGTTGGATCCTTGTTTGTTGGGAATGCTCGGCTTCGGCTAGTTATGCGATGCAACCGATTATATTCCCTCTATACGAACGGGGCATTTTAATCACTTTAATTATACGTGATGACAACCAGGTGAATCTTTGTCAACCCGTCCTCAGATCAAACGATTTTAAAGCTGTTTCATTTAAGAAGTATCCTATTTATTTCGCGAACATATCTTGGCACTAATAAGTTAATTAGTCTGGACTTTTTTCTCTTTTATTTCGATATAAAGCAAAAATTAGCAATTATTTATGTTGTATTATATGAAAGTATGAACTATTATTTGTTACGAATGTTTAAATGGTGTTTTAATGTTACGATTTTAATTAAAATTTAAAAAAATTTTAGATTCATTTTCTTTATTAAGTAAACATTTTTATGAAAGATTTAAAGATACGCATTTTTATGACGAAAGAAGATATGATAATTCGTGTTTCTGACGTTTGGAGATCTTGGATTATTAAGTAATTAGTTCAGTTTCCAAGACGTTAATTGGTCATCTATATTTTTAATAATTTTTTAAATGAAATTGAGTCTAATAATGAACCACATTTAACCATATGTAAAAGTGGTCGAAATGGTCACAATAAATGATTGTTTTTTTAAAATGTTTGAACTTATAGTATCTGTAATATTACGAAGTTTCTGGCGGTAACTAAATTTCATTCAAAAACTTTTACCTAAAGCGTAACGGCATAAACCTTTCTTCTCCAATTTAAAGTTAACGAAATTTGTAACTAGAAACGAAACAGATTTATATCACCCTAAACTTCTCAAAGTTAAAACTTTTATTATTTTGACAACGGACTTGCATCTTCCATAACAGAAAAACAGATTACGTCGAGTATTTCTGTGTCAATTCGTTCCAGTATCTTGCAATAGCAGGCTTGTGTTTCCGAAAGTATTTACGGAAGATAATTAAAATAATTAATGGCGAAGTTTTGACGTAATGAAATGCTAATGCCCCTAGAAATAATGGACGAGCCGTGATTCTTAAACCAGCATTGATATTTTTACAATTTTAAAAGAATGGTCTATGTGGGTAATGGTGTGAGAGTTGTTTTGTTTATTTTCTGTGTTTTGTTTCAGGAAAGTCTTGAAGCTAGAATTGTGGAGTTAGAAGAAGCCTTAGAAGCGGCGAGGATCACCGAATTAAGAGATAAGCAGACGCTGATCAAACTGCAGAAGCAACTAACAAAGGTAGGTTTTTTTTAAATTTAAAATAAAACTTGTACCTATACGTATTATTTTCTTACATAGTAATAGTCAATTGTGTCTAAAATGACAAACATAAATCATTGTGCAGTTGTTATCTTTAGGTAGGTAATACAATTTCAATTAGTGAGATACAATATAAGCCTTAAATGAAATTCAATTCCACCTGTCGATGTATTGATTGGAATATTTCGATACGATGGTAAAAAGAAATAAATATAAAAAATGAAGTCTCCGCACCACGTCAGCAAAATTGCTTTTCACCCTGTTAACTCGGCTCAGCCGTCATCTGAAGTTTATTGATTGCGCAACGTACCGTTTTAAATAACTTACAACATGACTTCTTGTTGAATACAGACTCGCTTACATCAGTTACTTTTATTCTTAAACGAAACGAAACGAAGGGCAACCTATTTCTGCTACATTAAACATTTTTTTATTCTTTAGAAATTCTTCTTCGGCTACTATATTATTTCCACAACAAATATTTAAAAACCAATGAAACATCTCTATCTTTTCTATAGTCCAGATACGCAGGCAACAACCTTACGGCATTTCCTAAACAAAATCTGCTAAAAACTTATCAACATGAAATTTCCTGCTGGCTTAAAAAACTATTGAAAATAAAATAAAAAGTACTATTCAAAAATTATTTAAAATAAAATAAACTGGTGTAGAATATCAATTTCATTTCAAAAATTATTATTTTGTCCAATTTCACGACCTAATAAAGAAGATTAACATTTGTTTAAACATATAAGTTGGTAATTTTTATATATTTTAGATTTACAATGTTCGATTCTATAATGTGTAAACGTACAATTTCAATCTAATAACTTTTTACTGTGTAAAATTACAATTAAAATTCGTGTAAATACAAAAAATAACACACGTTTAAGTAATGTTATATGCATTTGTGTTGATAGTAATTTACAGTGCTCTTCTGTAATGGTTAGTAATTTTTTTTATTAGAGTTGCTTGTGTTTTCTTGAGCACTCTTTTACGAAGTGTAATGTTTTTTTGTTCTAATGGACATCCGGAAATTTATGCATCATGTTAGTGGATGGTCTAGCTGGTTTAGGTTAATTGGTCGGAAGAAGAATGGTTATTTAAAACAGTGGCTGCAGATGAAGCAACTATTAGTCAAGATTTAGGGAGGCGCTTCGCGCGCGGTTTCTTTGGACTCCTGGGAAATCTGCAACTGGGGGAAACACCAGGACCGTCCCGTCTAGACAGGAAAAACGTTTATCAACGCACTTACTCTCATCATACATACTTTTTAAACTGGGAAATTAAAAAGTAAATAAATTTATATTCACACATTTGTTGTTGAGAAGTCTTTCGCATATGTCTTGCTTCGTATAATACCTAAGTGCAATCGTGTTTTTATTATATTCTTCAAATTCTAAAACTCTTTCACACAAATCGATTTCACATTCCAAAAATATATATACTTGGATAAATATTGATCTTTCACTCAGTTGCTCCTATTCCTCTGAAGTTTTTTTAAACCAATTTTGGTACTCATACAATATAAGTGCAGTAATCGTCTGTGTGCATTTAGGATATATTAAATTCCTTAAGTAGTACTTAACATTAAAATGAAAATTACATTTTCTTTTTTTATATAGGTAGTACTTACCTACATATAAAGGTCTTTCAGAATTAAACCAAAGCCGTAAAAACATTTAATTAATAATTTTGTTATTTAAAAAACAAAATCACTCTTTTGTTTTACAAGATAACGAGAGTGGGCATAAGTTAGAATAGATAAACCAGATATAATCAAATTTCATAGATTTTAAACCAATATTTATTGTTTATTAAATTCTATTTGATAGTTATGTGTCAGGATATTTAAATAATAGTATAAATGTTAGTGCTGATTTGTTTTTCAAACATCAACAGTTCAAAAAGTTTTTAATTGCTGTTTTATAAACAAAAATTTAAAATAATATTAGATGTTATAACTATAAAAATATGTAATGATTAGTAGTAGTATTACACTAGTTATTAAATGGTACATAAAAGATATTTAGTAATTTTAATAAAATTTAACTAAATCCACTCCTGCGCAACGTGGTGTAAAAGCATCTTATAGCAGCTGCGTCGGCAGAACCGTCATTTCTTTCAGAACAATTTGATTCATTATTTTTTGGTAACCGATCATTTTTTATACTTTGATAGTTTTCTGCGGCTTTATATAATGTCTCGAGTAACGGTAGATTATAATTTATTTCACTACAGTATTATATGCTTACAAGAACACCGTTTGTATAAAAAACAAACCTATTTAATGTGATTGTTAAAGAAATAATTGTTCTAATAATAGATCTAAAAATAGACAACCTTGATGTGTGCTATTACGTATCGTAACAGTTATTATTTATAACTTAATTGGATGATTAGTTAATTATGTCTTTTCAGATTAACTATAATTGTATAATGAAATTAAAACTATATTTATAGTTTTCCAAAGCCAATATAGTTTAATTTTTTTTTACAATGGTATATAAACTTAACGGCATTTTATGTGCATTGGAATATATATATTTTTTTTGTTTCGAAATTCATATTTTTTTTAGTGTTGTTTTCTGTTGAATGCTGTTGTACAATTTGTCATTTTTCAAGCGTTTTATTTTCAAAGAACAACGGTTATTTTTTATGCTTATGTTGTCGGAGGCTGTGCGCAGAGATATTGTTGTACGCCCCGCGGATGATAGTGAAAGAAAAGAATAATCGTGGCTAGACAGTTTGGAAATGCATTATGCATTGTTTTCAAAATGTGCAACTTTCTGTTGTTGTTTTTTTTTTCACGTTGTAAACGTTGCCAATTATTAACGCGTTTGTTTCTAATAAAAATAAAAGAGAAATATGAAAAATTGTCTGCTAAAAACTCAAATTTTGGTCTATTTTCCATAGTTCATCCGCGAAGTATTTCACGTAAATATTTATTTAATTTTTGTGTAATTATAAAACATTGGACCCACACATGTGCGAGCAAAAACGCTTTCTTTACGATACATATGTATATTTATATCTCACATATATTTATGCAATAGCATTACGAAAGTGTGCGAATGATTTCAAAAATAGAACTCAAAGCTTGATTAGATTCTAGTTAATATTTCATTTAAAACAACATATAAAATCATTTTTTCTTATTTTATTTATACCTACGTTGGTGAAGTATTATTTTACCATCGGGTTCTATAGTGCTTATCAACTAATCGCACATGTATACAATTCTTCAAAAATATATGTGAGATTAACCTTCAGCTGCGCACATTAGTTAGTTCTCAACGCCACCAATATTATGCTTTCATTGTTTAATCAACTTTTTACACAAAAAGCACTGTTTTATAAAAAATATTTAATTTCAAATGTTGGCACACCCCATGAATGTATACTTATCTTATTTAATTGACTTATTAGTAAGTAACTTTTTTTATTAAAAGTGTAGTTTATATGTGACCATGACACGGTATAAAAAATTGGGAATTGTCCGGAAGATAGCATTTTTGATGTCGAAGCGTAGAAATTTCTGAAATAAATAAAATCACTGTTTATGTCTTTTTCTATTGTAGCCGCTTGTTCTTCTGCCCATACCAATCTCACGGTTTTGTTTGTTGAACCACCTTGTTTTTTAGCTCGCCGTACGTAGTACAGAAGAACTTTAGACTTTGTCTACATATTTTGTCTGTAACATTCTCGGATTGAAAATGTTCCTTAAGAAAAAAGTTTGTCTTTTATCGTCTTGATTCCGAAAATACTAATATGTTATATACTTGGTAACATGTTGGCAGCTCGCTCGCTAGTTGTAAGACTAAATTTTGTCTCCTCTACTCTTCTGAAGGTACCAAGCCGATTTTAACTAAATTTGACACACATATTGTGTAGCTGCCCCATTAAATCCGCTAGCACTTTAAATCCAATCAGATCCGTACTTCAAGAGATATTGGGCCCGCACAAAGAGCGCATTTTAATTCTCCCAAACAAATCTAAAGTTTATTCAGGTTATAACTGAAAGCCGTAAAACAATTATGAAAATAATAATTTTTAAAACAAACAAAAACAATTGAATTTTGTTTTTGTTTTTTACCGGGTTGTGCGATGTTTTGATGAATATATATGATAGTTGATATCTTTGATTGATTACTATGTCATTGTTGATTCGATTGTTACTCTGATAATTTTAATTATAGTACGAATATTGTTTATTTATACAGATATTTACTATGTTAAACTTTAGACATTGGCACAACCAATGCTAAATAGCTCTAAGAATTGGCGATGCCAGTGCTTGTTTTTGTATAGATGTTCCTAATTGCGCATTGATGTTGTCTGTGTACAAAAGCTAACTTCGTATAACCCACTGTACATCAATGCACGAATAAAACACGTCGGTTGCAACAATGACATCATCATGTGCAAAAATACATCAGTAATTGCAAATCGAATAATTACATCTATAGAAAAGCACCCTTGTGCAGAAATAAGTAGGGAGCTTCGTGAATGAGTGACATGTTATATAGACAACTGCATACATCAGTAACATCTGTCTGATGATCCACCAGTTCCCTCATCTTCGTAATCACTAACAAATTTCACACAACCTCCTACTGGTGCGTGTTCTTCCTGTTGTGCTGTCTGTTGCAACAAGCGCACCTCTGCACCTGTTGTCCGTGATGGTGACGCCATCAACATCATTTGTTTCGTTTTTGGAACAGCAACAATGCACGGTTCATTTGTTCTACGGTCGCCACGGAACGTCTTTGATCTGACAACGAGCATGCACGTTGGCTGCATGTCTTAACCACCTATCTTGTTAATTGTTGTATACGCAGTTGTTTCGCTTCAATTGTGTTAAAATATTATATCTAATTATTTGTCGCACTCTAAATTAGTCATGTACTAAAGAAAACTATGACTGTCTTTAACTCAGTTAATT
This sequence comes from Nebria ingens riversi, assembly GCA_018344505.1. Lineage (NCBI taxonomy): Eukaryota > Metazoa > Arthropoda > Insecta > Coleoptera > Carabidae > Nebria > Nebria ingens. The sequence continues at coordinate 1,021,889 of JADQWA010000225.1, forward strand.
AACATACATACATATAGGTAGAGCAGGTGGATAAAACATAAAATATTATCTCAAATATTTTCTGGACAAATATTTTAATTCAGTGGTCATTAACGGAAGTATAATTAAGTGTATTTTACGCTCTCAAAAACAATGAAATAATTAAAAAATTAAAATTTATATATGCTATCCAATCCTATTAAACTCTAATGTATTTTCATCTTTTATATTAGGCACACCCCTAAACAAAAAACGATTAAGTTTAAGAATTGTATAGCTACCCATACATCAACGTCAAAATGTTAATTTGATTTAAAATATCCCTATTATAATATTTAATTTCAAAACAGGAACACAATATATCTTCCAATCTAAAATATTTGGAGTGTTCTATACTTAACTGTCTCAACATCCCTAATTTTCATCATTCATATTCTTTAAAAAAAAACATTTATTTACGCCTTTATTAAATTTGCGTAAGATAATCGCCATTTTGTTTTGTTTTTCTTCAATATTTTTAACTGTAATTTTCTACTAAACTAAAGCAAAGAAATTGATTAAAATACGAATTAATGAATCTATGAATTATAGACAACAAATTTACAAAATGATAATTTTCGTCCTTATTACAAAACAGAATTAAATTTCATAAATTCTCTTGGCACAATAAAATATTTAAACTGTTCCTGCTGTGATGAATTAAGTATAATTTCCGCGTATTTATAAGTATATAAAAGCATTTTATTATTAAAATCTTAAAATACACATTTATTTATATTGCTGTATTTTTTAAACAAATTACATTTGATTTATAATTTTTGTATTCATGACAATCTAGAGATATAAATAGCAGTATATCTATTATGTTTAATTATTATTTATTTAATTGCATCGTTTCTAATTACGTTTATACGTAATAGACAACATATTCTCAGAATATTACAATAAAATAAAATGTTTTTTAAATTCTAATAAATAATAAAATGTATATTTTAATTGACTGACTTTTAAGCTTAGATGTCATTGAAGTTTTAGATTAACAAAGATTTATATTAGCTAATAAATATGATTAATTATTGAAGGTATTAAAAGTTTGAAATTAATAAATAAAAAGTATTGAAATGTTTGATTTATAGGGAAATAAATCCGTGTGCATTAATTATTTTAAGTCCAGATAAAAATTGTGTGCATATATGTGTGTATGTGTGCGTGTGTACAGGTGCGAATATTACTTTTTGCAAAACTAGTTTGCTTATGGCTATAAATACTAAAGTGACAAATTGTACTAGTACAGGTTCACGGCAATATGTGTGTGTATGTGTGCGCTAAATTTAGCATATACATCGTAAAACCTTCTTTAATTAATAGTAATGGCTTGTTATTAATGGAAGTGATTATTCATTTTTTATATATTGTCTTTTAAGGTTTACTACCATATTCGCTAAGATATACACCGGGCTTACATGGTTCATTTTTTATAAAATATACGTTAAAAGTGTTTACGCTTTTATTTTTTCGACATTCATTCACGAGCAGGCATTTATTTTTAATTATTTCAGAACAATTTTGCGTTTATTAAATATATATATATTTTATACCTAGGTATACAAGAAAACAATAATTTAATTATACGTGATTATTATTCTAGGATTATATAATATATCTAACTAGGATTGATTCTGTTTTTTGTTGTTGTTCGACTTTGATACCATAAGAATATAATATTTAATAAATCTTCTCAAAAAAACTATAATTTTCATATTAATTAACGATTGTGTAAAATAAGTAATTGTTGCAGCCAGTTCTTCCACAACTAGAGCACGCATCAATGTAATAATTTTAATTAATTGGACAAGCAGTTTGATGATGTTTAATTAATGATGGTGCAAAAACAAGAGCTTTCCATACTTTAATTTGAGGCTTTATCGAAAGATAATTATAGACTTGACTTTTAATGAACGTCAAAGGCATATAAAATATATATAAAAATTGAACGCGGAATAGATTATTTATGCAAAAGGTTTTTTTACGAGATTCGAGGACAGATTTACGCACCAGATAGCCTTAATTAGAGCGATTTAACAATACAAATTAATAACAAGGATTTTTATAAGAGTGATGACTCATTCCATATAAAAACTAATCATAATATTATAGACGTGTGTCTCTAAAGTAAGAGAAATAAGCTTAAAACAATCTTTATCTTTACTATAGTCCGGTTACGCAAGGAACAAACAACCTTACATCACAATCAAAAGTTACTAGAATGAAATTGTACGTTTACGCTACTATAGAATAGAACATTTTAAATCTAAACTATATTTTTTAGAAACTTGACAATCAACTAAGTTTAAAATTCATTTGTAGGTTTGTTTTTGAATAGTCGAATAAGTTAACTACAGCAAAATAACAAACGTCAAACGAGATAAAAAACAGTCCAAAACGTAGCAAATGTGTCAAATTATTACCAACTTATAAGTTTAAAAAAATGTGAATACTAGGTCGTGAAAGTAGACAAAATAATAATTTTTGAAATGAAATTGATATTCTACGACAGTTTAGTTTATTTTAAATAATGTTTAATAAGTACTTTTCATTTTATTTCCTATCGTTTTTTAAGCCAACAGAACATTTCATGTTGATAAGTTTTTAGCAGGTTTTTAGTTACGAAATGACGTAAGATTATTGCCTGCGTATCTGGACTATATCTTTCAGTACATAGAGCATAAGATGTAGTTAATTTTGCAAGATATCCAAGAAATAAACGTCACGTCATATATAGGTCTGAGATAGCTCAAATTTGAACATAACTTATGAATCGATAAGTATCTAGTACCTATACAAATAAATAGATTACCGACGTTACCTCGTTAGATTGCCAAGCAACCAAATTCCCTGACCCAATTTTCTCCGCATACAAACTACTATACCTAGATATACAAAATCAATTTTCTAAATTCGATCGTCCTATAGTAATATATGTTGTTATATAGCTTACCTTATTTAGCTGCGTCAATGTCGGTTATTTCGATTGGCATCTAAATTACGAAACAATAGGATTAAGTAGATTTAGTTATCAGTCATGCTCTTGCATGCTAGATGCCTTTAGCTAACCACCCATCAACGTTAGAGATTATCAAAACCCGGAACCTAGCACTACGCCCCCATATGGTGGGTGCTTACACCCACAGGGGACATTGCACACTGCATATATATATATATATATATATATATATATATATATATATATATATATATATATATATATATATATATATATATATATATATATATTACGATTCATTGTTGTACGTCAAAAATATAAATCATACGATGTTACATCTATATATACTTGCGCGGAAATATTAGAAAAAGTACGAATTTCAATAGCAATTTTCTTGTAACTGGTACACTTTTTCAAGAAATGTTTCAAACAAAAGTTGTGCGAAATATTAATATATTTCATTTTACTTGTAACTATTTTTACTGTAAATGCAGCCGTTTCGGAGGTATTGCTGGAACTGCAAAAGTGACTAAAGTAAACATGTACTTCTGGTTTGGTTATTCTTTTTAAAAATCGGAGGTTTTCTTGCCAGGCATATACAAATCTTAAGTTTAAAGTTTCATCTTTCCAAAAATAGTCAGACTTGATTCAGGGAAGGTCAAAAGGTGTATTTCCGTTAAAATCTCGAGATCGTTTTATTTCATGATTGCAATACTTACTTATTACTTCGTATAAGAAAGTAAAGATTTACCGTTTTACGACAAGAGTTAGAGGATAATTATCCTATCTGTATTGATTTTGCAATGTTAGTTCGCTTTTACATAGAAAATTTGTTTTATAGATATGATAAAAGAATATTCTAGTTTTTTATTCATAGTATCATTGGCATTGAATTGGTCGATACAGGAAATTTATTCATAAATTCTGTTCTCTGGTCGTAATATGGCTGATTTTCAATATTGCCTTTCAATTTTTCAAAAATAAAATATTTAGGTAAAATTCAGCGAAACGACGAGCCATACAAATATATAATTTTTATTCAATATTATTTATGTCATCTAATGAATAACTTCCTGCAGTATATGCGTTTGCCTAAAGGGCGCATTAAAATAACCAATTTCAATACAACATAAACTAAAGACATTTATTTAATAACCAAGCGATAATACTGAAGCTTTAAAGAAAATCACTATAATTACTCCTGAATTAGTAAACGATATTATCGACATATGCGGGCCCATTAATCGACATACATGTACAGGCAGATGCACAAAGTCAAAGTGCCGGTTTCATATTTAACTGCAGCCGGTGATGTGTCGAAGTGAATTGCGCAAATATTTATAGCATCATTGTGTTTGAAAGAAAATGCTGACACACACACACACACACACATACATACATACACTTTTATAAACCTTGTAGTGAATACGGTACTTTTTGCCGTATACTGTTTATCAATAATTGTCTCGACCTTGTCTCTAGTATTCGTTCGATTGAACGAGATTTGTGAACCAAATGATAACCACAGTCACGCATGAATGGAAGACGCACAAGAAACGCTGTGTAAATCATTTTTGTGTTCAACCGTTTGTATTCGTTTTTTTCTGGTGTCGAGATGCAAGCAAAGAAAAACACATTGATTGACGTCGTAAATTATATCTGACTGATATATAAATCTTCGACATTACATTTTTTAGTTATCACAAACATTTAATTTGCTTCACCGGACGTTGATAATACATGTTTCTGTCGTTCCCTCAATTCACATCATGCAGAATGTAAATAAGGTCTATATTGCATATAAAAAAGGATACTCTTCCCGAAAAAAATATATTTCCATTAGACTAAAAGTGTTCAACACTATTCAACTTTTGATGGTGTTGGATATCATATATAGGAATGTATATGTTTGTGTGTGTGATGTATGTGTTATTCCGCGTCTTCGTCGGCGAAAAATGTATGAAAGAAGAGGAAGTTGGAGTGAAATAGAACTAATATCATGCAGCGAAGTGGTCGTGGAAAGACTGATATATAGGCAAACTATTGGAAACTGTCAAATCCAGAGAATACATGATGTATTCGTACGTATGGGTTAAGAAAGGATATATCCCTGATGGCTCGTGTCAGTTATTGAATGATTTTTTGGGTGTGAATTTGAGAATATTCCGCTAACGACATTTAGATTAAAAATTGACAGGCCATTCAAAGTTGATTGATTTGCAAACAGAATTTTTGAACGATTAAAAAGTGTTGCAAATTGATGAAAATATTCAATAATTACCAAGATGTACAGTCAAGACCATTCGTTTTGTGAATTGTAACTGTTAAACCAATTTAATTGGTATTTCAATTTCAAATCTCTTTTGGATGAAAAATTCAAATAAAATAACTTCCGTCCTGTTTGATTGCAAGTTTGCGTGATCACATAAGGCTGCCAAAATAGCATAACTATAGCAACCAAACAAGAATGAAACAAATTAAAAATAAATATCTGAATTCCCACACACTGGACTACAAATATGTATATCAGATTAGATAATAAAATTTTTTTTTTACTAATTGGCGGAAATATTGATTGCTATATTAGTAATTATTATAAATTAGTTGGTTTTCAAATAAATTAAATACACACACACACAGAGACGTAATTCTAAAAATAGTTAGATTCATTTCAGGGAAGGTCAAAAGGTGTATTTTCGTTTAAATTACGAGATCAATATTTTCATGATTACAATACTTGTTACTTCGTATAAGAAAGTAAAAATGTATTGGTAAAACCTCGAAAACAAATATATTAATTAGAGATTGTGAATGAATTGCACCCCATTTGAAAACGACTGTAAATAAATTGTAGGTAGTAAAACATTCTCAAAAGCACACTCCTTAAAACGGGACTGAACTCTCTGAGCAATTGACAGTATGCTAGAAAATTAATTTAAACTCCAGACGAAAACTTGTCCATAATAAAGTTTGTTATAATACAATATGAAATGCATTTCGACAGCAACGAGTATATCAAACGGCGGCAAAGTTCTAAAACTCTCTCTAAAACAATCTAACATCGCCCACCTTGTCAATAAAATTCTATTTGAGCCACCACGCCTTCGCGAATGAAACGACTACAGTTATACACCGATCAAAATCCCAATGGTTATATTTAATTCTTTATCGAAGGAATTCGATACTAGGATGCGATACTCTGAACGATCAAACCTGGTTTCGTTTGCAAAGAATATATACCGAAGTTATAGACTACGAACTCAGACCAGACACATGCATTTTATATACATTCTGATGATAAACGTGATACGAACATATGAAAAATTGTTTGTCAATGTAAAATGAATTGTTATATTTATTCAATATATGTATTTTTTGTTTCTCTGTAAATTTAACATATGTTTTTATTTTCAATTCTTTATCCTGCATATCAATAAATATTTAAAAGATATGATTCGTTATTATAAAAAACGATATAATTTGTGTACTAATTGTTCGCTTGTAATTTGCGTTTAGTACACATTATAAAATTGTTTTACCCTTTATAAATTTATTTGAAGTTTTGTAGCAGTTTTTTTCTGAAATCTCAATACAGTGCCCTTTCACCAATTTCTAGAAGCGCTGATTTTTTTTTTGAGTTTTATATAATTATCTCAGATTTATAAAGAAAACTTAAATAAACATTTTTTTAATTTGGCTAAAAAGGTTTAAGAAACTGATTGTCAATTTTGATCATCATTGTCAAATATGCCAGTTAGATTGCCATATGCATTGTACTTATTGATGGCGTTCAACAATAATAAAATAAATTTTCAAAAATAAAACTTTGTCTTTAGAATTTCCAGAAAATTAAATTGAAATTTCTTGAATTATGATTCAAAAATCTAATGCATCATTGTAACTTTTTTGCATGATTCATTTTCAAGTCTATACAAAATTAATGCTAGTTTTCATAATAAGTTAAGTCCTACTTAAACGTAATATGTATGTATATAATAAACTAAATTATTATTTTATTTTAATGATTGAGAAAATAAAAATTCAAATTGAGTTCAGTGACATTCAATATCTTATCCGATTGAATGTTTACCTTCAATCATATTTACTTTTCTCTGAAGCTGTGACTTTGTTTAAAATTACTATGCAAACATAAATAAATTGACATATTTTATTTTCTAAATAAAAACAAGTCTCGGTTATAATTCCAAGAGCAAGTCTCTGATTCATAGTTGAATGAAAGTTATGTTTTTGTCTAAGTATATAAAAAACTCGTTAAAATTTCAAATTAATTTGATTTTTTGTATCTGTTATTTTTCTAACAAGATTTCTTATAATTACAAGTTAATGGTAAGAACAGTTTTTCATTGTTTATACGTAATTATATTTTTACGGCGCCATCCAAACTATAGAAAGAGCTTCAATATTCGGTTGTGTATCTTACATTCTCAGAATTGATTTTTTTTACAGAAATTCGTTTCACATCTTCTTAAATAGAAAATGTATGTAATGCATGTCACTCGTGAGATCAAAATGTCTTCTTATGAAAGTAACAAAGCAATTTTAAACAATCTGTGTGCTGTCACACATATTATATATGTTCGTAAAGCGTTACTTTTAAATTGTCAATTCATAACATAATTGCCTAGCAGTTATCCAGAAAATAACTGACACCATTGCAAGTGCATTTATTTAGGTAAATTATAGTCAGGATCGCGGTCAATAGATTTTTTAAATAACTATGCATTATTATTAAAAACATCTGCAGTGTCTTGCACTGGATTTTCTTATACATACATAGCTATATTTTGTTTCTCAAAAAAAAAAAATTACTAGAGTAAACATGCACTTCCGGTTTGATATATATATATATATATATATATATATATATATATATATATATATATATATATATATATATATATATATATATATATATTTTAAATGATTTTTCTTCCGAGCCATGTACAAGTTTTAAGTTTAAAGTTCCATGATTAAAGCATTGGCAGTTTTGGCTGTAGAGTGTTCATACACACACACACACGCGCGCGCGCGTACGCACACACACACACATATATACACACACACAGACAGACGGAATTCCGAAAATAATCAGACTCGAGTCAGGGAAGGTCAAAAGGTATATTTCCGTTAAAATCTCGGGTTCGAAAAATGTTATGATTACAATACATCCTTAATACATTCGTATAAGAAATTAAAAATCATTTGACTGCAATCCTGATTATTATTTACCTATGAACATTGTTTAATGCATTTATTTAGTTAGTGACATTATACAAATTGTCAGTATATGTAAAACAAACTTTTGTGTGTGTATCAAACTCTTTCTTATCTCAGGAATTAGTTTTATTTTCTCTCTAGGAATGTGTCAAATGATTAGATCAATCATTTATTAATAAAAATAATCAAAGTAAATGAAATAAAAGTGACAGGAGGAGAAACGAACCTAACATATGTTGACAGATCTGTTTTTTTATTGTCGACACTGTTTTTTTAATTAAAAGTAAATTAGTAATATGTATATGATTTTAATCATAGCATTTGACAGGCTTTCATAGCATTTTCCAGGCTTTCGTAACAAATATGCGCTTTATTGATCATTTTAATCATTGCTAAGTCCACATTATGGAAATTTAAAAATTACATTCAAGCTGTATGCATATGAACTCAGAGACAAAAAGACTATAGAGCGACTAGATATGGTGGGAGCATCGGACGCCGAGCCTAGGGGTATTGTACCCTGCGTCGCGACGGCGAGAACGCTCACCCCTCGCCTGACTTGGGCGCCGACGCTCCAACAGACGTTGCACTCTCTCCATATTCTCTCTGGACACTGGAAAGAATCTGGATCGTATCGATGCATTTGGTAACGACTCGGTTGTCGCCTTACAATTTTTAATACTCGACAACTTGTATTCTCCATTCAGAAATTCCATCCATCCATACATTTTTTTTTTTTTACTTTCTACGTTGATTGTATACATTTATCTGTCTGGGAATTTTCATGGTACGGTCTGTACTTCATCTAATGCTATTTGAAACGTTCATATTTCGCAAATTTAAAATTATTTTATCGCGTATGAGTTTAATCAATTCGTACGCGCGCTGAATTTTATACGCTATATAAATTTTATTATTTTACTTTAAATATATACACATTCTATCTAAACTTAACGCAACCAAGTTTATAGACGTTTGCGTATATTATTCTTTTCCGTCGTCTCATTTCTGCACTTAACGGTGGTAAACAAATCAATCATACGCCGATAATTAATGAATGGGTGAGGAATTTGCGAATTATCACCGACTGCTTTCGAATTCTCGAGATAAATGCGAGAAATTAATGCTTAGAACATAGAAAAGGCAAGAGATCACACTGACAGAAGCCAACAAACAATCCTATATATCATGTTCTGTATAGAATTGCTTGAGCTGATGCATTCTCCTAAACTACGAACGCTCTTCCAAATTGCCCGCAATAAATAATCGAAATTATAAGATTTTTTTGCACTTAAAGTAGAATTTATTTAACCGTAACGTCGTAAGGAACGACCATTTTCCATCTCATTTATTTTTAAAACTATTATTTTCATTATTGTTTTACGGCTTTCAGTACTGAATAAACTTAAATACATCAAAAAATTTGTAATTTTATGTAAATTTTTTTGGTATCATTAAAAAATTTATTAGTGCTTTTTAAGGCCTACTCTTTTTTTATATTGTGCAAGAAAGTAAAGTAAATATGGTGCTTGTATTATTTTTATAATTTAATTAGTGATATCAAATATTTATTTTCTATTAGCAGTTTTTTTTTTGTGATAACTGTAAATATTTGCTATAGTAACAAAAATTCTTTTTCTATTGGTAAAAATGTATTCATTCATAATTTAATAAGTAATAAATACTAAAACGGCTTGCTATATGTATGTATTACCTATGCAAGATAGTACAGTAAATGTGATGCACCCATGCACTTGTGTAAGAAAATAAAGTAAATAGGGTGCAAATGTGTATGTATGTAGAGCGAATGTTTAAAAATGGTTTTGAAAGTTGAACTATTTAAAAAAAACACTTTGTTAGAGTTTAGCAAATATTATCCTTATAAAAGCTTCGTAAATCAAAGTTCAAAACAATTAAAAAAGTTCATCTGATTATTTTTAAAATTAAAAATGCTCCAACAAAATTCATAAATCAAAAACTTTTAAAAACCTACCTCACACCCTGAAGTCGTAAAGAAAGGTATATTTCATTATTATACTAACCCTTTCCTGTACGTGTGCACAAGAAACCGTCATGCATGCATGCATGCATCCACATCCACATATAATCACAAACCACCAACAGCCCAGATACATTTTACATATATTTCAAAATGCCTACACTGTTGTCAATCACATTGGTCCACCTTAGAAGACCCCCAAAATGTGCATCTTTTAATTACTGAACGGCCATTAGGGGTTGTAAATAAAGGCGGGAGTGACGTATCCCCTTTTCACTCCAAGTTACATGTATATGTAGCATGTACTCGGTAATGCACTTGGTTTCACTGTTTATTGCTATTAATGACGTTTATATTGATATTTATTGGTGGCAGTTGCTATTTTAGAATTTATTATTTTGTGTGAATTTGTGTAGAAAAATATACAAACTCAATTGAATTTGCGTCATTTTATTTTTGTTATAGAGCCAATGGGTTGTGAAAAATAATTATCGTATTATTTTTAAATCAGTGAATATTCATTTATAGTTAAACTGCACACATATTTATAGCCACAATTGTTTCAAAACTATGTTATATAAAATATTAGATTCTATAGTAGTGTAAACATACAATTGCAATCTAGTTACTTATGACTGTGACGTAAAATGTTAAGAATATACTACTGTTATTAAATGGAATATAAATCTATACATTATAATTAGATTCTAATTTAATTCGTATTTATCGCAATCGTTTATTAATTATTTGCTATTATTATTTAATGACTTTGAATGAAGCAAAAGAAGTTTTTACGGATAGAGTTGAGTAGCGAAAGATTGTGAACGCCAACGTGCAAATTTAAACATTCATATCTTTAAATATATAAAATATTAAACAATAAAACTAAGATCAATAGTGGAATAATACAGCAACCTTTAATTAAAAAATTAAAATTATTGTTAGATATTTTCATTTGTCTTTACGATTTATAATATAACTATTAAATTGATAATTGATGGATGCTTAATTAGGTAAAATAATAAACAGGCTTCCAGTTTATAGTAAAAAATAATTAATTACACTCGACGTTTCAACATTTCTTATGTCTTCTTCAGGCGAACAATTAGTCGGATAATTTAAAATGTATCGTTATATTTTAGAAAATAAATAAATAATTACAAACAAAATTTAGTTTTTCTATCACAGCTAGTTACTACTTAAAATGGTGTCTTTTTTGCCTAAAGAAAACATAAGAGATGTCGAAATATCGAATGTAACTAATTTTTTTTAACTCTTGACTGCAATCCTAATAACGATTAAATATAGCTAGATTGAATTAAATAAATTGAAAGCATTAAACAATGTGATGTTAAATTTCTTTGTGGTAAATACAATATATTTTCCTTTCAGTTTTCATTCAAGATGTATTTGGTAACAAAAGTTTGACATGTCACAAATAAAAAGTAACGCATTTGTTAGAATGGTGAATGTAGCATCTTTACAGAACCCCAAAACTGTCTCCAAGATGTGGCACATTTTTTATCGAACGTCGGTCGTAGTAGTTACCTATTGTCAACACAATGACGTCATCTAAGGTGTACTTTTTGACAAATGAAACTATTTATTCTGTAACATGCATGGCGTGTCTGACATAAAAATACCTGATTTTTTAATTGTGATAAATAAAACCAATAAGAAATGATTTATTTTAGATGAAATCATGCAATGTTTCGTGTGATATTTAGCCAAATTTTTTACATATTTCAATTTTTAAGAATGCCTTTGTCCCTTGTAGACATTTTTTCTTTAATGCGCTTCACCCTATTGGTACACAGAAAAATATTTGCTAATATTTATATGTAAATGTTGAGTGCTTAAAATGCGAGATATTTAAATTGTACCCTGTGGAATTTTCTTACGCACAATTTCGGTTTTGAGTCGCTGCTTTACGTTTATGCTGAGTACAAAGAAGATCGAATATGGTTTTGTTCGTTGAATGTCATTTCGTCGACCTAAATATTAAAAGACTCAAAATGCCACTCTTTTTATTAGGTACTATTAAAACTGGAATGGCTATAAAGTGTAAAGCAGTGTTCTTTACGTCGAAACGACAAAATAACTGCTTCGAGCGTTTTTAAGTTTAAAGCACATTGGCCTAAAATGATATGAAGACCACAAAAGATAACTAGCAAAACACAAAAGTCTAGAAATCTATTTTAAAATAGTCATGCGCACATAAACAACGCCGTGCTTTCTACCCTGTGATCGCTTTTTCAATTCTTAAAGATGGTTCACTAACATTTTTAAGTAGCCCGCAAGTAGAAGAAGTTTGGGAATTGCTGATTTAGTACATTGATTCAAACAAATCATATATATATATATTTGGTGATTCATTCCTAACTTATATCTATAAATAATAAACTACTATTTATAGGCAATTTTAAAGGAGGTTTTACTTAAAGTTACTTTAAAATAACAAATATAGATTTTATAGCTACGAGTGCTGTAAACCTTTTTTTAACATTTAAATATTACATACATACATAGGTGCAGTTTTAACTTATTTATCTAAGTTTCTCCTACAGAATAGTACTTAAACGAGAAAAAGACCATTTAAACATTAGATATTAAATTACCGTAAATTATCTACAACACAATACTGTAATTTAATATGGCTTGTGAAATGTATTGTTTTAAATAATTAGTAATAAATGTATAATAGCAATATTTGACATTTAAATCGTTAATGCGAAAGTTATTAAATTAATAATATTCAACCATTGTGAAAATTTATCGGTTGCTTGCTGTGGATGACGTAGCTCAAGTGGCAGAGCCTCAAAGCGTAGATTTGAAGGTTCCAAGATCGAATCCCAGCGGCATCCGATAAATTTTTCTCAATGGTTGAATATTAATAATCAGTAATAATTTATCAAATGTAGAATAGGAGAGAGTCAAATGTGATAGTATGGTCATATTGAAAGATTTACGTGGGCGGGATGAATGGTGTGCGGATGCGATGTCGTCCACGGATTATGTGGAGAAATATGATTGAGAATGGATTGCGCGTATGAAAAATTGCATTTGATGGGAATAGGTATTAAGTTATGTATGTGTGTATTTATCAAAATTAGTGTCAATACAAGCATCGCTAAAGAATTAAAACAGTAATAAAAGTGTACTGAATAGATGTTTAATTTAAAAATAGCTGAAACACAATTCTATTTAATTGCTTTGGATACACAATCTATTGGTTTGTAAAGTATATCATTTTAGGCCTGGTAGCCTATTGTTTTTATTATGAAGACATGCGCGTTAGTACTTCGCGTGACTGCCGAAAGGGTAGTATTTGTAATGGTGGGGATTTTATAGTAGTAGCATGTGGAAGTTTGCGCAGAGGGTGTGCAACCTCCCTTGCAGTAACAGTTCGTAGCGTTATACAGTGTTGTTTGATACATATAGGTATTATTGTGTGTATGTACATTGAAACACTTTCAATTTCTTTCGAAACACTTCAAGTGCGTTTGACAATTCATTCATTGTGATTATAAATTGACGTTTTCGTTATTGTTTCTTGGCAAAACGAAGTTTTCTATGTGTTTTCTGATGAATGGGAACCAATTTTACAAAGACTAGTCGGGTAAGTTCAGTTGACTTTCCTTCTTTTAACTATCACTTGTGTTTTTTACGGACGTGCTTTGGTCGCCCCCTAAGTATGGTCTAATCAAAGGTTTTTAGGATTATTGTGACCCGAGTTCCGGGTCTGATTGGATCCTATTGAAACGGTTGTTCTTTAATGTTAATGTAATATTATTAGGTCACCCCAAAATGTGTAAAATGAAAACACATTTAAGTTTTTATAACTTTTTTTTTATGATTTATATTTGTAGCTTAAATTAATAAATATAGCATATATATATTAAGTATTATTTTTTATGTTTTATCTTCTACTTTCGCTTTTTATGATAGATTTACTATAAAATTCTATTAGCAACTTTTAAAGTTTATATGTTTTGTCCTAATTTACAAATTTTGCCAATATATAAAAACTTCTATCAATTTAGCATTGTTGTTTTTTTTTATTATTATTGAGAAGATTAAAACTTTTGAGTGCTTCAAAAGTACTTTTTACTCGTAAATAAATAATCTCGTTCGATATAAAATAGTCGCTTCGCGATTTTCTAGATACGAAAGGATGTCATTATAAATTAATAAAATCCATATCACGCCTGATTGAATTGACATGGATTCTGATTAAAATTTTATGAGAAAATCGCTCGAATAATTATAAATCCTTAATTAATTTCTTGGTGTAATCGATTTGAGCACCACACGCGCATCGAGAAATTCTCTCCCATGCATAATATATTTCCCAATTTTGAATTTCAAATGTGCGGATTTAGGGAAATTCTATTCTGTTTGTTGGGATTAGTTTGGTTCTGGGCGGACGGCTCCCTTTGGGCCCGTGGCTTTAACACAAATAACAGCAGTTGTAATCTTTCTTTGGTTTCTATATTGAAATCAGACCTCCCCTCCCCCCGCGTATTCTGTTTGTAGTTCATTATATTCATTTCCATTCAACACACTGCAAATATAACTTGAATAGGCTTTAAGATCTGCCGACTTGATATTACAGGACAAAGATGCTTCAGTGAGAAACTCTTTGAATAAATTAACATTTCAGGTTTCTTATTCAATTTATGATAATACTTTGAATTATCACGATATTTATTTTTTACTTTTCAAAGGGTAATTAATTATTAGAAATTATTTATAACATGTCAATGAGCTTAAGCAATTGGTTACACATCGTAATTTAACTTCAATTTCGTTTCAAAATTACGTAATTAGACTAAGACAAAGAATTACTTGGATGAAATGAAAAGTTATTCGTAAGAATAGAATTATTTACGTATTCGTAAAGTTCAATAGGGTTGATACATTAAATGGAATATAAATCTATGCATTACAATTAAACTGTAATTTAAATCGAATTTATCACAATTGTTTTCTCTTTTAAACTGTATCGTTTATTAATTATTTGTAATTAAAATTTCGTAACTGCCGTAAAGCTCACGATAGCATAAATAATATCTCAAATAGACCCCCCCCCCCCCCCCCCCATTAAACCAATGAAACGCGTTGCTTGACTGAATTGATCGAGTTCAGTTTCTGGATCACGTAACCAATGAGTTTGTTAAAAGCTGAGCTCAATTACTTCGTAACATATATCACCAGTTGTATAATGTAGAAAACACTAGATATCATAATTTTGTTTCGTCATCAGGATGACTATCATTATAACATCTGCAGTGTCTTGCACTGGACTTTCTTATACCTAGTAGGTATATTTTGTTTATTTAGAAAGGAAATTAAAATATAAAATTTTAAAAATTCAACAAAATATAATAATTCTTCACGTTGTTTTATGAACTTGTATGGCTAGACGTTTTTAAGACTTCAAATGAACTAAAAACCTAACAAATTATTCATATATAATACTTTTAATATTTTATTAACCTTTGAAACACTTTTACTTTCTATTTGTCATAAGTATCATTTCCTTTACCTACGTAACCATGGCAACATAAATAAGAAATTAAAGAATTTCAATAGCAATTTTCTTGTAATTGATACACTTTTTGAAGAAATTTTTCAAACAAAAGTTGTGTATAATATGAATAGCTTTTATTTTGAATACTACTATATTTTCTATAAGTGCAGCCGTTTTTGAGATATTGTAGAATCCGCAAAAAATTACTAGAGTAAACATGCACTTCCGGTTTGAATATTCTTTTCAAAAATAAAAGGTTTTCTTGCGAGTCATATATAAGTTTTAAATTTAAAGTTTCATGAGTATTGCATTGGTAGTTTTGGCTATAGAGCGCTCATACACACACACACACACACACACACTCTGTCACTTTCTATTTCTCTCTCTCTCTCTCTCTCTCTCTGTCTGTCACACACACACACACACACACACATAGACGGAATTGTCGATAGATTATGTTGTTTTTTTTTTCATCAATTAATTCAAAATATATAATGTAAACAAAACTTGGATGTTTGATGGTTCGCTGGCTTGTAAGGGAAAATTATAAAATGCCCAAATGTTCATTAATCATTCAGTTAGTTTTCGTAAATTTATCTGAAAAAATACTGAAAAGTTTCCAAACAAAAGATGAAAAACAAACATCTCATGCCTAATCAAATTAGAAAAAAAAGTTGAAATTAAATTTTCAAATTGAAATCAAATTGTAACAGAACTTTTTGCCGGTTGCCGTAAGTAAGTTTTTATCAGGTTTGTAGCCGGGCTCAAAGACGTCTGCATCGCATATAAGAACAAAACATCTGCCTATATCCGGCAGGTATCTTTCTATACGCAAACTCGCTCATGGCTTTGGGGAAAAGCTTTCGCGGAACTTTTAACGGGCATAGTTTCTTGTTATGAGCTTACCGGAACCCCTTATATCTGTCTACGACTCACTACAACTATACTTATAGTACACAATTGCTATCTAAACTATAAACCACGACAAAAAATAAAATAAAATACTAACAGTTAACCAACAAAATTATTTTAATTAAAATTTACATTCAATAAAAACTATACATTCATCTATTTTTAGAATTACCTAAATAAAATTAGTGTTTTTTTTCCTGAAATTTGATAATTACGTAAAAGTTCATGCTTTGTTATTGTAATCAGATAATGTCATTTTCGCTGTTATTGATTAACTAACTGATTGAATCCGGTAAACTCTCAATATAATGTAATTATGAGGATCAAATCAGCTGACAAGCGCTACGGGTTGCTTATGCCTAGGTGTTGTTTATTCTATGGCGCAAACTGATTTTTTAGACATATCTAGACTAAATTTGATTTAATTACTTTAAAACGTTATCAGACTCACATTAAATAAGCAATTTTAAGTAAATAAAGTGACAGGGTTGCAAAAAAAATATTAAATTTGAAATAAAATCAATAAATTTGGCGTCTCGTGTATTTCAATTGAATAGAAAATGATACCCAGCGTAGCAACAAATGTCAAACTGTTAAAATATATATATATATATATATATTTTTTTCGTTCGTAGACAGTGGGTGGTAGTATGCAGGAGTGCGTTTTCCAAAAGCGGGCATCGATTAGAGGGGCTGACCCTAGCCCCGAACCGAACAGAACCCGGTGTGGTAATAAAGCGAGGCCGTGTATGCAAAGCAGCAGCGAGAGGACATTCTAATCGAACCGTTTATGTTATTTATATCCACCAATATTCTGCTCTCCATTTCCACCCCACCCCACCCACACACTAAAATACACACATGAGGTTATCGGATTCTCGGTAACATCCACAAATTTAACCCCGTTTAATCTACAAACACCGAGGAACGTCGTTCCTCTCACAAACAAACCGCAGCGGTTACTGATGTTCATAATTGCAGATTTATCGTATTTACTTTTAGACGGACCATATTATTATGAAGTTAACCAGATCATAATTTAACCCTTCAAAGACAAAATTTGTTTTACAAAATTTATCTAACATATAGTAATGAACAGAAACTTTTGTATATTTCGTAAACGTATAGGTACTTTTAAGATGACCACTACCGACATGGAGTATACAATATTTTCATTTATAATTGTATAAATACGTATTTCAAAATCTATACCTAATAAATTGTAGATTAATTCTCCGAAAGTAGTCAGACTCGACTCGGAAAGTCAAAAGATGTATTTCCGTTAAAAATTCGAGTTAGAAAATATTCTTGATTACTATACTTCCTTACGTATGTACATTCGTATAAGAAAGTAAAAACTGAAATGGCATTCTTAAATTGTTCATACAGAAATGTATCTGAATTATAATTGTTTTGAAAACAAATATCGTATTTATAAGTGCAAAATTAAATTAAATTCGTTGTTAAAATTTAAAAAAAACATATACATATTTGATCGGAATAATAAAAATTAGTGTTTAGAATCCTATTATATCGGAAAATCTCCGCTTCTCTACTCTACTCTGTTCTGCTGTGAAGCAATGAAAATGCAATTATCTAAAACTTAATCAACAATAATCCAGTTATATTATATATCACAATGTGTCGTTGGTTGGGGGTTCAAAGTCCGTAATGTTGAAGACACAAGATGAGTTTAACATACATACATACATACATATGAGTATCGTTTCATCGTCGGTGTCTACTTCAGTTTAAAATCAATGTCAGTTCCCTAGAGGCGGACGTCGCTATCGATTAGCAAAAGTCCTGATTCTACAACACACCGACCACTTCCATTTGCTTTGTCTGCACTGCAAATTGCTCAAGAGATACTGTATAACCATCAACGTGTATATACGTATGTATCTTCTTTCCCATTTCCTGTTTATACTACCCACAAAATAAAGATTCTAAGCATTTGTTTTTCTTTTCGTTCAAACTTTAGTAGCGCTACTTGTATAAATATTTAGATACTACTAGCAATCTAGCATATATCACTTTATTTTATTGACTAGCTTCTTACAATCACTTTTGATTTCATTGCGTTTAAACGATCCACTACCTAGCAAGAAATGCTTTCATCTTTAATATTTACGTATATGTAATTCTTATTGATAAGTGTAGTTTATTTCGATAGCAAGCTAGAAACGAAATAATTTAATACATTTTCCCGCAAAACTAACATGATTCGATTTTCTAATCCATTGGTTACTAAAGTTAGAACATTCTACTGTGGGGGATTTACACAGTAGTATTGTTAATGTAATGGGGTGTATATGTGTAAATAAGAATGCATTTTATCACGCCTTTCCCCAGAAATGTAGGGTTCCAAAAGATTTATGTCTTAGATCTTAGTATCAAAATTAATTTCCATTTATAAACCGTATTTTAACAAAATCATTTAAAACAAATTTCTTAGACGATTTCGGGTGACAGACATCAAGTTTTCATTTAATATGCAGACAATGTTTCAAAACTAACAGTACATATAAAATTCTTTCTAAAGCACGTCGTATGTATTATTTCTCAGATCTCACAAAGACAACGATTTCCTTGGTTGTTGTTTGATAACTTTGAAAACTGTTCAAATATACTGGCTTAGGATTTAATATGAATTTACGAATCGCGACAGAAAACTCAAAACTTCAATAAGATGCAGTCAAATTTTAGGTTCCATAAGTTGGTAACATTGGTTCTCGTAATATCGTGATTCAACCAAAAAATTATAAAAACAATTTCTCGTCCTAGTCGTAACTCATTTTAATAAAAGACCATGCTGGAACTTTTATGTTTTTAATTTTAAAAACCCTAAACCCTGTTGTCTGGCATATAATTACGTGGATTTTATTTTTTTTCAAAACCAGACCACCCCATTCAGTTTTATTCCGGTGTAATTAAAATGAATGACACGAAAACATTTTTTTTTTGCAACACAAAAACGTGTACAAAATATTTAAGGCTTTTTATCATGCTTGTAGTACAGTGCAACATATTTTAATCAATCTTAGCTGTAAATGACAGCTGAAACAAATCAGAAAAAGTACTCATTATTAAAAAAGAAAAAAATTGGCGTTTAAGAATTTGATGCCTCTTTTTTGGCGCCCGCGGATATTTACATATCAATCAAAAGTAATCCGAACGGATATCCCATAATACCTAATGGCTTAAGGGGAAACCGTCGGAAAAGTTAAAAGGGGGGTGATGAGGGGGGATTGAAACTCTTTCCGTGAGTGTCACTAAGAGTAGATATATGTTGGGGAGACCAGCTGGGCTATTTCAACCGTTAAATTGGTACTGCAAGACTAAAAATTTATGTTGCTTTTCTCGGATTTAATTGATGTGCAAAACTGCCTACAACATATAGTTGTGCAAACAAGGGACACAAAACCCTAGAAAAGTTAATAGCTCAATGTTTCCTAAGTCCTTTAGGTAAAATATTGTGAATGCATGTCTGTCCCTAACATATACTTTGTTTATTTAAAGTTGGCGTGCTTTAAAGTAATTTTAAAGTCAATATGACTTAAATGATTCCGAAAATGTTAATATTAGTTATATTCTTGGTAACATGCTGGTCGCTAGCTCGTTCACTAGTCGTAAGACCAAATTTTGTCACCTCTACTCTTCTGAAGGTACCGAGCCTATTTCAACCAAATTTGGCACACATATTGTGTAGCTATCCGATTAAACCCGCTCGAATTTTAAATCCAATCAAATCCGTATTTCAGGGAATATTGAGCCCGCAAAAAGCATTATTTTTTTAACTTTAACTACAACAGTAAAATCTACGTAAAATTAAACATATTTTGATGTGTCTAAAGTTTATTCAGATTATAACTGAAAGCCGTAAAACAATAATGAAAATTAAAATAAATAAAAAACAATTGAACTGTTTTTGTTTTTTACCGGCTTGTGCGATGTTTTGAATAATATATATGACAGTTGCTATCTTAGATTGATTACTATATCTTTGTTAGTTTGATTGTTATTTCGATTTTTTAAAATTATATTGCATATATTGTTTATTTATATAGAAATTCGGTATGTCAAACTTTAGGTATTGGCGCAGCCAATGCTTGGTTTTATGAGCAAACGACAATTTCACATAAAAACCACCATTTTTGAGTGGGTTTCGCTAAAGTTATTAAATTATATCTTTGTCTTACCTATATTAAATAATTTTAAATATTTTTTCTTTTTTTTGAGGTGTGCTTCATGTTACAGGAATGAATGTGTTTCGTGTTTTGATTGTTAGATATGTAGGTACATACATACATATGTACATACCTATATATAGTGTATTATTTTTAGCATTCATAATAAGTATTAATAGGAATAATATAACGAAATTGGGTTAAAAATGAACAATACGTTCTTGGCATCATCTGTAAGAGTGATATTGAAAGACAAGAGTAGATATTTCTTTTCTTGACTTTGATGTCGAGCAAGCAAGTAACCTGCCGCCATTGTCTCGTCAAGTGGTTGTCACAGTGAACAATACCGATACCACTTATACGTAAGAGATATCTCTCGTCTTTCTTCCTTACATTTCTCCACTGATATAATACAATAAAGAAAGTGTGCTTGGGAAGCAATACTTGTGTCACAATTGTTCACCAATCAAATTTGATGGCTGAATTCTCTTATTGAATTTGATTCTTCACCACTCCTCTATGAACATACCGTGGATTAGAATATAGAACTTGTTTGGAGTTTGTGGCTAATATTCTAATGAAATGAATAATTCAGTAAGTTGCGGTACATACCTAGAGGAAAAGTGTCACACGAGGAGATGTATGATACAAGTTTCAACTTGTTTCACTTCTCTGGATTCTGTAATATTTACAGCAGCACGTTTCTCAAATTTCATTCATGTGCGTTTGTAATATACGCATGTTGTAAACAAATAGAAAGTCTTATTTGACATTAACAACTTCATTAATATTTGGTATCGGTTTCAGAATTTATGTAATCATATGCTAATTTTATATATTTATATATGTAACTATATAATTTAATGTTAGGTATATATGAGCACACGACTGATGTAGAATTGAGATATTTCCAGAAAAAAAATAGATTAAAAATTACTCTTATATACCTAGCACGCTTACAATCATTGCATACATGAAAACATAAGTACGTAAGCGCGTAAATACACACACACATACAGATATTAACATTGTATACAAATGAATGTTGTCCATTGGGGAGACGATGGAGTGAATATTGGAGTGAGATGGAACGGGCATTGCAGAGGAAATTGTTTGGATATGCCAAGCCAAAGGCCCGGTGTAGACCGGAACTGTTTGACGGACTGAAATATAAAATATCCGGATGATAAATGGTTCGAAACGTGTACGCTATACCAAATATAAATTCAATATCTCGAGCTTTTATGACAAGCGAATATGAAAATATGTATTTAAAATATTATGGTTTCGTTAAAATGTCAACATTGATCCCATTTTTGTGATATTAATTACACATATATTAGAATGTTTATTATTAAATGTTTTACTATTTTCAATGTTAATAATTGTTTAAATAAATTTGAAACAGGAACAACAATATATTTTGGTTTTACTGGAGTTTGCCTAAATTTTCAAATTTCAACACCACAAACTATGTTTGTTACAATCAAAATCATATTTACACAGCAAAACAACGAATACCTTATTTAAATAAAACAATATCATTAATTTTATTATTATGAATAGATTTGTTAAGAAAGCTATGTATGTATGTACTCGTATGTATGTATGTATGTATGTATGTATGTATGTATGTATGTATGTACTCGTATGTATGTTTGTACTCGTATGTATGTATGTATGTATGTATGCGTGTACTCGTATGTATGTATGCGTGTACTCGTATGTATGTATGTATGTATGTATGTATGTATGTATGTATGTATATGTATGTATCTACATATGTATGTGGGTGTATTTATGTAGGTAAGTTAGTATGTATGTATGTATGTATGTCGTGAAGAATCCATTTAAATAAAACAATATCTTTAATTTTATTATTATGAATAGATTTGTTAAGAAAGCTATGGATGTATGTATGCATGTACTCGTATGTATGTATGTACTGGTATGTATGTATGCCTGTGTGTATGTATGTATGTATGTATGTATGCATGTATGTACTCATATGTATGTATGTATGTATGTATGTGTATGTGTATATGTATGTATGTGTGTATGTATGTATGTACTCATATGTATGTATGTATGTATGTATGTGTATATGTATGTATGTACATATGTATGTGGGTGTATTTATGTAGGTATGTATGTATGAACGGATGTGTTTTCTATTGAAATAAAGTTATAATACCTATATAACAAAAAGTAGGTACCTACATGGAATTAGAGTTATTAATCCAGTGAATAAAGATTAGTAGAGATAATCTGGCATGACGCCACCTTAGAAACTATTCATTTTAATATATGCCCCAGCACACGTTGTGGTCCACACTATACTAGGAGATCGTTTTGATAATTTACGAACAAGATATGTAAATTTAATTTTGTGATTGTGTCAGATTATTTCACGATTTAACGGTATGTATGTATGTACCTATGTAGGTATATACGCTCTATGCTGCCTGGATACAGCTAGCATATCAGATGTTTCAAACTATAATAACTTAAACAACTAAAACTGCTTCAACGAATTATTTTAATCATATTATCTTGTCATTTTTAATTTTCAAATTTGATTTAAGAGGATCAAATCTCTCATCTGAAATAGAGCATGCATACATGCATGCACGATTTTTTTATACGTAAATATATACTGTTACATATCATATTTCCATTTTAATAAACAAGCGATATGATTACAAAATTGAAATGTACTGATTAGTCGACGCACTACTACACGCAATATGTTTAGAGAAAAACGTTACTATAACTAGGAATTTGATCATCTTATTTTACACTAATTAAAGTCTGTTGCACTTACTAAATGTTTCTTTCATTGTCTGTAAAAGAATTTTAAAACTCAAATCATATTCTTTTATGTAGGTATATATTAGCGTAACTTTTCGTTCTGCATGTTCAAATTTTATTGTGAAAACGAAATGCTTATTTTATTTAAATAATAATACACTTTCCTTTGAAAGAATGTTGAATGAAAGATTTACGTGGGTGAATAAAAATTATTTGTCAGAACAGGAAAAACTATACTTCCACTGATGTACAGCGGGCATTAACCAAAATTGCAGATATTGAGCAGTTGTGGCAGTGATTCCGTTATTTAGATGTGTATTTGCTCCCCTAAGAATGTTAACAAAAGTACTTTTATGTGTAAAAATTACGCTCGAGAAGCATGCATACAACAGTGCACTAATTCTTGCTATTATAATAGTGACCCCCTCGCACTGAATAGCGCTCAAGTACACAAACACACACACAATGTCCGAATAGTACTTTCAATATACATTCATGTCAAACACATCAAAGTCAGAGTGATGGGGGCAACACGTTTTGTGGTAGGTCCTACGAAATTCAATTTATCAATCGACACTACCACCGCGAGCCGTGTGGAATGGATAGTGTCTACGTGTCTCGGTGGCACCCCAGTGTCTGTGCTGTGCTGTGCCGTGCCGTGGTGGAAGTTGTTGTTGTTATGGTACAAGCAATGCGAAGCAAGGTCAGGTTGGGTGACCTAGGCCCCTGCAGGAAAAACGTGCCTAGAATCGCTTTCTTCAATTTTACGCTCTCCGGACGTTCACCCGTTCTTACATCTTGCTGCAGAACCATGTGATTTTTAACTCTGAGGAAATAATGACACAAATATTCATACAACTGATAGCAATGTATTCAAGGTAGCCAACAACATATTTTTATATTAAGTACGCAGCTGTGGCTCATATCTTTCAATAATTATGCATAAGATACTATTTTCTGTATCGCCATTTTCAAACTGCGCGCATTTCAATTGACTATCTGTATATGTATACACATTTTACGAGAATGCTCGCAAGTTAATTCATGTATTATAGCAACCATTCATGCTTCAGTACTTCTAGTATTATTTTTTATTCAAAACGAGTTAGTTGAGTTGGCGGCTTGCCGATTCTGTGAAGCGTATTTTACAGAATCAATAAATATATTATAATGATACAATTTATTATCTTTTAAACTTGATTGAATTATTACATTTGTAGTAAAGTTTTACCTCTAATTCTAAAGTTTGTGACGTTATAAACCTTATTTATATAGGTACCTATATATACATATATTGTTTAGAACTATTATGAGTAATGGTTTGTAACAACAGAGCCCCTTGTTTACATTTTTACCCCGACGTATACTCCAAATTACTTTTGTATAGTATTTTTTTACGTCCTTATACGAAGTAAAAAACCTTTTTCGAGACTTTTTTTTATATAAGTGTAGAGTCACTTCTAATTAATTACAATTTAGTAGCGAACTAACCGAGCACTAACCAAAAACATGCGTATATAACGCATGGGTAGTAACTATTCAAATACACCAATATAATATTTCTTGCACGCAAACCACCCCTTCCCCTCAAAATCCTGCTCCAGCCACTAGTGGCGTTCATATTGAGAGGACATTGTCCAATCTGTGCCCAATAAAGGGCCTTGGGGCAGTATGAAGGACGTAATACTCCACAGTACTCATAAAACATGATATCCGCTTAGCCCCCCTTTGATGGGACGAAGGGGGACACCGCAACATGCATGTGTTGTGTATTGTTTGCTCTGTGTCTGTATACAATGCATTGTATTGGAAATTTTGCTGAAATTAATTATTACCACACGAGTTATTAGGCTGTAGCGGGTTTTCAGTAAAAAAATATTCATTTGAGATTAATGGAAGCTATATATTTAGGTTTATTATTATTTTTACGGACGCAATATAGTTTTAGGTTAAATTAATATTTTATCATGCATTTTAAAGTAATACATTCGACTGTAATCGAGGTTTTTTTAAAAAACAGATTAGTTATTAGATGTACTTAAAGTTGTTTAATTAAGCATTTAATTTCAACATGTATTATTTTATGGTGTTAGTATTTCATTTAGTTTCGTGGCAGTGGTAGTTTGGGTATTGAAGATAGTATTTCCGCTGGAATGTTTTCCTGGGAAGCCGCAGGAATCTAAGAAGATTGTCTTTGACTTCCAAAGCCTCTATATACGTTGAATTCTCTACGAAGGCGTTGTAATGCTATTTATTGTAACATAAATAGACATGTAAGCTAGCTTGCACACTATAATAGATTATTAAAGTATTTTGTTAAAATATTTTTTTAAATACTTCATTTCACGAAACAATAAGTTATGTTTTGTTCTTTCTTTTGTTTTAGAGGGAGGCTGCTCAGCGCGATGTTGAGCGAGAGCGGCGTCTTCGAGCGGAGAGCGAAGCACGGGTACGTGAAGCAGCTGCAGAAGCCGCACGCTGCAGGACGAGGCTCAAACTACTCACCCAGGAATTTGCCAGGTAGGAAGATCTACGCATTTTAGTTGCTTACTCAAAAGCATGACAATATTTGAGATATTGCATCCATTAATTTCTATTGTGATACATTCCCTAAACAACGCCTACTAATCTTTAATTTTGTCAAGAACTTTTCTTTCGCGCAATTCATTCATAATCATATTTATCCACTTATTCCGAGGATGCTCTCGCATTCTCGCACCATTCATCTCTCCCACATAAATCTTCTTCGTCAATCTTTCATTCGACATATAGTACAGTTCGGCAGAATAACTTCTAAAAAATAGGTATTTTTGACGTGTAAAACTTTAAAAATCATATTTGACCTTAACAAGTTATTTACAAGAGGAAATTATGTTCAGAGCAATTAAATAATTATTATAGTTTCTAATATTCTTCGTAAATAATTTTAAAATTATATCATTTTTAATGGTTTATATTCAAGAATATTGCGATTTTTATTAATGGTATAAAATAGCGATTATCATATAAGTTAGTGAATTTAGCGTTGAATATAAAACAAATTATGAATTACAAATTAAATTATTTTGTTTTAGAAAATCGTTTCGCAATATAACTAAAGTACGGTTTACATATTAATTCAATCTACTTACGAACTAAAAGTTTATGTAGAAATTATGCATGAAAATTGTATTAAACTAATTTTACTTCGAGTTAATTTCGTCTGCGTGTTTCAGACTCTATAATATAGAATATCATAATATTAAAAGAACGTTGAACCGAGCGGCAAATTGTATTAAAAAATATACTATTAGGGCAGTAATAGTTTTGACGCGGTGTATTATAAAAAATAATATTAAAATGAAACCCATATCACATGCTTTCATCCTATTACGGAACCAGATCACTATCATTAGTAAACAATGGTTGATACATCAATTTAAACAATACCCTAACTAATATGTGATGATATTTCATTGCATATCTAGTAACCGGGTTGCTTTGCTACCAAAATGACGTGATGTTTATGATATGTTTACCAGCGGTTAATGTCACCAGTGACATGTATTGACTTTTGATTGATTGATGATGTTTGAGTGAATTTCGCACACTGTATGCACAAACTGTTGTACCTATATATAAAATAGATAAAAAATAGTTACAGGAAAACAAATATTTACTTTTCATCATTTACTTTTACCACCCTTAAACAAGTGATGATTTTTTTAATAAATGATAAACAATGATGTACGAATTCGCTTTTGAACTGTGTCTTAAAATTTACGTAGAAAACAATAAAATAAACAGTTCTGGTAAAATAATATTAATTTGCTACAAGATATGACGATTTTTATCTTGCAAGATGACAAAACGATTTGATTTATTATATTCATAACGTAAATAATTAATTACACTTATTCTTATTGTATAATACGAGTACATTGGTGTGCAAACTTAACACTGTATACACCAAAGGCCCGCAAAAGCCTTCTCGCGTTACACAATAACAACAATTGTTTTCTAAAGTAAAATCTTTGTGAGAGTAGGGAGGGGTCCATATCATCGCTTCTCTAGAACAATAGGGGATGTAGACTAGCTTTAGATTTAATTAATGAAATGAACACAAAGGTCGGTTCGTTATCGAGCAAAATGCATTGTGTAAACATGCCACACATTGCGCATGCAGTTTATACCGAATATGTACTCAATAATATGTGTAGGTACTGAGTGTGTTGGATGTCGAAAAGCGTATTTCTGATGTATGCCAATCGCACTTGGAGTTATTCAATTAAAACTGTCGAGGGCTTAATTGAATTTAATCAATAATTAAATAATATAGTTAGTTGGAGCATACGTTACGTTACACAGAAAAAAGAGCAAAAATTGTACGAATCAAACAGCGCGTGTATGAAGAGTCATAATTTTATTAGTGAAATAGATTGTGATTGCTACCAATTAACAAAATGCTATTTACAATTTGCCGTGTATAATTTAGATAAATATGAACGTAAATAGTACACATTTATAACAATAATTCATGAATGAAACATCGGTATACTTCTTGCATGTAACTGCCAAATTTATTTAATTTAAAAAAACTTCTGCAGTGTCTTGCACTGGACTTTCTTATACGTAGTAGGTATATCAGTTAAGATCTTACGTGCCATATATAAATCTTGAGTTAAAGTTTCATAATTTTACTTTGGCTATAGTGTGGACACACACACACACATACACCGCGCGGTGCGTGAGGGGGAGGAGGAGATAGACGTCAGATTCGACTCAGAGAAGATCATTAGGTGTACTTCCGTTAAAATCTCGAGAACGATTTTTTGCATTACAATACTTATTACTTTATATAATAAAGTAAACAGTTTTTTTTACCTTATACGAAGAAATAAGTAAATATAATCAAGAAAAACTTATAATCCAAATTTTATTGATAATATCCGTTTTAAGCGTCTCGAAATCTGTTTCTGCTATTTTCGCAATGACGTCTGTGTGTGAACGCCGAGTTTGACAACCGATGAATATACGAATATGATATTTAAGATTTGTATAATTTAACTTCATTTAAATTCATCTTAAAATTTTAAATAATAAAATGAAGATTATTCGTCTGATATTACAAAAAAAAATATTAATAAAGGTATTTTTAATTTAAAGGCTGTTTAATTTCTATGGAATTAATTGGCGATAGCAAATGTAATTTACTTTCTATTAGCGTGTCTTATTTAAAAAATATATACAATTTTTGCTACTATTGCAAATCAAATTAAAGTTATACCTATAGAGGGTTGTTAAAAATCTGAAAGTTGGTACAAGTATCAAAAGGCGTTTGAAAGTCTGGAAAATTCGCAAACTAAAGGTCTGAACTTTTAGTATAAAAGCAAAAAAAAAACTGTCGATACAAGAAAATGCGCAAGCAGTTTTATTTGTCATAAATCTTTTAATAAAAAAAATTAATGGTCGGTTATTTTTATTCGATAAATCGGTCTACTGAAT
Source organism: Nebria ingens riversi (assembly GCA_018344505.1). Taxonomy (NCBI): domain Eukaryota; kingdom Metazoa; phylum Arthropoda; class Insecta; order Coleoptera; family Carabidae; genus Nebria; species Nebria ingens. Next base: position 1,051,039 of record JADQWA010000225.1, read on the forward strand.
GTGCTTAATATTTTAACGATCTGTATCGTTCTTACTATTTTAAATTAGTTTGTACATTTCGTTAAAAGAAAATCGTTTGTGGCATTGTTAAAATTTCATTTCTTTATATAAGTCATAGTTATATTAGAGCAAATATTTTTTATAGTTTTCGTAATAATACCAATATATATTTGGGTAGACGTAAAATATAGAGTATTATGTATTGGAATCTATAGATCTATTCTCTATTCAAAAAAAACCATACATTTGTAATCCTGTTGTGATGTTCACTTTCAATATTAACATTTATTTATTTTTATCTCTTGTGGTTTAGTCATTGTTAGTCGGGGACATTGTGACGTCATAATGTCTCTGTGCGTTGCCGTGTATCAAATGTCAGTTTGACACTGGCGGAAATTAACTGCGTACGTTCATAGATTACACGTGGCAATAATACAAAGTACCCTTACCTATATATGTATGATACTATACACAAAACGTGGTGTGTGTCTGTGATGCTTAGGGGTTGAAATGGTTTGAGTTGTCGCTACTTCAGTTTGTTCCTCTGAATTCTTTGTTTTGTGGTAATGAAAAGGCTATGTCTATTTGTCGCTTCATATACTTGTTTTGAGATGAATAATACACCAAATATTAATGTCAATGTACCTTACACTTTTCAGTGTAAATATTTACTTTTATCTAAGATTATAAGGTTCAAAACATTTGATTTTAAAAATATGTTTGTTCCCACAGATACTATTTATTGTTTATTCCATGATGCATATATACAGTATAGGCGTTTTTTTTTGTGTTTGTCACAAAACTATAATTATTAATTTAATGATATATTTTTGTATTAATTAATTTTTATTGAAAAATTAAGGTTAATTAAAACTTAAAATAGACGTCAATTATTATATAATATTAGCGGATATTCGCAATTAGAGTGACAAATATTAATGTTTGTAATTATTAAATAAGACATTTAATCAGATTTATTAATAAAAACAAGCTTAGAATTTCAGTGTCATGTTTCTGTCAGTAGTTGTAAAGAAAAAAATAGCATAAGATTAATTAATTTGATTAGAAGTTACGAGTTCCGTTTGAATATATCCACAATTATATTCTATATGTTTTAACGCATTTATATACTATGAAGTAGTAATTAATTATATTTATTTTTTTAAATTTTGAGTTCTTGACGTCATAATCAATATAATTTATTCACTCACAAGGTGCTTATATGTTGCTGTTTACCCATGTATAGAATAAATATTAATTAGATAAATATGACGATATAATCAAAGTAACAATCAAACCAACAATGATGTAGTAATCAATCTAAGATATTAATTATCATATATATTAATCAAAAAATCACACAAGCCGCAAAAAAGAGACATGCGTCTTATTTTGGAACCCAAGATCTCCTGAAGTACGGCACTGATTGCATTTAAAATGCAAGCGGATTCAATCGGGCACCTACAAAATATGTGTGCTAAATTTGGTTAAAAACGGTTCAGTACCTTCAGAGGAGAAGATGCGACAACATTTGGTCTTACGAGTAGCAAGCAAGTAATATGTTACCAAGTTGATATTAACATTTTTGGAATCCGGGCGATGTGAAATGAATTTCTATGAAAGAATTGTGTAAGCCCTAAAATGTTACAGACAAACACTTAAGCTTTTCTGTACTACTTACGGCGAGCTAATGAGTCTGCAGTCCGACTAATATAGCTATAGTTTTACGGTTTCGCGATTAACTCTTCATATTAATAATAAAACTCCACTAATATGCAAACCGTGGTAGTTGTTTTCTTATTTGGTCAATCACTCTGCCTTGTTTCAACGAAAATAATATTATTTGATAAAAATAAACATCCGATTTAAGGAAATTGCGGCGTTGTATATTTATTTAGTTACTATAAATGATTGCGAATTGATATCGAAGAATAAATTGTTTAGGATTGACTAATTGATTGCGTGTGTGTGTATGAATTGTGGCGAAATCGTTACAGGAAAACCATAGACAAACTAAATTGTCGTTAAAGATAATACTTGAAATATATACACTACTTGTATATTTAACCTAAATATCAAGAATTATTTTGTAATAATGATTCACCAAACCACATGATTGAGTGGTCGAGAACGTCCAAAATTTTACATTTATATTTAGATTCACATTCTCATTTACAATTACATGTACATTAGTGATGGGCGAATCCGAATGAAAAATAACCGATTATCCGGTTATTAAAATAATAAATAACCTGTGTAATTCGGTTTTTTGTTTTCAAGTATTCGAATGAAAAATAACCTGATGACTTTCTTCTTTTTTATCTTATCGATATTCACATTATTCACTCCAGCGAATGAGATAACAAACAATGTATAAATAATAACATGAGAAAGGATTCGAATCCTTCGAATACAAATTACAATGCGGGTGGTTCTCGTGCTCATGCGCACTGCTCAGTCTGAATTTATTCGAATGATTATTCAAATAAGTATTCGGTTATTAATATCATTCGAATACAAATAACTGGTTATCAAAATTATTCGGTTATTCCCATTAGTCTAAACAAACGCACACTGAAATCTAACGACGCCCATAAAAATATGAACATTTTCAACAGTTAACGAGTTCTATTTAGATGGCAATCTTTTTTCTAAGGTCAAACATGTAATCTTTCATACAAAGGTGTGCCAATCACGAAAAGAGATTTCCCTAAAATATAAAATCGCACCAGATTATTTATTTACGAATATAGATCAACGACGATATTAAATATAACTAATAACAAAGAATAAAATCGTGCGTTCAAATTTTGACCTTAGACGTGACCCTGACATTAAAAATGGCGTAGCATTGATCTTCAAGGATCATTAGTTTTGGTGGTCTGTCATGTCTTCTTTTGATGGATCGTAAATGACCTAGAATAATATAGGTGGCATTTTAGAATTATTATTTATGATATTTAATTATGTATTCATATACATACGCTACGTATTTTATCATAATTAATAGTATAGAATATACGTACCTGCATAGATGATACTGCAACTTCGAGATTGTAATGGAAACGGACTTTTATAACAACAATTATCTTGATTTTAATGAAATATTGCCAGTCGAATTTTAATTGAATATAAAGCTCTTAATTTCAAAAAAAAAGAAACATTTTACTGTAAGTGGAATTTAAAACGATTTTTATATAAAACAACGACATTCGTTTGCGTTTCATTTTTTTATTATTATTATTATTTATCGCAAATCCGTTGGGGAGTGGATATGCATTTGTTTGTGTTGTTTTAATGTTTATTTTTATCACAAACGAAAGAAATTGAATAAACACAACAATTATTATTATTTTATTATTTGAACAGTACAACTTTTACAGTAAAATAACACGTATTAATTTCTCTAGATGTCCTACTCTTATAGAATGTGGGCCATTTGTTGGCTTCTTTTTGAAGTGCGTGTTATTTCGACAGTTAGCAATACTGAAGCAGCGTAGTGTCAAACCTCCGCTGTAAGGAGGTTTGACACTACATATCTATCAATGTCAACTGTCAAAATAATACGCACTTCAAAAAGAAACCAACACATGGTCCAGCCTATATATGCATTACTTCCTTTGATAAACTTACTGATTACATCAACGTTGATTGAACACGTGTTTTTATCGATTGAAAGTAGATTTTGATTTAATAAGTTATATGATATATAAATCTTTATAGTACCTCATAGTTTAATCATTTCTAGATAAAATATAGGTACATAAAAATACGTATCCATTTAGTATAAAAAATACTCAAATCTAAGGCTATGTATTTTACATAAAACCCAACCAAATATACTAAAACCGTACATGCAATAAGGGACGTCCATCTTTTAATCTCTAAAATGGCCCATATCTGATCACCCCCTTATTGTTATTATTCTAAGAGGGGTTCGACATTCAATACAAATACTCTTGTTCATATAGGACTCAATACAATAGCCTATTCAGTAGAAAAAAGATAGCAAACCTTAAATTCGTTTGATCTTTATTTCCATCAGAAATTTTAATTTCTACACTATTGTTTTGTTGATAAAACAGCCATAGAATTGCATAATGCGCGTAAACCAAATGAAAATAGTCGTAAATTGGAATAATTTATCTATTCAAAAATCAGCTATATAATTTATGTAATACGACTTGAATACCACTGTATTTTTATTTAAATTCATTATTATTAGATGTAATTTTACATTAAAACTGATGTAAATTAACTTCAATTTTTTATAGTGCACCAGAGCTCATGAAATTTTAATTCTATAGGTACTTAAATTCTAACTAGACTCTGAATGTATTTTGGAGTTTTGCCAAATGTCACTTTTAGTTTTCCGTTCGGAAGCGTTCGTATTTTTTCTTTTGCACAACAGTTATTTTCTTTTGGTTATTTTTGTAGGAAAATCTAATAAAACGTATATTTAATTCATTGAAACTAGTTCAGTAGGTTATCGCATAAAAGCTGTATAAAATATATTTTACCATAGCACGAATATCTAATGGTATACATATTATAATATACCTACCTATAGTGAAAGTATAAACGAAAATTTTAAATTTTATCTCACACGCAACATAGAAATATTATTTAACTGAAATATAACAAATGGAAAACTGAAAAAATTAGAAGAAAAAAATATAGAATTGTATATTTATTTAATATATGCTACTAATTTAATTCGTTATGAATAATGAAGAAAAAAAAAAAAATTCTATGCGTGTTAATTTCCAACACAACTTTTATTTTTTGCTGTAGGTATTGATATGTGAATCTGTTTATATTAATAATGAATAATGAATGCACTATCCTAATTATAAAAAAATTTAGAAATTAGTACTATGATTTTTATTTCTCAAAATATGTTTAGCTCGCCGTACGTACTACGGAACAGCTTAAGTGTTTGTGTGCATATTTTATCTGTAACATTCTCGGATTGAAAATTTTCTTTAACAAGAAGTTCGTCTTTTATCACCCTGATTTCGAAAATGTAAATATATCATATACTTGGCAACATGTTGGTCACTCGCTAGTCGTAAGACCAAATTTTGTCGAATCTTCTCCTCTAAAGGTATCGAACCGATTTCAACCAAATTTGGCACACATATTGTGTAGATGCCCGATTGAATCCGCTCGCATTTTAAATCCAATCAGAACAGTTCAGGAGATACTTGGTTCGCACAAAAAAGGACAGGCTTCAAGGGTTTTTTTAAAAATTTTATTCTACCAAAAAAAATCTACAATTGTAATTTAGAATATGATATAGTGCACATTATCACAAAACACTATTAAATATACTCTAATTTTCTGGATGAAATTGAAACAAAGAAATACTCGAAAGTCACTTGAAACTCTCAACTGTTAAACCGGCGAGTCTGTGCACATATCAAAGTAATCGGTATCATAAAAATGCCAATCAGTGTAACATAATATATCCAGTGTATGTGTTGGGACATTATGCACAAAAGGGACATGGAAATAATAAAACGGAGACAGAAAACGAGCAGTAAAAGTTGAGAACTTGGACGGACAACTTGTGTTCTGGCTAAATTGAAATTTGAAACGACAGCTATCCAACGCTACAATATAGACTCTATTTCACTCAGTCACTCGCTGCAGCATTTCAAAATTACAATCAAAATACAATTGTTCAAATAATCTGTTCATTGTTTTCCAGAAAATTTTATCTGTTTTTAACGGATTTGGATTAGTAGAATAGTGTTGTTATTTTGTTGATTTGAATGTTTGTATTTTGACCACAAATATACCTACTAGAAAACCAAATACAGAAAAAAACGATATTGAAAATGTGTGCACACAAATAAAAGCGTAAATATATATATATATATATATATATATATATATATACATACATATATATATATATATATATATATATATATATATATATATATATATATATATATATATATATATATATATATATATATATATATATATATATATATATATATATATATATATATATATATATATATATATATATATATATATATATATATATATATATATATATATATATATTTATATTTATTAACAATCTGTATATACGTATATAAAACAAACAGCAAACAATCATATTTGCCATGCAAATAGACATTTCGCTTAAGCTCAAGAACGCAGAAGATAAAAATTGCGAAAGAAAATCTCCCTTTCTTGGTTTCCGCAATGAGAAATCTGCCATGAAGAATAAGTCCCCTGTCTGACGAAGTTTTCCCTTGGCGGCGGTGGTGCAGGGGGTTCTCCGGGAAATGATGAATATAAAACATGGGGTGTGCAAATTGACATAACTCAAAATACCGCGCTAGAATCCGCCTCTTGCGGCGCTGCTGAACTGTAGAGTGATTCTTCGTTACAGGAAGTTAACGCGCACAAGATGCACTTTATATCCGGCGAAAAAAGTCGTCGTTGAATCAAAACGGGCGTATGAAAAATTATATTAAATTACATATTTACAAAACATTCAACTTTACGACTGCTGCTTGCATCAATATGTGCAGATATGGCGATAGGGAATAAAGAAATAACAGTTTGTTATATATTGAATTGTTGAATTTTCTTTGAATTTCTGATTATTAATAGTTATTTGATATCATTAATAAAAATAAGCTGCCTGTCATCAGTTTTTTTTAAAAACACATGAATCTGAAAAAAAAATTCCAACATTTAATCATTTATGATAGGTACTGATTCTTTTGCCAAATTTGAGAGAACTGCATATAACGTGTTGTTAGTAGCCAGGAAATGGTGCATACTTAACTGCAGACTAATGATTTTCTTTTTCTCAACATTTACAATCGAACAAAGAAATTAATAAAATAATAATATACATGTATAATTATTACTTTGTTTCGTGTTGACAATAATATTAGTGTATTAACAAATAATTAATTACAATTTCTAAATAAATTAAACATATTTCTCAAAATATCAAGCAAAAAATATATCTGAATTGTTTGCATTGTCCTGAAATAATAATAATTATAGTTAACGTATTTATAAGTTCAGAAATAAAATTTTAAATTCTCAAACACGCGTTTAAATTGTAAATGTAAATTTGAATACCGGAAGTAGGCTAAACTTGTATTTGAACCTAGGCTAACAACATTTTCCAAATCACCAGTATATCATAATAAAAGCCTGCCGAGCCTCAGGCTAAGAATTATACTCTCGCGTCTGTAGCTAAATACACAATCTAAACGGATTTAAACCGGGTAAACAGAGCGACCCTTGGAAACTGAAGATTTGTGGAGGGTTTGTAAGGGGGTGGGGGGAGGAGCTCCCCTATATAAGAAAATATTCCGCACATTATTGAGACACCAAGCAGTCGCGGGATAGTAATAACAATATAAAGACGAAATACACAGTATGTATAAACTTGGTGGCGTAGATGCGACGCTGGTTTTACGACAATGGCAGATAAGAAAATATGCGTAAAATATACGAAATTCGCGCGTTTTAGTAGAAATTATACGTTGACATGGTTATTTTGTGCTAAACGTAACATAATAACATATAAAACGGTTCATCTGCGCACCAGTAAACGTAGTTGAAAATGTTCAAATGATTTTTTTTAACAACCGAAATTCTTTACATACAATTTTATTATTTTGTAAAACAAAATATGAAAATCTGAATTATAAATTGCAGATATTTCTGTTCTGAAATTTTCCTTGGAAAATATATTATAAAAGTATATATTTTAATGAAAATATCTTCAAATTTTTTAAGAATTCTTACTGATGTAATTAAAACTAAAATATTAAAACAATCTATAAATAAAAGTTCAACATTTTCATGCCTAGGTATATTATTTCGTGCGATTTTTAAAAACGTCAAAGATAATTACATTTTAATTAAATTTATTTTTAAATATGACATTGAATACTCGTAATAACATGCCTATTTTTGAAGGTATTCTACCTTATTAGGTAATCATTTTCTAATACTATGAAATTAGTCAGTATATACTTGACCGCGGTTATGAAAGTTTAAAATGTATAAGTAGTGCCTAGAAATATATGAAAAATACATACATTTTTAAGTGATTTATGAGTGTCTACACTGATATCCAGGTTTTTAACATATATTTTATAGAATTTTATTAAGTATTGTTAATGTTCTAAACTATAATTTAGATGTAAAATTGGAATATATATTCAATATTATGAAATGTCAGTATGTTTTTTATATAAATATTTATTTCAAAGAATTGTTAACAAATTCTGATTTATTTCAAATCACCTAATAACGTAAATTCCGTCATTTGCTTAAATTAATTATTAATTTGAGTTCATTTCAGAAGGTTCAAATTTTTTTGGGTGTAATAATATAAACAAATGATCCTTTATTATAGTTTATATTATTAGAATTTTTCTTAATTTTACAAAGTAAATAAATGTTTGGTAATTTAAAAACAGAATTACTCTTAGTTGTTCAGACCTTTATATCTGTGTATATAACTATATGTTAAAACTATTGTTTTTTTTTTGTATAAACATCTTATCTTCATCGTATTGAAAAGTAGGTTATGTAAATCTAAGAACAAAAATTCAAAAGGTGAAACAAGCTTGATTTTACGTTGTACATATATGTACTAGTTAACTGCAGTAGCATAAATAATAATGATTGACATTTGATAACTTCCTTATTATTAAACAAAACAAAACAAAAACCGCATCTTAAATACAGTGATTTATTAAACTATTAATTTTCTATAGCTGCGAATTTCCTACATATATAATTATTGAAACATTATGCAACTAATTCAAAACTGTTACGTATTTGGTGCGAAATCAGATTAAATATAACTAAGTAATACATTTACGAATCAATTTTAAAATTGAATAAATTCAGCAAAAATCCCACTGAATAATATAATAATCAAGGAATTAAACGTTCAAATTTGCACCCCGTTGATAAATTAAATTGATTTGCATCTTTAAAGACGTAGATGGGGAAGTGGTAACGGATGTGGCTCTACAACCTGATGGTACGTCCCTTCAAGGTACCCATGGCAACGTATAGAAGCCAAATGCCCGCACGTTACAGTGCTCTAATCGTAACCAAGTGTATATATAATATTAGGTGGGTGATGGCTTGGATCTCTAAAACATGTCGCACTGCAGTCACTACTGTGAACGACATTTAGATTAATTAATTAATTAATTATCGTTATGGTTTAATGGTTAATCGGTTGCCAAGTGTCGCACCATTATATCTAATGTTCATTTATGGTGTGAATACACGCTCTAAATCTGTCTGGATTTTGGGGGAGCTTATTAGCAATATTGCTAGCTAATGTTCCGTTGTATAATGCTCGAGTATTGATTTTTAAAACCTGTTATTTGATTGTTTTTCATTTACATTTATAAGGTGATCAATATTTTAAATTGCACTTTTTTCCATAGTACAATAAAATATCGTCAAAATAAGATTGCTACATTAATTATTATTGCAGCTGTTAATTATTATGTCCAGCAATAAATTTCAACTAAATTTTCGAAATTATTCTACCACAATTAAATACCTAACCTGCTGTAATCGTTACATTATTTAAATATTATATATATATATATACTATATATATATATATATATATATATATATATATATATATATATATATATATATATATATGTGTATATATATATATATATATATATATATATATATATATATATATATATATATATATATATATATATATATATATATATATATATATATATATATATATATATATACATATATATATATCTATATATACATATATATATATATATATATATATATATATATATATATATATATATATACATATATATAAATTTCGATATGTGTTTAAACATATTTCATTTTGTTGAACCATTTTTGAGAAAATTGTGACGAATGATATATTTGTGGAAATATTTTCACCACTCATTACAAAGCTTACATCGTACAAACAGTTTCAATAATAGTGATTTATATATAACTAGTATTATAAGTGTCATTTTATTTTGTGAGTAGGAAGTTTGCGATACGAGGCGAAGCCGAGTGAAGCAACCCTACGATCAAACTAAAATCACTTTTAACACGTGTTACATACACTATTTTTCTACGACCATTGTTAAAAGCACGAATGCTACAAATCCATAACACACATTAAGAGGTTGAAATTATTTTTGGCAATTAATTATTTATTTAATGAGAAAGCAGCATCGAAGTACTATCAGTTACGTTGAATATTCTAGAATTCATACTGTGTGTCACTGTGTATACCGGATGAGATTGAAGAAGCTGCTAAATTATTATACTATTCATTTAAATATTTTTAAGTAGTTTGTGATCAAATTTGCATAAATGAAGAATTATTTATTTAATTTTTTATTTGTTGGTAACACAAAAGGTACTAAATCTGGTTACATTATGCCACTAGTGTTAAAAGTAACCACTTTTAACACGCTGTGCTATAATATGCCATTTTTAATTCGCTAAGCAACCGTTAAAAAGCCTACTTTTAACAATGGTTATAGAAAAAATGTTTTAAATAAAAAACCACATGAGATTGACTAGCATAACCATGATATGCTTTGTTACGTCAGCATATTGGAATGCGTGTTTAATTGTATGTAGTATATCTACATGTAGTTGTTGAATATAAAATGCAATTTTAAATATTTTATTAAATTCTTGTTAAATTGGCTGACGTTTTTGTACAATAAAATGTATTTCAATCAAGTGAAAATATGCAATTAAAACTCTATATAGCTAGGAGAGTAGTAACGGGTAAATAATACAAATAAAGTGAGTGTGAGTTGAACGAAATTGTATAGAGAAAGAGTTGTTTGATGTTTAACGCCGGTGGTAGAATAGCATGTAATCAAAATCAATCAATAATTAATTTTGTCGGAATAATCGGAAACGTACATATAACACTATAAACATACACTCTGACACTCTGGCCTATGTAGGTCCAGACATCTATATGCATGCACCCTTCATGTGCAAACGTAAACCAGCCACATTGTTCAATCACTGGTAATTGACGTATGATGTATATATGTATGTACATATTTCCACATATAGATACTGTAATGAAGTAATATATGAATACATATGAGGGTGGTCTGAAAAGTTTCCGACCTCAACATGAAGATAGCAGCACTCGTAAATAAAAGCTAGGGAATTTCGTTGTTCATCTGTTGACAGTTACTCACCAAAGTTTCAGCCATTTTGGACGTGCAGTTGTTATGTAACAGTCGTTTGAGTGAGTTGGTGTGAGTGTTTTTATGAAAATGGACAAAATCGAGTATCGAGCTGTCATCAAATATTTGTTTTTGAAAGGCAATACGCCTACGCAAATCAAAGATGAGTTGGATTCTGTGTATGGGGACTCTGCACCATCATTTACCACAGTGAAATTTTGGGCAGCTGAATTTAAACGTGGCCGTAAGAGCTTGGGAGACGATGAACGTTCGGGACGTCCGAAAACTGCAACTACCGACGAAAACATCGCCAAAGTTCACGAAATGGTGCTAGACGACCGTCGAATTAAAGTGAGAGAGATAGCAGAGGTTATGAACATGTCAAAAGAACGTGTTTGTCACATATTAAATCAACATTTAGACATGAGAAAGATGTCCGCGCGTTGGGTGCCGCGTTTGCTCACGTTAGACCAAAAACGTGTCTCACACCTCAGCGGTTGCCTTGGCGAAAATCCACGAATTACGGTTTGAACTGCTTGACCATCCGCCTTACTCACCAGATCTAGCCCCAAGCGACTTCTTTTTGTTCCCTCGTCTAAAAATTACGCTCGGAGGACAGAGATTTTCGTCAAATGAAGAGGCAATCACCTTCGTGAACAATTATTTTGCAGAGAAAAACGCCGAGTACTATTTGGACGGGTTACAGAGATGGGAGCATCGCTGAGAGAAGTGTGTAGAGTTACAAGGAGACTATGTTGAAAAATTTAAAAAAAAATCTGAAAAAATGTCTTGTATCTTTGTTAGGTCGGAAACTTTTTCAGACCACCCTCGTACATATATACTCCTCGAAATAAAATAGTTAAAAGTTAAAATTATTTACATAAAATAATTACTATTAAAACTTTCGTAATCCACATATTTTCCGACCCCAATTTCCCTTGCGAGAAGAAAATACATATCGCTAGAATTGCAGTCCCGTATCATAATATATGTATTACACATTTATTAAATTACTAACACTTTCTATAAGCATTTTAATAATATGTTAGAATTTATAACGTAACCAGAAAATTTTCGCACTATTATTACACTGTTAGCATAATCTTATTACTGTGTGTTCTATATGGTTATACCGTTAACATAATTGCAATATACACTCTTGCATTTCGTAAATAATTATTTCATATTTATTTCGTAAAAGAACGTTGAATAACATTTATTTAATCTATATTTAAATTTATAGACATTTCAACACATTGTTTTTGTTCTTGATTTAACTATTCTACTAGTGATAGTTTCTAATTTATTAAGCATTTCACCAAACATGATTAATATGAATGAAATTATTTAAATCAAATTATGATTTGTAACATTTAAAGTTCCCTTCTAAATTTAAATATACACATTTAAATCCATAAAAATCCGATTATTATTTAATGTTTATTACCCTTAAAGTCATTCACCTAAGATTTCAGTGAAGTAAATACATATTTCAGCAGTTTCTATTTAAATTCCCTTTCAGTTTTCTCGTAAAAGGATTCCACGCGTGATCGGCTAGGTATTATTTGCATCATGGCTTTTTTCAGTGAATTTTTACTTTATCGCGATTTTTTTTATTCGTCCCCCTTCGTTCATACATTCCTATATATGTATATCAACCCTCAATCTTTGAATTTCATTTTCAATAATCTTGCGTATTCTACAGACTACAGGAGATTGACGTCAAAATATGTTATGATTACAGTATCTGTCAATCTATACCTTCTCAGAAAACGACAAAATGACAAAAATACAACGTATGTAACAATATTTCATATTTTAAGTTATTAATTAAATATTCAAAACATCCGTACCACATTAGTGCTATGTGTAATTAATAGATTTAAGTTTTAAACAAATTACAGTCGTTTTAAAAAACTGTTATTTGATTAAAATATACTACAATCTCTAAAAGTTGTAATATAGGGTGGGCCAGCTGTTGGTTTATTTTTGAAGTGCATGTTATTTCAATAGTTTGCTTCACTGACGCGCTTGACATTGATAGATATATAGTGTCAAACTGTAAGGAGGTTTGACACTATATATCTATCAAAGTCAAGCGCGTCAGTGTTGCAAATTGTCGAAATAACACGCACTTTAAAAAGAAACCAACAGCTGGCTCAGTCTATATAAATTAAATATTAACACTCGCATGGCAGATTTAATTTAAGTTTTGATGATGAGTTCTTATAATACACAATTGACCTTAATTTGATTGTTTAAAATTTTATATATTTACACATATGAATTTTTAAAGTTAACACGTTAACAACATGAAGAAACAAAGTTGTGATATCTAGTGTTTTCTACTCTATATGGTTGGTCACACTACTTTTAGTAAGTGATTAGTTTAGATTTCGAACACGCTCATTTGTCACGTTAACTAGAAACTGAGCTTGATCAACTCATTCGTAACAACATGTTCTTATTTGTTTTGTAGAGGCATATTTGACAATTTCGTATTAATTTTAATTACAAATAATTAATAGACGATACAATTTTATAATGAGCACATATGTTATAAATATGAATTAAAAACTGGAATGTATAGGTTTATAATATTCAATTTCATGATATAGTTTATAATCTAATTTTATTATTGGCAATTCAAATACAAATAATACTTCTCTTCATAACACTATTAATTTTTGTTTTATTTGTTTCGAATAGAAACAATTCGCCACGCATAAACTGTTTTTTTTTTAATCTGAATAAAATGATTATTATATTCACCCCTTAGCTAATAATAAGTTAATATCATTTCTTCTCATATTCGTGTACGTATATAGAAGAAGGGAAGTTTAATAATAAGCACAAACTGGTCATATTCAAAGATGGCAGTGAAGAGTATGAAATTTCGTAAGTCTTTTCAGTGCCATTGCCTGCCATCGCATGACTGACTTTGTAATATTTTTGGCGCTTTGAAAAAAATATTTCAATTAGAATATCTGAACTGTCTATTGCGGGGGCTGTTGAAAAGAATTCAATTATAGAATCCCTCTTATTATTTTTTATGCTTTTCACCGAATATTTGTTGAAATATAACAGGAAGTAGAACATTGATGAAAATAATAAGAATTTTAATTAAATGTTTTTCAATATTGATAACTTAACAAATTTGTTTTTAAAGTCGTTATACGGGCAATATAAAGATAATAATTTCTTGATTACTAAAATATATTTAGATGTATCTCGTTCTCGTTTGATTGCTACTCTAATGGAAGTTCATTTAAAACCAATAGACTCTACACTCTGGAGCGACAAGGTTCGAAAATAATTCATTTTAGGGAACAATACTAAATTAGCATATAAACTGGAAGTGACAGCGCTTATTTTTGAAAAATATTCGTAATCTGCAAATGTACATACATACATATATTCACTCCCAATAATACTTTGTCATCAAATACTCCAGCTGGGATATTTCATGCGATTTTTGATGTGACGATTCTTGCTGCATACGAGTAAACTAAACGGGCGTATATTGGTTGGGAAAAGTAGGATGAGAATGAACACTGGTCTATATTCGATATCGTTCGGTAGACTAGCTGACGCGGCTCCAACTATCATCCCACTTTGCCACCCTTTCTGATCTCCTCGAGCCATCTGTTGTCTTTGCGACTCACTTGACCGAGAATCGAACACAAGTACTTTTACGACACGGATATACTGTCATCCAGTTTCTTTTTAAAGCTAGTTTCTTTTTTATTTTATTTTTTGTCTTAAACAAGGATTAAAGAATTTAGTAGTGACGTTATATGCCTCGGAAATTTGATTGACTGTTTTATAATTAATGTGTGTCTAATAATAATATGCAACTACATATGCAAATAATTTCCTTGTACCAAGAGAAGTTATACGGTTGGCTCGTCTTTGCTTTCTCCCTAAATATATATAATTTGTAAAGAAATTAAATTTTGCATACATGATGTGTTAATTAATTTTCTTGAATTCGCACATGTGCGTATAAGAACTGTTATTATCTCTAGATACTTTCACAAAATTAATATTTTTTGTCTACCTATAAGGTTGATTTGTCATAAACAGTAATGAAATATAATTTGATCGAAAAATGCTTATAACCGATATTTACATTTACAAATTTGCTCTATTAATATAATAGTAATATATTCGCATAATTTGCACAGTCAAAAAATAAAATACATTGTGATTTAACACTTTTATATTAGAATAATGTAAAGAAGAGGCAAAAACTGAACTTTTGTATGGCGGCCAAAAATCGTGCGAAGAAAAACTCTAGCTATACAAATTAATAATATGAAGAAAATTTATTTAGAACCTCTAGTATTTGAAGAGCAACTTATAGTAACATTTCAGACGATACTTAGTAGAACAAAAACGTATTTTACTGAATCAATTTAATTTGCAAATTATGATTTTGAATACTTCTCCTATGAAGAATTAAATAAATTAAAGAAAATATAATTTTTGTATGACTGATTAGAATATCCAAAAATATTCTCAAATCAATAATATGGAGAAATCGTTTTTTTTTTCTCTCAAGTAGGTCTTAAAATGTGGCATTGTACTAAATTTTTATTAGAATTGGTTGGGTATTTTTAGAGAGAAAGAGGCAACAAATTTGGTTTTACGTACATACAAGCAAATATATATTTACCAAATCAGAGATATATTTGAAATGCATTTCTATATATCGTTTTTGAGTACAGTGACATGGTCGATCACTTAACCTCTTAGTTATGTAGACAGAAGTAAAAGTTACAAAATAATGTTTATCATTTAATGTAATCATATTAAATAACAGGCGAAAGGGAAAAATGTACTAATGAATTCTGTTATCACTGTAAGGGCGGTTTTAGATAATAACTCATCTAGATTAATAACCATTTTCATTCGTATTACCATGCAACAATCTTTTATTCATTTTACGAGCTGCATACCCTTTATATTCTCTGTCATGATGAACACAACCCTCAGCGTATAAAACCCAGAAAGCAGCGAAACCATTTTTTCATCACCATCATGCTTGCAAACGAAACCGCACATGAGCGAAGTTATAGATAACAGTGAATGCGAGGTTATCTCTTAGCAGGAATAGCAAAAGCAGCAAGGGCAGGAAGGGACACACCCTGTTAAATGGGTCAGAAACGCATGGCCGAACAAAGAACCTTATTAGTACTTGAGTACTTTTTGCATTACCTCCGTATACACTTTCCCACTCCCTAGAATTTTTCAAGACCTCTCACTCATGGATCTTTGATCATTTGCGTTATATGCACGCGTGGCAGCATCTAATTGACAAGTGTGTGAAGCCGCTTCCTTCTAACAATCCACCCTCTTTGCTGCTATCGCCTGTCAAATGGAGTCATTCCTGCGATGGTATAACCTGGAGGGGCTTTCACGCTGTCAAACTAATCCTCTAACTTGTTACTGTGTTTGTTATAAATGGCTGAGGAAATTGTATCAAAGAAGGTCTATATGAGACTGTTAAAAACACAACTACACTGACAAAACACATTTTGGGTCACATAGGTATACAAATAACACAACCACACAGATATTACACCTTTTGACCTTTCCTGAGTCTCTATTCCCTATTTTTGGAATTCCGTCTGTGTGTTTAGACTTAAGTTTTGTATATGGCTTCTATTTTTGAAAAGAATATTCAAACCGAAAGTGCATGTTTACTCTAACTATTTTTGTCGTTTCGCAATATCTCCAAAACGGCTGCACTTACAGCAAATATAGTTATATTTAAAAATAAAGATATTAATATTTCGCACAACTTTTGTTTGAAAAGTTTCTTCATAAAGTGTACCAGTTACAAGAAAATTGCTACTGAAATTCTTAAATGCCTCATTTATGTTACCATAGATACATATAGTATAGAAAATTATATTTCATTAATCATCTATGCCTGTCAAATAATATGGAATTTGGCATTGGACACATTGAGTGAAAATTTGTATAAAATATTAGTGATATATTCAAAGTATTGTTTATATAAATATTCTGTTAGTTATTTAATTTATTTGAAGATTAAAAAAAAATCCGCCCATAATAATTGCTTATATTTTATAATAAATCAAAATCGACTACGTATAAGAAAGTCCAGTGCGGGTCACTGCAGCAAATTTGTATTTGTGTCTTTAATATGTTACTGGTATCTGGTAGTATACAATAGTAACTGAACTTTGCAAGTCTCAATTTGGGGAAAATAAGAGGGAGATTAGTTTCAAAGCCACGTTTATGACAAACAGAATTGTTAGGAGTTGAAGTAATTGTTTTTGTAATCGAAAAACAATAATAATTACTCAAGTAATTACTTCTGTAACTAACTTCAGATTGACTGTTACGACAACTTATCTGAAGTGAAGTTGGCGATGTAGTGCGAATTGGCTACTGGTGTATTGATGGCGGCGACATCTGTTGGTAACTGCTGCGAACTTATGGGTTAGGGACGTCTTATATTAGGGGAGAGTGGGGTTGTTATTAATTTTTTTTATTTGTATTGTGACTGACGTTTCCTTTTTTCTTTGTTATAGAATGGAAGAGACTGTTCGAGCTATGCTGGTCTATAAAAGTCGAGCTGAACAACTGAAGCAAGAGAAGATTGCCTTATCCGTTGCCTATGAGGTGAGTTACTATACTCTATTAAAAGTTACCATGTTCGAATTGAATATTTTACTCTCGAATACATAGATAATATAGTAGGGACACTCAATTATAGATTTAGATATGACAATTACTCCTATATTATTTATTTCTCTAAATCAGAAAATAATTAGACTTTGAAACTCATTCGGAATATACCTACGTATGTACTGCCTATGCGAAATTAAGATACTAATATATATGCGTTTGTTCATATTACAATAGACAATATTGATTTAGTAGTATTTGTCTAAGCAGGCTGTTAGTTTTGTATAAATTTGGCGGTGTATATCGATTGCGATTCGTCCCGACGGCGACGCTGACGCCGCCGTCAACATGATGGTTAAAAAACTGAGTCATATGTGCAATACACCACGCTATACAATAATATAGCAACGCGTGTGTCTGTGTTTGCGTGTAAAACGTTATTCACAGTACCTACATGTACAGCTTTTACAAAGTGTCATTTCCAGTTGTTTATTTATGTTACGTTGTGTTAGAAGCACTACAAGTCATTGGCGTCCCCTTTGGGAGGTATGTACATACATACATATACGAGTACATGGCTATTGGCCTGTCAAAAAGTTTCAAACTTGTGTCTAAAGCCCTTAAAACGTCTCAACAACAGTATACAGAGACGAGCTCTTTAGATATACTAAACTTATTTCCATAACTACAACAATCTTTCTTATAACTTCTCCATGCTATTAGGTATAGATTATCTCTAAATTGTCATGATTTATAAATCAAATGTGATTTGTTTAAAATATAATACACTCATATAAACAAATACGAGTTGAGAGGTTTCACAAAAAATTCAAATTTTAATTTCTGAACTTATCAATACCTCAAACTCAAAACTATTCTTATTTCATGAAGTATTGCATTGTAGCAGGTACATTTTTAAAATTTCATTTCCGTGTGATACGAATGAATGTAAAGGGGTTTTTGCCACCCTATATGATGGGAATAGGCATTATGTATGTATTGTATGTATGCAATGAAATGTATAGAAAAAGAAAATAAAATGACAACTTTTTACGTATTGTTAAAGTTTTTGGGAATGAAATTAATGCATTTAATTTCTTTGTTAAATAATGTATCCTTGAAATATAATTTAAAATTATTTTTAAACGATAATTGAAAATTATTAAATTATATCTAGTTATGTCAATTTATGTAATAAAATCAGCAATAATTTAATGATATAATTGTTATATTTTTATTAAAAAAATGCAATTTAATCTACAAAATAGCAAATTTATGACTAAAAACACTTTTTATCGAAATGAAATATTGAATCCAGTTACAACAAAAAAAAACAGTGTACAATTACGAATACATCATGCTGATATATTGTTATTTTGACTAAAAACGTTTTAATGATACGTGCCACATTTTAGCGTATGTTATTTTAACCACGAGTTTCCAGTTTTCTGCACAGACATTAATTATGTATTAAATGCGTACAAATTTCCAGTGGTTTGTGAAGTTAGTTACCAAACGTTTCATAATTACTATTAGATGAGAACAAATTTTTACAAAGTTAAATAAAAAATAAAACTCGCCCAGGGATGCAGTTAAAAGGGTATATTTTGAGTAAACGCATTAAAAATTCGCAAAGGGGCCCCAGATATCTATTTGCGAATTAGTTTACACCGTTCGGACAAATCTGCACTATGGTTGATTCCACTTTAAAAATACATTTACTACTAAAAAATTTCATTTTCATTTGCTTACGTTATTTTGTAAACTAAATCTACTAAAAATGTATCAACATAAAATTTCCTGTTGGCTTAAAAAGTTATTGAAAATAAAATGAAAAGTACTTATGAAAAATTATTTAAAATCAAATAAGCTGTCGTAGAATATCAATTTTATTTCAAAAATTATTATTTTGTCCAGTTTCACAACCTAATATAGAAGATTAACATTTTTTTTTTAACTTATAAGTTTGTAATTTGTACACATTTGCTACGTTTAGTAGCGTTATTTATTTCGTTTAACGTTTGTTATTTTGTTCTGGTTAACTTATTCGGATATTCAAAAACAAACCTACCAATGAATTGTAAACTTAGTTCATTGTCAAGTTTCTAAAAAAATATGTTTTATATTTAAAATATTCGATTTTATAGTAGTATAAACGTACAATTTCAATCTAGTAAGTTTTGACTGTAACGTAAGGTTGTTGCTTGCGTACCCGGACTATAGTGAAAAATACAGTTTCTGAACTAAAACAAATTGGTGAGGACAAAATTATAAATTCAAAGTGGAATTGAGCTTAGATGTCTACTCTGTGTTTTATAAGCAGTAGCTCCTAATAGGCGAGCACCCCACTGTACATGCATACGTTGTGGTTGCATGCAAACAAGGGGACGAATTTTCTTTTATTAATTCCCCTATCATGGTAGGGGGTTACCTTTTTAAACCCCCTCAAACTCTGCCATGGTTATTTGCAACCATGAAGAAGTTACTCATCAATCGATGACTTTATGCAGTCGTGTGGTAAATCTATAAACTCAGGTTCAACTGCATATTGATTCTCAAATGAAAATAGTGTCTAATTTAGCTTGCAACTGTTACGAATATCAGATATTTTAACTTTCTAAAAGGGCTTATTATCTTGAAACTATTTAAGTGTGGTAATGAATGTTGTTTCCGTGTAAACTTCATCTGTGTCGTCCCGAAAACGGTGTTATTGATCTAGTGGTGGTAACTGTCAGGATATCCGTGAGTGTGTTGTGCGTAACACATTTCGTACACAACACAGCCTTACCTCACTCTTTACGCACGGACAAATCACGACGCCTCTAACTGTATAGTGTTTCACGAAGCGCAGTTCTAAACTTAATCAAATAACATGACTGAAAACGTTCACAGTCCTTGCCTAGATAAGTTCTCTAATTGGATTTTCGTCTGTTTAATTTTGTACTGTACCTATATATACCTACATATATATATATATATATATATATATATATATATATATATATATATATATATATATATATATATATATCTATATATATATATATATATATATATATATATATATATATATATATATATATATATATATATATATATAATATATATATATATATATATATATATATATATATATATATATATATATATATATATATATATATATATATATATATATATATATATATATATATATATATATATATATATATATATATATATATATATATATATATATATATATATATATATATATATATATATATATATATATATATATATATATATATATATATATATATATATATATATATATATATATATATATATATATATATATATATATAATATAATATTAGTGAGGTACCGAATTAATGCGTTACTTAAATAAATGCCCCAGAAGGTATGAAAGCCCTTAAAATAATATGGCGAAATCGCTCAGTTTAGTATTGAAGCTGTTGTTGATTTGGCACTATTAAATTGAGAAAATGATCATTATAATTGCGTATTTAACGTTTCGTAATAAACGTTAAATTCCTAAAAACGATTTCGTTCATATATACGCGTAGTAAAATTTGTTTCTAACTTGCATTTATAGCAACGTATCAAATGTCACGTTATTGCAAGGTATAACTATTTTATTACTGGTACAAATGTGTCAAAATTTCTTACCCATTTAATACCATAACTAGTGAATACTCATAAATGACAATATGAAAATCGCAAAAGCTTAATAATTACATTTTTAGCTAGCGTTGTTAGTTATTGTTTTACCTTACCAGAAAAAAGATCATAAGATTATTGTAAATTATATAATTCAATAATGTTTTTTTTAATCTAATAGAAAATCACAAACTTATGAGTAGTATAACAATAAAAATAATATATTATAAATAAAATTCAGAGTTGATTTCATAAATTTTCCAAAAGTGACTTTAATAATAAGAAAAAATAAAAATTGCTTTATTACCATTCATATAGAATGTTTAGGTAAAAATTGCTTTAAAATTTGAAGCATTACATAAATCATATTAATTTTTCAAACGCAATCCCTGACAATTGAATTGGTTGATATATTTATTTCTTTAACTACTATAATAATTTAATTACACTATTTAACAGTGTGAGGTATTCAATCAATTACAACGGAAATTATATTATTTGATACAGATTTAAATTTTAAGTTCACGAGTCACGAGCTTGTACAGAAATTTTACATAAATCATATTAATTTTTTAAATCGCAACCCGCAATCCTCGGCAGTTGATTTGGTTGATATATTTATTTATTTGACTACTTTATAATAATATAATTATGCTATTTAACCCTTTGAGTGCCTAGTGGTTCCATGGTGAAACCTTAACTTTATAAATGGATTTTGAGTTTTCTAGCGATTTTGTACTGAAACCATAATATATAGTGTGTATTTATATATTTATAGCCCCATTTACCAATTTCTAGATGCGTTGAATTTTTTCCTTGAGTTTTATATAATTATCTCAAGTTTATGAAGAAATATTAAATTATTATTTTTTAATCTTCAATTAAGTGTAAGGTATTCAATCAATTAACAATGGCATTATATTATTTCATACAGATTTAATTCACATTGATTATTAAATGCAATAATTTTTTTGTTTACTATAACGGCCAAAGTGTGCTAATATAAATTTAATTAAATTACATTGCAGAATTAATATATAGGTTTGTTTTTAGTTTTATATTTTGTTTAAATTTGACACCATTTTAAAAAATATTTCTCATAATAAGTTCTTATTTGGACTTTTTCGTTATCTAAAAATTTGTTATATATTTCTCATTTTCACGGGTGGGGTCTACGAAATATTTTTAATTGTAATTTTTTCAATGATGTTTTTTAGAAAACTGAACTTTCCTAAACTGATCAAAGAGCTTTAGCTACGATAATTAAAAATATTTTTTATATTTATATTTATATATATATATATATATATATATATATATATATATATACATATATATATATATATATATATATATATATATATATATATATATATATATATATATATATATATATATATATATATATATATATATATATATATATATATATATATATATATATATATATATATATATATATATATATATATATATATATATATATATATATATATATATATATATATATATATATATATATATATATATAAATATATATATATCAGAGCGAATGTGATATAATTTGAATGTTTGATATTGTTTGTTATTCCCTTGTAGTAGTTAAAATCTAAACTCTGTACTCTCCGTTGCTAAACAGTGAGGACCTGTGTGTTAATCTGTAAGCCACCCTAAACATTCGCCGAGTTAACCCTCCCGCCGCCCACTATTTACCAACATCATAACAACGTTGCCATGTCTTTTATGAATCACCCCTTCTTCAAACTTGAGCATATATTAACTTTTAATAGTTTTGGGCTTAAGTAATATAATAGTTATTTAATGTTAATAGTTAAATAATTTAGTATGCTTAATAAATGTTTTAAAGTTTCCTAAACTAATCAAATTCCTCTTAAAATGTATACTGTGTCGAAAAGTATACCTACACTATATTTTCACGCGAAACATCTTAATTTTGTAAAGAGCTTTTATTGTCCCAAGACAAATAGTACTCCTCTTACTAAGTAGAGCATCATTTCATTGTTCCTGATTATTATCCGTTACTATGTATCTTCCTATCCGGAAAACGCTATTCTCCTTGCTGTTTTATGACCTCTTCTTAGTCTTCCATCATTTCTTCATCTTCCTTCTACTGTAATGGGTAATCTTGCTCACTGTTTTTGTCTTTCCTTCTATATAGATATGTAAATTAAACCCTAGAGGCTTTTAACAAATCAAAACAGAGAAGCCTGCACATCTATTTTAATAATGTGTAGTTTATATTTAAAGTAGCAGTTGATTGATATAGAAAATAATTAATAATATTTATTTAATTGAGTGACATATTCTAATTTCAATTAAAATTTATATCCTTAATACTTCATATAAAACTAAAATTCGAAATTATCTTGATGAATCATCATCTGCATGATCATTAACCATAATTTATCCTGTCATCGTCGAATATTATTCCCGCATTTGAAACTTAATACACCAGGGGTAAATCGTCATTAATTTTATATAGGGGGTGTCTTTTTACTTATTTAAGGTGTACGTCTTTCGATAATTAGAGTTTTCAGTAGATTTGCTCAATATAAAATCTGCGTTTAAAAAATGCAATTTTATAAATGTATTTTTTTTTGTGTTACAGACGAGATCACAACAGTACCAAACTACAATTGGTAGGTTGAACCAAGAAGTATCTTCATTGCGACAACAATTAGACTCAGTTGCGTGCCCTTCCGAAGGACGAGTTGCTGCTCTGGAAGCAGACAATGCAGCCTTGTCCAAAGATGCCGAAGCAACAAGAAGACAGTATGAAAGATGTTTGGATGATGTTGCTAATCAAGTTGTTCGAGCCTTACTAGCTCAAAAAGTATGTACTTTTAACTATATTTTGTATTGAGTAGATAAATTGCAAAACTTAATATTCACTAATATTTAAACTCAACGTAGCAGAGTGAATTAAGAACAATTTTGGTATAAAGTATACTTTTATAATAATTGTATATGATTTTTTGTATGTGATTTTTTCGAATAAGTATTTTGGACTTATATAATAACAATCTAATTAATGCTTAATTTCTGATAATAGAACCTCCGTGAAGAAATCACCTCCCTTACTCGACGAATCAAAGATTTGGAATCTCAAAACCGTGCGCTTACCACCCTACTTGTTCACCAACTCCGAGGCGACAGCGAAACCGAACCAAAACCTCAGCTGGCTTTAGAAAATTCCCCCGAAAAAGAAATAATTACACATTGCTCCGTAGCAACTGATATCCAAAATTTCACAGATAATATTGATCTTACCTCAGCTTGTTCCACGTCACCAATTACAAGTTTAACAATAAAACATTGTAATTCGTTTAATTCAGATATTTTAGACTCTAAAATTTCCCCTGATCATTGTAACGAAAGGGTGAATAATGTCCAGAAAAATTGTGAGAAACATTTGTCAGCCGACGCTGAGATTTTGGATACTCGGTTGTCGCTGGAAGACAAAAAACGACACCATATCTTAGCAAAACTTTGGACTGAGTTGAAAGGATCTGAAGTGACTCCACAAAGATTGTTAGAGGCGCTATCTGCAGTGGATTCATCGCTTTGGGTGCCTCCCCAAAGACCGGTGTCTCTGAATTTGCAATTGCCGGTTTTTCAGACTGCCAAGTGTCATCGAAGGACACGACCGTTATTAGGTAAGAAAGCTTTTTATTAAGTGTTAAGGATTTGTCTATGAAATGGTAAAATGTCTTAAAGTATTTTAATTAAAATTTCTTTTGCAGCACAATCAAACAGTAAAAGTGAAGAAGAAACGGGAAACGAATCTCCCGAAAGTGGTAATCGTGACGAAGGTTATTCGACAATGTCTTCAGATGTCCAAGGTGAAGTAACTCGCGTTTCAGGTGAACCAGGTCGAGGCCTTGAAGATCTCAAAGAAGCCACGGATGAGACAGATCATCCTGATACCCGAATCCTTGTGGTCGAAGACCAACTCGATCCAGATATCTTATACATCCCTTTTAATTTTGCTTTGGGATTAAATCCCAGAAACAGCTACCCGCCTTCGAAAGGAATACTTCCGTTTCAACATATCATGCGAAGCTTCTCAGATTCACACCTTTGTTTGAAAATCACAACAGCTCCAAGTCCTTGTTATTCGTTAGCTTCGCCAATGTCCAGTTCTCCTAGTATTTTACTTCTGGATATAACAGACAAAAGTTATAATCCATTACGACGAAGCAAAGCGACTACGTTGTTAGAGTTTCAAGACGACGAAACGCATTCCAGGATTAGTTGGGGTAGTGGAGATGATGGTCATGATTGTCCAACTTGGGATGCAGAATATGTGCAACAATGGTTAAGATTAGATGAATCCAGAACTGCTTTGCAACAACACCAACGCGACTTGTTGGAACTAGAATACGATAGAGCAGAATTAGAAGATTGGAGTTTGAGTCTTTCCAGTGAAGATATACATGAATGGAGGAAATCTAATGAAATAATGACTCCAGGACAAATAAGTATTTCGACTCTTCCGAGTATCCAAGAAAATAATCCATTAGAATTGGAAGAAGATTCTAATGAATGTCTATGGAACAGTTCCAGTTATATGGCTGACAAAGCCGGAGGAGAATTAGTTGCTTTATTAATGGATACATCGTTGCACACAACGTTGGAGAAAAGATGGCCTTATGCAGGAAATCAAAGTTTGACATCACCGGGAGATAGTTGGTCCAGTGCTGAAACGAATTCTGAAGATTTCCATGGTTTTGAACAACAGGAAACATGTTCCAAGCGATCATCGGCAGCTTTAAGTGGTTGCAGCGATGAAACAAATGAGTCACACCCAGTTGGCACTGATTTTACACGTGATTTTTACAGACTTGTCAAATTTGAAAGCACAAAAAGTCTGGCATCAATTTCTTCCCGAAGCGCTGCAGGATGTTTGGACCATTGTGATCGGGAACAAGCATTGCAGAATGTATTAACGTTTATTGCGGAACAACAAATGTATTGTAATTCGCGAGAAGAAAGTGATTCTCGTCCGAATTCTGTTGTGCACGAGGATCAAACTAAAGACTTTAATATCGAAGGCCCTCCACAAAATATGGATGATGTTAACATATCACAACAACAGGGATCGGAAGAACTATTAAATTCTAGTGATAGTAAATGTAATTTTAGTGAAAAATATAATGAAAACTATGTGAATTTTAAACAATTACGCGCTGAATTAGCGTTAAACGAACAAAACTCGAATAAAGTGGACGTAATTACAGTGATATGTGACGATTATTTGACTCAAACCAATTTGATTGAATCCTACACCGAAAATAGTGACACAATTGACAATATTAGTGATAAAATAGATGCCAAAATCGTTACAGAACTTCAAACTTCAGTGGAGTTAGATCACACTTTATCTCCAGCAATGACAGAGTCACAAACTTCTAGTGTATCAACCCCAGATACAATTGTAAGTCGTATTCCTCGCCGACAAATCTCACGCAGCTCAACTCCATTGAAGAGCTCTCCAAAAGCCAGCCCTTCCAAAAAAATACCTCAACCCATTTCTCAAACTAAACCAGTCGCAATTCCTTTAAAATCAAAAATCCCAGCGAAAGATGCACGGCCAATTGCAACAAAGTTAAAACCCAAAAAAATGTCGCCACCTAAAGATTTGCCAGAGGCTGCGTCTGTTATTACATCAGAGCATTTACCTCAATGCACATCGGGTCTTTTAGGGGCTAGTGTAATCGATGGTCCTCCCCACAGAGCTGTTAGTTTCCACGAGCGCGCCACTTCTAAAGATGTTATTGATGAGTTGAACCGAATGATTCGAAAAGGTGAAGAGACTCCAGCTCAAGCTACGGATGAAGCTGTTGAGAAGAGACTAGATGAAGCTTGTCGGCCTACTGGTTGGATTCATGTCGAAAAGACCGTAGATATCAATGACCCTAAGGTATTTAGATTACCAAGAATCTTATTTTCGTACTTAATAATTTCATAGTAAATTAAATTTGCTTTTTTTTTAGGCAAGAGCAAATCTTTTAGATGTTATGTTAGCGTCCAGTGATTCTTCTCCGACGTCTTCGTGCGGGGGATCTGTTAGCAGCGAATCTACCGATGACCCTCCAGACTATGGCCATCTACATCGAATCCATCGGTTTAACAGGCAAAAGAAAGGTAAATAGTTGTGTTTATTGCAGGAACATAATCTCTGAAAATTTTCTTACAACATATTTATATAATTTAAAATAAATGTTCTAAGTTATAATATAAATTAATAAATAGAAAAGAAAATTTTCAAAGTTAACTCCATAGTTTTAAATAAGATATTAATTAGACCGTTTGCCCTTAAAAATCAATAAATTCAATCAAAATTCATTCAAAAATCACAATCAGTATAATACAGTTCGTTCAGCTACAGAATGGACCTAAACTACAAGTTACTTTTCCGTTATTTTCAATTCTTCTTTTATTATTTAATACAGTTTTGATATTTACAATATCTGTTTTTAAGTTTATTCGTACTTGAAAACTATTCTAATATTTTATTTGAAATTTTTTCCAGTGACACCTTACTGCATCGCGTATATGTTATTAACGTCCATCTAAATTTTATTTATTAATATATATATATATATATATATATATATATATATATATATAT
This sequence comes from Nebria ingens riversi, assembly GCA_018344505.1. Lineage (NCBI taxonomy): Eukaryota > Metazoa > Arthropoda > Insecta > Coleoptera > Carabidae > Nebria > Nebria ingens. The sequence continues at coordinate 1,079,266 of JADQWA010000225.1, forward strand.
ATATATATATATATATATATATATATATATATATATATATATAAATTTGTTTTGAAAAATAAATATAAATTCCCGTTTGTGCTTCATTAAATGTAAAATTTCTAAAAAATCGTATATTTGATTTTGTCTAATAGTGTATCTGTTGTTAGATTGAGTGTTTCTACATTTGAAATCTAAAATTCTAAATGCATTATTGCAACTACACTGTTGTTGAAGGTTATTAAGTCGAGCATATTTTTTAAGCTTCTGTTTATGTAAATTTGAAGTTATATATTTAAGATATAGATTGAAAATGAATTGTGTGAAAGTAGAAATCGTAACAAAAGAGAATGTATGACGAATTTGTGAGTTGTGGGAATGAAGAATAATGATTCGAACATGAATATTTACATGAAATATTTTACTCAATGGTATCAATCAAAATGAAATAAATGCAGTAAGGTGTTAGCAAAATATATCCTGTCGCCGAACGAACTGTATTTATGTCATAACGATCTCAGAATCAAACTCGGCACCATGCACCCCGATCACGGAAACGGCCGTTTAAGACCACTGCGCAGCTGAGAGAACATGCTGGTTCTAGCGTCCGCTGTCCGACCGCGGAACGCGGTACTCCGATGCGTCTCCACGAATATCACACGACCCTGTATCATCGGTCGCAATGACTTCTTCGTCCGTTACGGTGACAAAGAAAAGGAAGCCGTGTCCAGTTTCGATTTTCTGGACGAGATCTCAACAACCAGCTTAACGTCTTCCGTTGAAGACGAATGCACCGCAATAGATTCAATACCCGAAGAAGATGGCGACAAACATACAAAGGCTACAGAAGTATGAGGAGATGTTTTTTTACAACTGCGCTTGCGTAAAATGTATGAATTATTTAAATTTACAACGGATAGTAATAAACATGTTTTAAATATATTTTAGATAAGAATTTGCTATATAAAATTTGTTTTATTTTAAATTTACCATATTGGCTATAATTACAGTCACTTCGAGCCAATAGTATGTCATGTTGTGACGTAATACTACGTTATACTTTAGAATAGTTGCGAATTATGGTTGTCAGAAAATATAAACATAATATATATATATATATATATATATATATATATATATATATATATATATATATATATATATATATATATACTTATCTGTTTCAAAAATATTACAATAATACATTTGTTTTTCGTTTAATTAAAAAGTTTTAAAATAGTTGGTTGTAGTAGCTGCCCCTTTGAAAAACCAATTTTAGCGACGTCGTACTAAGTTATATTTAAGAGTAGTTGAATATATATAAAACAGTTTTTATGACTTAAATAAATAAATAAATACAAAATAAACTCCTTTTATAAACCAAAAATATCTAATATAGATTTCACATTACTCAAAATTATGCTAAATTTTGTTTTCATTTGTATTTTATATAGTTTTATTTTCTGATTATGAATATACTATTATCCGTAGTACTAAATGATGTAAATATTTACTTCATATTTATTTCAAAACCAATTCCTGAGTAATTTATGCATTCATACATTTTACGCATTCGCAGCAAACAGAATTTGTTTTGTATTTTTACACAATGTATATATATAACTTATTTTATGATTTCAACTGTATAATTACTAGTTTGGAAAATAATATATTATCATGGTTTCTATTTGGATTATAATGGTTACTATCTGTGAAAATAATGCTAATAATAATAATTACAAAATGTACACAATAAACTACGAAGTTAACTAGGTTTTTTGAGCTTAGACGAAAAGACTGTATATATTAAAAAGTATAAAACTTATTTATTTATCGTATTATTAGAGTATAATATGTTTATTTTTTAGCAGAAAAAAAATAACGTGAGTCTTCGAAAACGAAACGAATTAATAACGTGTGTTTGTAGAAAGATCGCGTAATATTGTGATATTGCGTTACGTCAAATATAATATGTACGGTTTTCATTAGAGAAACAAAAATATACTGTTAACTGGGGTTAGTTGAAGCAGAAAATTATTTTATTTATTTTTCAATCCAATTGCGTCTCAACTTCAAAGTATTGCAGTTAATATATTAGATTGGAAAATTAAACTACAGAAATAAATAAAATCTATAAATAAAATTATCAACTAATCGCAGTTATACAAAAATGATATTTGCAAGAATACAATTTTTTCTTCGTATATAAAAATTGTAAATTTGATAATTATTTAGAGTTGTGCAATTTCATTTTTAGAACTAAATTTAAATTATCTATTTTATGTTTCTAAATTTAGCTTAAATATTAAAATACCGTCAAATAGGGTTGTGTGGGCGCCATAAGTGGGGCACATATTTTATTTGCTAAGCTTATTTTACGGTGTTTTTTATTAGAAATTATATCCCAACTTACCCATGGTAAAACAAGTAATCTCAGCTATAAGCGTTGCAACCATGTCGATTCAAATTGCTAAATAAATAAAATTCAACTTTGATATTATATTTGAATTGCACAATATTTATAAATGTGAATGTATAATGTGTGTAGAGTCATGTATTTTTATATAGGCTTACTTATATATTTAGTACAAATATAGTGAAAAATATAAGTATTAATAATATTATTGTGTTTTAATTCAAAACATCTAATTTAAATTTCAGAATTATCTTGATCTTTTTGAACACAAAGGTTACATGCCCACTTGTAATCTTAATATTATATTAAAATTTATATCTAAAAAATTGTATTCGTTTTAAATGTTTGTTATATCTAGATTGTATGTAAAATACATAAAAATATTAAAATCTTCGAAACTGTAACCTTTGCGTCTCAAGAGGTAAAAATAAAAATTGGGTAAGTATATGTTTATATTTTGTAATAGGTATATAAATAAACTAATATTTATAGATTGTCATTATCGCTATCTTCTGCTGCCCAGCATTCAAAATAATGACACACCAAATTTAATTTCCCTCATGAAAATATGATTCACAGAGATACTAAGATATGTTATCACAATTACTACCAGTACTTCTAGATACTAGGTAAATATTTTCGAATTAGTTTATTTGTTATATCAGTCTTCTATAAAACCCATAATTGTTTTGCTAGTCTGCAGTAGTTGCTTTACTTACAAATTTAATAGCTGAAATGTTACCAATTTTGTACGGAACAGAACGTAGCCCTCCTGTTAGGGCCGTTTTGCTGACCGCAAATGCCATAAAACTTGAATTGGAATTTAAAGAAGTGGACCTGTTGAAAAAAGAGCATTTGCAGCCAGAATTTGTTAAAGTAATTATGTTATCATTTAATTTATAACTATATAATATAAAGTTAACACTTGATATAAGTTTCAATCTTAATTTTCGACGCGTTTCGTATGTCGAAACGTGTTGAAAATTAAGACATATATATGAATTTATACCAGGTGTTATTCATCTATTCATCCTAATCAAATGTTTCAAGTGCCAACCACTCATTCAATAAATTAAATATAAAGTTGTTGTTTTTTTCCATTAATTCAAGAGTATGGTTAAATATAAATTGCCGATAAGATAAAAATTTAAAATCATACCCATTTGATTAAAATATTTATTTAGTTCAAAGATGTATAAACATGAAGGGATATATTTTAGTCTACATGTTTATGCAATTTTTGAGAATAAGTAAAATCATGAATTTTTTCAATTGGTAGAAAAAAATGTCGCCAATAAATGCCCCTCTTCTTCCTAAATAATTTTGCATATACCTACATATATTTCTATAATGCATTTCTACTCCAATAACAATACAACTTAATTTGGAGTCTCTGACTGTCGTTTCAAATAATAATAAAATGAACCCTTTGCCACCAAGTATTTTGAAAAGCTAAATACGTATTTCGACAACTAAGGAGGGTAATGTAACATAATATCTCTGACAAAAGTAAAACCTAAGAAAATATGCTCTTCACTAGAATATCAATATTTTTTTTGTTACTGATGATAACAACTTAGTTGTCGAAATACGTATTTAGCTTGTCAAAATACTTTGTGGTAAAGAGTTCATATTATTATCATTATCTACTTTAGTATAATATTTAAAATTAACATATGTGTTTTTACATATACTTACATAATAATTGTTTAGAAAAACAAACATTATCGTACAGTGGTTTCTAAGTAATTTGTAATTTAATGTTTATTATATTAAATGATTAGAATTAAATACTAAAGTTTATTTATTAAATGATATTTGTATATGTTACTTTAAACCATAATAATAATTGAAGCGACAATTTTAATTAATATTAGATAAATCCACAACATACCATCCCAACATTAGACGACAACGGTTTTATAGTTTGGGACAGTCATGCGATTGTAGCTTATATCGTGGGACAGCATGGAAAGGATGATTCTTTATATCCAAAAGATTTGAAGATACGAGCCACTGTGGACCAACGAATGCATTTCAACTCCAGTATAATATATCCACATTTGCGTGGTATTGTCGTAAGTAAACTTAAATTCTAAAATGTATCTTCTTTTTAAAACGCGTAAGCATTTTTTATTACGGTACATCTACTTTTCACCATTGCAGAAAAGTAATTTAATGATATTTTCCTGTAATAGTTTGCAATTGTGTTCTTGGGCAAAAAGAAATACCTGAAATGCACAGGAATTGTATTTTGGATGCCTATGGATTTCTGGAAACTTTCCTGGTTGGACTCACATGGCTAGCTACAGACCAGATGACCATTGCTGATCTGTGCACTATTGCAAACATAAGTACACTCCATAATATCATACCAATTGAAGTTGAAATGTTTCCTAGAGTAAGGGCGTGGATGGAAAAATGTAAAGGTCTTCCGTACTATGAAGAAGCTAATGGAAAAGGGTCTGATAGTCTTGGTGCTATTATTAAATCAAAATTGTCATCATAAATAAATATAGGTACCTATATTTAATATCTGTATTTTAGTGCTGAATATGCATTTTATTAAGTTTTCCTAATACTATTAATATGAGTTGTACTTTGAAATTGTTTTCAATAAATATTTTTTACTTGAAATGTAACATCTGTGCTCTAAAGGATAGATATTAAAATAATCAGAATGGTATAAGTACATAATAAAAATATTTTGAGTATACAATAATATTTAGAGATATTTTTGCCGCTACAAAAAAAAAAACAAAGTAATAGCTAATATTTGGTGTTCGTCATTAAATATAATTGAAGTAGCCTTGTAGTTGGTTACAGCGGCGCATGCTATCGCTGTTACAGCCAGTAACCAGTCTTTCTGGGGAAAGTTAAGCCTCATTCACTCGAAATAGTTTATTTTTACTGACTTACAATCCTTTTGTCAGTCTATAGTAATCGCTTCAACTGTTTGTATCGTTTGCTACAAATTAAATTACTAAAATGCTACCAATTTTGTACGGATTAGACCTTAGCCCTCCTGTTAGGGCTGTTTTATTGACTGCAAAAGCCATAAATCTTGAATTGGAATTTAAAGAAGTTAACCTGCTAGATAAAGAACATTTGCAGCCAGAATTTTTGAAGGTATTTATATTAATTATGGCTTTATTATTAGGTAATATATATTGATATTAGTATATTAACAGAGTAGAAAATATGGCTTGATGCTATGTTAAGAAATTGTAAACATTCGGCTTTCAAAACCACGCCTATTAGACTAAAATACTTTTATTTAGAAGTAAGAAAAAGTCATACATACATATATATATATATAATATATATATATATATATATATATATATATATATATATATATATATTTATATATATATATATATATATATATATATATATATATATATATATATATATATATATACATATTCTTTTTTTTCGTGTACAAATATGAAGTTACTTGCACATACTTGCATACGAAAAAATACACCCAAAAATATAATTTCTAAAATATATTCAAGGAATGACTGAATGACATAAAATAACAATTTGCAAGCAAGTAAAAAACCATGGCCGCCATTATTTATGATGCCATTGTCAAATTAAAATTTTTATTTATTTAATAAATTATTATCTAAATGTATTTTAACAATAAATTTAGCTTAATAGACGCTGTTTAAAATTTTGTATTTACACTTGGCCTGTAAAATGTACTGGGGAGATAATATTTGCATATGTTAAAAATATCATGTAGTAAATTCCTATGTACTCGATTTCGATTGGCCACCTGTATATACTACACAAATAACAATAAAATATAATTAACATAAACGATAAATTAAATTATTATGTTGCAAAACTATATTTATTTTTGAAAAAAAAATGCAGTAATTTAAATTGCAATTGTAATTTAATATTTATTACATTAATAAATTCCACAGTTTATTTATAAAAATATTATGTATTCATGTCACTTGAATACAATAAAAATAGAGATAACATTATCTTAACTTTGATTAATATTAGATAAATCCACAACATACCGTCCCAACATTAGACGACAACGGATTTATAGTTTGGGACAGTCATGCGATTGCAGCTTATATCGTGGGACAATATGGAAAGGATGACTCTTTATATCCAAAAGATTTGAAGATACGGGCAACTGTGGATCAACGAATGCATTTCAACTCCGGTATAATATTTCCAAGAATGCGCAATATTTTCGTACGTAAACTTAAATTCTAAAATTTATCTCTTTCGCCATCTTTAAAAAACAAAATAATGAATAAATTCTATTTCCTATGCTAGTTCCCCATTATCTTCCTAGGCAAAAAGGAAATCAGTGAAGCTGATAGAAATACTATGTTGGAGGCTTATGAATTCCTGGAAACGTTCTTCGATGACCGTACATGGCTAGCTGGAAACCAGCTAACCATTGCGGATCTGTGCACTATTGCGTCCATAAGTTCTGTCCATAATATCATTCCAGTTGAAGCTGACAAGTTTCCAAAGATCAGCGCATGGATGGAAAAATGCAAAGGTCTTTCATACTACGAAGAAGCTAATGGAAAAGGAGCTGCAAATATTGGTGTTTTTATTAATTCAAAGTTGTCATCCTAAATAAATGTATATTTTACTTCTATTATGTGCGAATAAGCGATCAATAAACATATTTGTTTTAAGTTGCATTTATAATAAATAATTATTTTTTTTTGTAATATTTTCATTCAAATAAATCTCGCACTGTAGCCAGTTTCGGCAGATGTCAATAAAAATTAATAATAACTAAAAGCACCTGAGATTATATGAAGCACCACGTCTACGCGCGAGGGCCCATAACCAGAGCACAATCGCTCCCTTTTACGCCCTTATAGTAAATAAATTATCGCAATGCAGTAAATGTTGATTTTTTTGAAAATTATTTGGCTATTTTATTAGTTAAAATTTTAAACATAGATCGTACATATGTACAATTTACAAAAACGAATAGACAATTATTCATAAAACTAAAATAAAATGATTAGCAACGCAACATAGTAAAAAAAAACGTAAACTATAATACTGAATTGATATAAAAAATATAACAATTTGTTATTTAATGAAGCAAAACATATATGAATATTCTCGTAAGTTTCTCTCACTTTTTGTTTGCTTTGTTCCTCTAATAATGATTACACTAAATATCACTAACATCGTCACTCGATTCACACAGAATCGTGTCTAGTATTTTGTACACATTTTCGGGTAAATGGTCCATCAACATTCGCGGCATAACTTTTAACTCCATAAAATCTTCAGCTTGAGCCCAACGCATCTCGAAACTTGGACCTCCAGTTCCAGCTTTTCTATAACACACAAAAATACATTAACCATTGTGTCATGAAAGCATTTATATGTTAGTACTTACTTTTCTGCTTTTGTCTTCTTTCTATGAACAATATATAATATTCTTCCGGCATTATATAGTCTTGTCGCAGAAAAACGTCGGACATTAATATCCTGGGAGAAAACTGCAGCTTCCTGATTAAACAAATAAATAAAAATGGTGAATGATTTTAAATGTGTTTTAATGCAGAAGATTTAATAGTTTTTTAATATTCTTATTATGTAGTATAGTAATTAATAAACTTACGGTAACAGCAGTGACTGTTTGCAACGGAGCATGTCGTCCTAACAATGGCGATTCGCCAGTCCGGTTAACCATGTCTGTCTCGTCCCTCCATGTGGTTTCGAGGTCTGCAGGCGGGACCCCAAACAGAGCGTAACCAAAACCATTCCAAACGATACGGTACTGTAAACATACACGAATATCGTTCGGTCATCGTTATTTACGGGACTCTCATAGTTCCGTTAGCTTTGAATAACTTACCTTTGGCAAGCGCGTCGCGTGTAATGTTTGTATCAATGCAGTACGAAAATTTTCGATACTATGCACACACAAACGCATTACAAAATCATCACCTACTCCCACGGTGAAAATGAAACTCTCAGTCATTCTAGCGGCATCTCGGCTTATCGTTCCAGCTATTAAATTATAATTCAAAAATATTAATATATCATTACTAGACACTTTGACTTTAATTAATTAAAATAGATGACCGGATAATCAGTATAGCACTTGAGGTAATCACAGAGAGAAAAACGCATGTTTTATAATTTTAATTATCAAATATATAGCGAGCATATTTTTACTTATATTTAAAATAATTTAATATTTGCCATCATGGAAATTAAAGCGATTATAAGATAATGATGACTAAATATGAAACCGGGTGTTATTAGCAAATATAATCAAGTATGCATATATGTATGTGCGACGTTTTTGTTTGCAAATTCTATTCCATTTTCTTGCTTTTCCCTGCCAAGCTCATGATTAATATTCCATTAAAGAGAAGTGAAATGCGCGGTCATAAAGTAAACGTAATTCAATTCAGGGACACGCTATATGTATGTAGTTATAAAAGCGAATATTTATACGCAAAAATATGATTTAAATCGTTTAATAGCACCTTTATATCAAAATGATTTTTTTAATTAGTTAAACGAAATAAATAATTATAACTAAATATGTACAATAAATAAATAAAAAGTCAATTTATAACGAAATAAAAAATCTTGTTAAAACACATTTTAATGCATTGTTATTATAATTAAAATAAATAAAAAATGTCTTACCTGGGCAAGAAAATGCATAGACTTTCAAATCAGGATACCGCGGCCTTAATTTAATTCCCAATAGAGAAGCCACTGAGGCTCCTAAACTGTGTCCAGTAAGGACTAGGTCGTATTCTGGAAACATAGCTAAGGCTTTCTCCAGGACGTGATTCTCTTTCAAACGTTTTTCAATATAGATGGCACCACGTAGCATTCCTTTGTGGGCAACTGTATCAGGAGGCATTCCTTCAACGTTAAATTGATCACTTCCCGCTGCTAAGTCAGTGAAAATATCACGCATGGAGATAGAACCACGAACGGCTATAACGATGCTTGAAGTTTTATGGTCGGCTATTACGCAAAATGGTAACTGTGGGAAATAGAAATTTTAAATTACATTTTAGGTAATTCAATCTAGCAATCTAATAATGTTATTGCGAAACATTTTTAATTGGTTCAGCAATTAGAACGAACCTCAAAAACATGATTTCGAAATGATGCGAATAAAATATCTCGCTGGCTAGCTCTGGACCAGAATTTTACACCGGCCAAATGGCAAAGGCAACAGTTGTCATCTGTTACGATGGTTGATTTAATCCGGAAACAGGAGCAACATGTAAAATTTGGTATCAAACGAAACAATCCAGTTACCGGATAACGGTACATGACGAATGGCCAACCATATGCTGCAATGGACAACCGCAAGAAGTGGCGTGCATTCTTCAAGTTCATCCACCGAGGTGCCACAGAGAAGACCCGATTTAAATCTAGAACAAAACAAAATAAAATTTTACTTACTAATATAGGTTTCAAAAACGTAGGCTCCAGTATAATATATTATTATACGAATGGATATAAGGAAGTACAGTCATCATAAAAATTATCGAACTAGAGATTTTAACGGAAATACACCTTTTGACCTATTCTGAGTAGAGTCTGACTATTTTCGGAATTCCGTCTGTATGGGGGTGTGTATATGTGCGTGCGTGCACGCGTTTGTGTGTGTGTGTGTGCGTGTGTATGTGTATACCAAAACTGCCAAAGCAATAATCATGAAACTTTAAACTAAAATGGCTCGCAAGAAAACCTCCTATTTTTGAAAAATATATTCAAACCGGTAGTGCATGTTTAATCTAATCATTTTTTTGCGGTTTCTGCAATATCACCGAAACAGATGCATGTACAGTCAAACGATTAACAACTAAAATGAAAGATAGTAATATTTCGCATAACTATTGTTAGAACATTTTCTTCAAAAAGTCTGCCAGTTACAAGAAAACTGCTATTGCAATTCTTACTTTTCTTATTTATATTGCCATAGTTACGCAAGTTTGGAAAGTGTTATTTAGTAAATCATATTAACTGTCAACTCAAATTATTTGTGATTTGACATTAAACATCTACAATCGCAAATAGAATTAGTGAAAAAGCGTTTCAAACATAAGTAAATTATAAGAAATATGATATATAAATATTTTGTTTTTAGTTCATTTGAAAATTAAAAAATGTCCGGCCATTATAATTCGCATATAGCGTAATGAATAATTATATTTTCTTGAATATTTATACGTATAAGAAAGTTCAGTGCAAGACACTACAGATGTTTATTATCTTATATTCCAAATAACTTTGAAAGAAATTTGTTTGTATAGCTGGTACATACTTTATATGGCAAATTCATAAAATAGCTTACCTGTTGAATATTTGGGCTCGTCATCGTGTAGCATTTGAATTCTTCGCATTTCTCGGACTTCTCGTTTCTGTTTGACGCGCAGCAACACAAAACCAGCAACAAGATCAGAAGGGACTAGATCCGTACTCCTAAATAATGCACTCATCAATCCTGGAGCATAGACCAGAAAAAACAATTATTTAAAAACATATCTTGCAAATAAATGTGATAAAAACATTGTCAATATGTTAAGCTTTAAGGAATTAATAAATACCTGCTACTTGTTGGAAGGCTTCATTGCCATATTCATCAGCTCGCATCCAACAAAATAGCCATTTAAACCGTCGCATCCATAAATTAGTTGTTTTGGTATGTCTTAACGTTTCTCCAGGAGTCGCTTGAGGATCTTGGTACCGTTTGGAGCCCATTGGATCGAAAATCATCGCTAAACCGAATACGGTCAAACCGAATAGTACCCAATCAAAGATCACTAGAGCTAAATAGAAAATTAAGTCAATATTAAATTACAAATGCACCAAAAACAGAGTAGTTTAATATATGTTTAATACCTTCAATAACGGTTCGAGAAAAATCTTCTTCGTGCGTGCATTCAATGATCGAAGCTGAAAAAGTCCAAATAGTACCTAAACTATTTAGCGCAATTTCGGGAATAATTAGGAACAATTTGAACAATAGTAGTGGTGGTACATATTTGCGTGTTTCCAAATCCATGACAGCACCTTGAGAACTTCGGTTTACTAATACAACTAGCAATAATATTATTAAAGATAATAATGTGATTACTCCTATTAAATATGCTCGGACGAATTCGCCTCCTTTGACGCAATCGAAGGTATAGGGGTAATATCGGACCATGACCAGTATCATTAAAACGAGCCTGTGGAAAGATGTTTAAAGATTAAAAAAAAAACATTATTAGTTGTATAATATGTATGTACCATATTAAACGAAATGATATCTCAAATAAACCAGGAATAACTAGATCATCCGAGGCTGCGCTCCATTTACGGCCCAGCAGCCTTAGGGCCGGCATTATCGTTCTCCGAGTGGACCACCAATTGGAGAGCGATCTGAAATAAATAGAATTATAGATTTAAGCACATATAAAACCATAAGAGTGCACATGAATATATTCAACTTCAATTTGTAAATAATTTATAACGAATTTATTTTGTTTACTTTTCATGACTTTTTTTCTGCGTTATTAGTACTAAAAACTTATATATTTTTTCTCTTTTTGAAAAATTATTAACAACATGTTGGTATATCCCAAAATTCTGGAAAAGTAAATAACTATGTGTGTTTTATGCGCAATATGTGCATGCAATTTAATTATTTCTTTTAAAAAAGTGCATTTTATAGTATATTAGCTTAGGTATACAGTAAATATTAACAGGAAGTGAAATATTGGGATATGTCACTTGTGTGCTCCAAATGCATGCACACTGATAGACATATACAGAAAAGAAGAATTTTTGCAAAACATGAAATGCTACTAATTTTGCTTTCACATGTCCACTGGCTATGAACGCTTTCACTAAAGAACCAACTATAGAAATATATGCAGTCGTTTTTTTTTTAATTTAACTTGATCTGAGTCAACAATATCACTTCTCATTATACGTATTGTACTAATGGTCGTTAAAGTAATAACGTCGCATGCAGCGTGATGTCGCGTGAAGACAAGGAAATAACTGAAATGCAATTATGTACGGTCCTGATTGCTGTAGAATAGAAAGGCATATAGATCTGTTTTGTTTTGTAACTTATTGCAGTATTTTTTACCCAAAAGCCTCAGCATTTTGGCATAGAAGATATTTTAGTATAACTTTTAATGATTTCAACAAAAATGTATACGATTCAACTTGGAAAAACTTATAAAATGTTTAAATTTTGTTTAGATATCCAAATATACTTCAATAAAAAACATATATTAAAATGAAAAGATATTCACTTCTTTTCCATATTAAACATATTGTACTTTGATTAGTTGTTAATAACATATTAAATTTTCAAACTCATACTCTAAGTCTAAAATAGGATGTATAAAATATATTTTAGCAAAACATTTTACTGGGAAACAGTTAGGTATTAACATCTGGGGCGCTCTGAACTATAATAAATCAATTATATATTACTTCGCATCACACTACAATATTCTGACGCAAATCGTGCTCTACTTTTTGCTTGCGATACTCCAGAATCTACATATGAAAGATTAACGGAAGCAGTCTGTCTGATGCTCGACCTACGTATCCTAATTTGCACTAATACGTCGTTAAAGTAGTCTACTTTTTACTTTCTCATACGAAATAATAAGTAAGTATTGCAATCATAAAAAAATAGAACTCGAGATTTTAACGGAAATACATCTTTTGTTTTTGACCTTTCTTGAATGTGTGTTTGTATATCCTTGGTAAAAAAGCTATTTTTGAAAAAATATTTAAACCAGAAGTTCATATTAACTCTAGTCTTTTTTGTGGGTTTTGCAATATCTCCGAAATGACTGCACTAACAGTAAGAAATAGCTATGATTTAAATGAAAGACATTAATATTTTGCACAACTTTTGTTTGAAAAATTTATTCAAAAAGTGTACCAGTTACAAGAAAATTGCTAATGAACTTCATCTTTATGTTGCTATAGTTGCGTAGGTATAGGATATTATATACATATAATAAATCGTATCAACTATGTTTGTCAAGTGTTTAACAAGAAAATAAAATAGTGTCAAATAATCTGAGTTAAGTAAAATATTATATAAAATATTTTGTTATGGCCGGACGTTTTTTATTTCATTTGAAAACTGAAAAACGTCCGGCCATAATAATTTCTAATATAGCGTAATGAAAATTTATATCTTCTTGAATTTTAATCTCTCCTATCTAAACAAAATATACCTACCTACTACGTATAATTAAGTAATTATAGTTATAGTTCGTAATACAAAATAAACCGGAAGAAATGTTAGAAATATCATTAAAAATGCACACTGCTCTTCAGGGAGTTGTATTTGTATTTGAAGTTAATTTAAAATTGCAATGAGAAATATGAATATATTATAAGATAAATAGAGATGGGATTATATTTCAATAGAATTAAAAGTTGGTTTAATAAAATTGCGTTTAAATATTCTATATTACAGAATAATTGCAGTATGTTTTAGTGCGTGTTTAGTATCGCATACACGTATGTATGTATGTATGTATACCAAATAGCTTTGATGTAACCATTGCAAATGTCTGTTTATATCATGTTATATGTTAAAATATGTGGCAACACAATGCACGATACATTCCTAAGGGATATAATTAATAGATAACATTGTACAAAGCACAATACAATTCAATACACAACATTTTGATGTTCCAGTTCAGTCATTGTTCTAATTTGCCTTGAAATTCTATTCATACATGACTGAAAACTAAAATTATTCATATTTATACAGTGTCATAAAAAGGAGTTCGTGCGCAAAGGACTCTAACAATTAATTATATATTTTGTATTTATATAGCTCTAATAGATAAAGAACTGTGTATGGTTGAAGCAACTCCTTTGCTATGTCTCGAAAATTCTATATTGATTCTCTAGAAAACCTTCACGCATTTATTAAATAGTTTAAATTGTTTATATGAATATAAAGTTACCTCTAATCATAAAGTATAAGTAATAAAAATAACTTGGAAGATATTACACATCAAAATGAGTTATACATAAAAAAATTGTGTTATTGTCTCCTTGTCATAGAATACTTGTAAATCTAATAATTAACCTGAACTTTAGCTTCTAAAGTAATTAATTTTAACTTAATATTACTGAAACTTTATTATACAACGGAAATTTTTACGCAAATATATAATAAAGCATGTTTAAATAATATATTTTAAGTAAACATACAATAAATGTTTAAATCAAAATTGATTACATTAACAAGAAGCGTTGTTTCCTAAAACGCATAGTTTTTCGTGTGTATAACTCTTAAAATGGTTTTAAAATGTCGTACACCTTTAGGGAAAAACCACATTAGAGTTACGATTACGGTCTTTCAGATACATTCAGGTACACCTGACCATGACCCCATGAGAACGACCGAAACAGGTCGGTCTACTTAATGCGTGACGCATGTCAAATAACATAGATTGTCATGCACACGAACATATGCACATTTACAGTCACGATATATTTTTTATAGCATTTTTGCAATAATTTTTTTTTATAGAAATGGTCACGCGAAATTTCAGAGTAAAATAACCTTTATATTTATTAACGCATCATTAAGCACTCATTTAAGTAGAAAATTTAGCGAATATTGAGAAATTAACCATGTTATTTATAATAATTATATTCTGAAACATATTATACTAGGTACCTAGCGGTTAAATTAGATGAGACAAGTGTGTGTGTGTGTGCTTGTGTGAGCGCTCCATAACCAAAACTGCCAATGCTATAATCATAAAACTTGAAATTTAAAACTTGTATATGGCTCACAAGAAAACCCCTTAATTTTGAAAAGAATATTCAAACCGGAAGTGCATGTTTACTCTAGTCATTTTTTGGGAATTCTGCAATATCTCTAAAACGGCTATACTTACAGCAAATATAGTAAAATTCAAAATGAAAGATATTAATATTATGCACAACTTTTGTTTGAAAATTTTCTTCAAAAGTTGTGCTAATTACAAGATAATTGCAATTTACATTTTTGAATTTCTTATTTATGTTGCCATGGTTACGTAGGTATGGGAAAGTATACTTATGACAAATAGATTTAGTGTAAAAGTATTTCAAATGTTAGTAAAATATTAAAACTATTATATATGAATAATATGTTAGGTTGTTAGTTTATTTGAAGACTGAAAACCGTCCGGCCATAATAATTTCTAATATAACATAATAAAGTATTATATTTTCTTAATTTTTTAATATTTTATATCCTTCCTATTTAAGACACTGCAGATGTCTCTTATATCTACATTATATTTATTGAATTGAATTTGATGCATGGGAATCTAAAATAGGTTTTGATGACGTAAGGAAAATATTATATAATAATAATGCTTTCATGATAAACATATATGTTTATTCTTAATTCATGGTTTATCTGTGGAAATAATATATGATATACATGTACGATATAACAGTAATTGTACAATTATTGATTTCCATTGCTCAATGTTAATATTTAATATTCACTGTCAAGGTTTCCAATAGAAATTGTCTATGTACCATACATACATACATATTTGTATACTCATTTACAAATATTAGATGTGCTCATATGCCCTTTGCTAGAACACACACTATATGCATATAACAAATCATTTCGAATCTCGCAAACCATAAAACATGATTATAATAAAAACCATGTTAAGGTGATCCACTATTTTATAAGAATAAGGTGAAAACATATATAACATATACCTAATTATAAATTCAATATACTTTTGTAGCGTAAAATATGAAACACTCTTAGACAAATTATAGAATTCATTACTGACCAATAGCAAATTGATTATTTCTCTATTACACATTAAAATTTCAAATGTATATAATATAATTTCCGTTATAATTAACAGTCAATCAATCACAACTCGATCCTATAAATTGTCAGCGGACAAGGACTACGGGTGGCATTATATTATTATTATTTGAAAAATAAACCATGGAAACGTAAAATTGATATATATATATATATATATATATATATATATATATATATATATATATATATATATATATATATATATATATATATATATATATATATATATATATATATATATATATATATATAAAAGTGAGTTTGTAGGTTGGATAAGCTATAGAGGGGAATACATAAATAAGCAGTTTTAATAACAAATAAATTTCTTGTTGTGGCTGTTGACTTAAAATAATAATATAAAACCCTTAACCACAAAATATTTGAAACAGCTAAATACATATTTCCACAACTACGTTGTTATCATTAGTAGCAAAACTATGGAGACAGTGTAACATAATATCTCTGGTTGAAGTAAAACTTAAGAAGATATGCTCTTCAGCAGATTATCAATGTAACCACTGATAATCTGGTGAAAAACATATTTCCTTAAGTGTTCCCGTAGCTACAGATATAACATTACACTGTTTCCATAGTTTTGCTAATTGCTACTAATGATGACAACAATATTATTTTGAGTTAAATTAAAGCCGCATCAAGCACTTTCTGTCCGGCTGTTTGTCAGGTGCGTTTTCTAGGAGGTATCTGTTGCAGTGCTCTCAGATTAAGAAAAAGGAATAATAATCTTTTTAAATCGGCTGGTTTTTCGAGAAGTTCGTATTAAACAGGTAATTTAGAATTAATTTTTTTTTTGTGAAATATTCGTTAAATTTTTGTTACAAGAATGTTTAATTTTTTGTAATATCATATATGCATCTAAATTTGTTTTGATTGTTTTCTTTGTGTTTTATCTTTTATACTTTATATAGTGCTCAGTAGAATGTCAACTTAATATTTGTTCTGTTGCTTTATATTTTCTCTTTGTGGATCCGTTTGATAAAATATCGTTTTATGAGGGTTTTGGATTCGGACAAATGGTGCCTTATAGTGTGTATGCGAGTGTGTCTGTGTGTGTGAGCGCTGTACAACCAAACCGGTCAATGCTATAATCATGAAAATTTAAACTTAAGTTTGGTATATGGCTTGCAAGAAAATCCGTTATTTTTTAAAAGAATACTCAAATTCTTAAGATTTGTATATCACTTCAAACTGGAAGTGCCATTGGGGTGCACTTACAGAAAATATAGTGGTATTCAAAAAAAGAAAATTGCAATTGAAATTCTTAAATTTCTCATTTATTATGTTGCCATGGTTACGTAGGTATAGGAAATAATATTTATAATAAATATCTTAAGTTTAAAAGTGTTTCAGTGGTAAAAATATTATATATGAATATTTTGTTAGGTTAGAGTCAATTGATTTTAATTATCTGGCTGATTCGCATAAATATAATATAATAAAATATATTTTTATATTTTCGTGATGTTATATAATGTTACGCATATCCTGGTCAATTTTAAATGTGATTAGAACTAATGTAGAAAATCTGAATACAGATATCATATTATGTTATTATAGTTGTATTATATTACAATAACTACAACATATCTTACATAAGTCTACTATATATAATAAACGAAATTTTATTCTATTAAATGTCATTAAACATCTATATTTCAAAATAACATTCTTATTTCTAAAGAAGCAACTTACTATAGATAAATGATATGTATTTGAAATGAAAATTCACTAATTTAATTAATTTATGATTACCGGTCTTTCCCCAAATAGGGGCCTGCAAGGTTCGGTAGTTTTATTGTTCTGAGGTGGACTAATGAGGCTTCGGACATTGCCTCGACGATTAGACGGTCCGCAATCGTATTCCGATTTCTTTTTTTTGATTCGGCGATTTTTATATATATATATATATATATATATATATATATATATATATATATATATATATATATATATATATATATATAATGCTATTAGCGCCAAGAAACAAAAAGATTATGTTCATATATCTAGATACCTTAGAAATTAAGTTGATGTTGTTTTGAATATATGAAAAAATATGTAATGTCATGTTAAAGTGTTTGGTAAAAATAAAGATAATCATTTTCGTTCCCATAATAAATAGTGTATAAAACAGTGCCTCAATTATTCAACAAATCCACAGAACCCAATAAATACTCCAAAATTTCAGGATCTGCCACTGTCAAAATTAGCGATACTCTAATGATTAATTTATACAAATAAAATAAATAAATAATTATATATATATATATATATATATATATATATATATATATATATATATATATATATAAAATTACAGATTTATTTGTAGATACATTCGTATTGTATAAACCTAATTGAGTTTAATTGAATTTTTATAGCTAAAATTATACGTAAAAAGTTATTTTAAAAGTGGCAGGAAAAGATATGCTAACCAAAGATTGGCATAACGGTTTATCTCTAAATATTTCATACGTTTTTATTAGGAACAAGTTCATCAAATCAAAACATGTTAAGTGTAATTTGTGTTATAACTTTTATTATATAGAAACTTTTTCCAATAATCAAACCTTTATACGTATTGATTTTAAAACTTGTGCCTCCAATACAATGAGAATATAGATAATTGTATTTCAACTTTTGTGCTCCAAGACGAAACTTAAAATATTTGCGGTAATAACCCAAATATGAAACACAACTAACTTATAATTATTTATTTTCTATATATATTGACACATACGACGTAGAAGCTGACTCATTTCTATGGTACTTGCAATAGAATATTGCTATGCATGTATTGTTAAACAACATTATTTAGTATTTCATTAACGTCAAACACATTCCTGTTTTTAGTCGGTACATTCATTTTGCCAATATTTGCCAAATATCAAATTTACATTTCATTTTGCATTAGCTAACATGTTGAATTTCGCAAATATACTTAGGTAATTGACA
Organism: Nebria ingens riversi; assembly: GCA_018344505.1. Lineage (NCBI taxonomy): Eukaryota > Metazoa > Arthropoda > Insecta > Coleoptera > Carabidae > Nebria > Nebria ingens. The sequence goes on from JADQWA010000225.1 coordinate 1,098,525, forward strand.
AAACTTAATGATATTTCCTATTTTTATATGACTTTCAATAATTTAAAACAAATCTTAAGTCAAGGCTTCTGTTCAATTAATTAATTACATGTAATTGTGCACTTTTTAGGGCACTTCAAGGTTGACATTAGGAATTTGACATTTCAGAATATTTACTATTTTTTAACTCGTTTTACATATCTTTCAATCGGCTCAGAATTATAAGTTATATATATATATATATATATATATATATATATATATATATATATATATATATATATATATATATATATAAATATAAATAAATTCGTCATTGAATAGAACAGCGAAGTAGTTTAGCAAAAATTGTAGATGTGTAAAATAACTTTATTGCAAGACAACACTAAATAAGAAATGATCTAACTAAATAAAACGATTGGTAAGATAATAATCTTCTTGATTATCCGCCTACGAAGCATAATACTTTGCATTATTTGTAAAAATATTAAACGTTGAATTAAACATTAATTTAACTTTTCGAGTTGTGTTCGGCAAACGCGTAATTATTTAGATATTTTAAAACCTGGATTCGAACCTAGGATCTTTCAGTGTCTAGTCCGATACTCTAAGCAGAAATTTGTCGAAACTTATGCTATATATACATTTAATTATCCTTACAAGTAGAAAAACAATAAATTTATGTTAATTTGTGGGAAAATAATAATACAAACATTAAAAAAACTTGTAAAGATGTTTACTTACAATTAACTTTTATCCAATTTCACTGTTTCTTTTAGCACAACACTGAGGTTTCGAGAAAATACATCGACATACTCACTTTTAAGACACAACAATACGGTAAAATAAAATGAACCGTAACACTTGTATACGAACCCATGCGCACTGTAGTAATGGTCAAAGCAACAAGTTTCTATGATACAACACACCTGACCTACTCGTAACACATCTAAAATACCTGTTCGCTGTTCCACTGAACACTGAAACTTGAAGCTACATGAAATTGTAATTTGTATTTTGGAGCGCGTAACACACAGAGTCGGACTTCATTTAAATTGCTTCCAGGGCTTTTTAGGTCGCCATACCACAGACGAAATACAGAAGAGCTTACGTGTCTGTAAGATTCTCGAAATCAAAAAAATCTTTCACAGAAATTCATTTCACATCACCTTGATTCAGAAAATGTGCATATATAATGTATTCCTAATATGCATTTATGAAACATTCTGGTTATACCAAAAACATCTATGTAAAATTATAAAGTATACAAAGTCTTTTCAGGATATAACTTATAATAGAAACCATTAAAAAAAAAAAACATCTGCAGTATATTGCACTGGACTTTCTTATCTGTAATAGGTATATTTTGTTTAGATAGGAAAGATATTAAAATATAAAGTTTTCAAGAATATTCATAAAAATATAATTATTCATTACATTACATTAGAGATTATTATGGCCGGACGTTTTTTAGTTTTCAAGTGAATTTAAAACCTAATAAAATATTTATATATATATATATATAATATTTTACTGACCTTTAAAACACCTTTTCACTAAATCTATTTGTGACAATAGAAGTTAAATGTCAAATCTCAAATTATTTGAATATATTTTGTTTTCCTGTTAAACGGTTGATAAGCATAGTTGATATGATATATTACATATATTTTCCCCATACTATGTAACTATTTTTATTTTCTTATACGAAGTAATAAAGAAGTATTGTAATTATGAAAAAAATCGGTGTCGGCCATTTAACGGAAATATACCTTTTGACCTTCCCTGAATCGAGACTGAATATTTTTATAAAAAACTTCTGATGAAACATATATCGCAATTTGTATCTCTAGATTGACATACATATAAAATCATAAATCAAATGCAATTTATTTAAAAGATACAATCTTATAAACAAATACGTGTTTGAGGTTTAAATAATAAAAATTTCCATTTTAATTTCTGAATTATTAAATATCATAATCAAAATTAATCTTACTTCATAAACAATGTTGATATTTGTAATACAGCAAATGCGCTTAAAGGTGTATTTTATGAGTGCTCAACTTAGGAGGTTGGAGACTGGATTATTTTGGGATACTATGGGTATCTTGATATATATTTTAATTTAATAAAATACAATATTAGTCATTTTTCATATTTAAAATACATATATTTTTTAGTTCGTTAACGTACATGTGAACCCAAATTTATTGAAAATATTGCTTTTAACCGCGTATAGTAAATATGTGCCAAGATACCAATATTAGTGTTTCATTTCACAGTATGGTTAAGAAATGAAAACGGAGTGATTTTTTAAATTATTTTAGGTATATTGAGTGTATTTTGTACATTATATATATATATATATTTTGAAATGTATATTTACATTTTTTAAATTAATTAATTACCTATTTACAATTTTAGTCAATACAAGGATAGCTTAGGCACTGTAGAGTTAAGCTGTAAAGAAAATCACTAGTCTATTTCTTAAGGCCGGTTTACCAGATCGATTATTTCCCTGTACAAAAAAAAAACTTAATACCGAAATATGTACAACTTTCTTCAGAAATTGTGGAATACAGAATAATGTACAAAAACATAAAACGGAACGTGTAAACCGAACTTTAGACAGTTCAATGCCTGTATGTGTCTGTGTGACTAGTTTACAACTCACAACTTTCGAACAATATATAGAAGTCTTTTTTAACACCGTATCGAAATACTTCAACCAGAATTTACTAAAATTACTATTTTTATTGCGTTTATTAACAATGTTTTAAAATCAATCAGCATTGTACACAACACATGTTAACTCACAAGCTGCAAGTGCAAAATGGAGTACTCGATATGAAGATAATACGCCTCGTGACGTCACACTACCCGATAACATTGAACGCTGCTTCAATTGAGGTAGTTTTCAGATAAAAACTTTTAGAAATTAGACTCGAAAATATCTCATTTATTATTGATAAATATAACAACAAAAGCCAATACTGTTTCATTGAAAGTTCCTTTTAATATAAGAAATAGAAATTTGAAAATGTCGCCTCAAAACCCACAAAAATTGTAGCTGATCTTAGTATAAATAGAGTACGAATATAAAACATCACTGTTCACAATATGAAGATATTTTGTAGTGTGACGTCACGTACCTCTTTATTTTCAACTAAAAACATTTCAGATTTTAATATTGAAGTCAGTCTAGATTAACATGTTATTTTGCCTACCAAAATATTTTTTTTTTGTGTAAAATGCTGTATTTTAAAAATAAGTACAAGCCGGCAAGACAACAACTGGGAAACAAATTTTTGCTTAATTAAAACGATGTTTTTATTAAATAATTAATTGTATTATTCACTGGTTATTAGCAAAAACATATTAACTATTATGAAAAAACATTTAGCATACTTAATTATTATAATATGTATTCATAAAACATTAACCAATAAATCAAGCGTATCAAAATAATTTTAATTTCATTATTTTATAGTTTTCAAAAACAAAAAAACAGTTTCAAATAATTCAGCTGATTTTATATATAAGAAATGATTTTTTCACAAAATCCGAAATAATTCGTGTTATTTCCAAGTTAACATAAGGAACATTTGGACAATAATATAAGTCTGATATATGAAATGTTATTTTTATTTTATCTAGTGGATATAAATAACTGTAATAGTAGGTTTGCAGACAAGCATTTAACAATAACAAGGATATTATTGGTGTGTATACACAAAATTCAATATTTTTTATGTTAATTGTTATTATTATTTTACCGTTAATCGTTAAATGATCGTCTATAAACCCACTATAAGTCGTATAGATTGCCTTAACAATCATATTCATAAGATTTTTAAACATTAGTTTCTCCTAATTTTTAGATTATATCCAATTGCATCATTTTATCTTTAAGTCGAGTACAAAAGTAGCAATGCATAACAAATAAAGAAAACATTACACGTTTCTCAAAAATTAAATGATTAAACTGCTGCCACATAAACCTTTCGATATTGAATTAAGTGAAATTCAATTTTAATTGTGTTATTCCGTATAACTATACGCTCTATAACCTTCAAGAGAATTTATAATGCTGTATGTGTCTGTAGCTGCTATAGTGTCATAATGATGCAACTGAGTATTATATATAAATAAGGATAGATTTACCTGAAATAATTAGTTACAACATGAATATAAAAACTATTTAAGGATAAACCAGATATACAACTTATGAATACAACTGTAAAAGAACAACTGAATAAAATTAAACTGTGAATCTACTCTTTAATGCACAAAATGTCAACTTTCGGAACAAATTATATGTGTAGCACTCTAAACGGTTTTTCGTTTCGTTCTTCTTAGAATTGGTTTGACTATTTGAGAATTGTTTTCTATATTTTGCATAATTAATTTAACTATATTTTACTCTCTTTTGTGCTCTAAGAAGTCGATATGTTGATCTATTAACATGAAATTATTTATATGATGATATGAAGACTGTATAATTTGATTATTTCGATTTGTTTAACAACATTTGGTGACAATTATAACAAGTGTGTTTTTAACGATTTATAATATTACAATTAATCAAATATTAATTTATTTTTAATATGCTATTACTTTATTCTCGATAAACCTAATTTATTATAAGTCCTTGTTAACATAAACTTGAAGATTGATATTGAATTTTTTTCCAAACAGAATGAATTTTTTTTTTTTTTTAATGGTAACTTTAAAAATCAAATGAATTCTTTAAATGTTATGGGAAGAACTAGTGTTATTTTACTTTTGGGTCAGTCTTTACTCTAAGTTCAACATGATATATTTGAAATTTGGCCTTAAAAACAGAAGACAATCTATAAAACTAATTTAGTTTTTATTAGGTTAAAATACAAATGTTAGCTAAATATTTTTAGGAGAGAAACTTGCTCAGAAACGTGTAATTTAATTATTTTAAAACTAGAAAAGTTAAGTAGTCAACATTTTACGAACTGGGAACTGATGTAACACCGCCATCTTTAAAATTCTAATAGTTAAAATAAGATGGCGGATATAAGCTTATATTGATTATACGATGAAACAAATCAGTTTCTTTTCCTAAAAACTTTGAGCATGCTGTAAACATGTTTTAATTTCATCTCAAAAACATTGAACAGTGTTTTTTACGTTGGCATCAATTTCAAACAATTCATATTTGTGCATTTCATTACAGTTGATTTAAGAAAATGCAATCCATATCCGATAACACTTGTATCTATTATATACCACAGCCAAAAAGACTAACATAACTTCACAATACAAGATAGTATTGGATTACACATTTTTTCGATCTTTAAAATATATAAACTGTCGTCAAAATTCATTCCAAATTATTGAATTAGTAAATATATAAGTAATAATTGATAAATATGCGAAATTATTAAACATATTTAAAAAGATTAGAATTGTTTGAATAATATTAATCCAATAGTATTTTTGTAACTAATTCATATTTGTAAACCAAAATATGAATTTGATTAAAAATGTAAAGGTGTTGCCTTTAAATTAGATTTAAACAAAAATTATTTTGTAATTTCTAAATTTATAAATAAATATGCAATTTTATCAAAGACGTAGTTTTTTTTCCTCGGATAAAATTAATACTATAAATAAATGTAAAATAAAAATAAATACAAATAAACTAAATGAAAAAACCTTTGAATATACACCTTAATGACTTGATGTGTATGAATCTTAACAATGACTAATGTAAAGAAACAAAAACCTACTGTTTTTTTTGTCGCACATTTTCGATGTAACTACGTCTACTAACACTGTTTCGCATAAAACGACGAATTGTTCGTTTAACACATTTGAAATTGCACGATGTTTTGAGCAACGTCATTTTAAATTTATTTTTCAAACCAAAAAATGGCGACTTACATGGGCTAGCATGTTGAGGACTCCCACAATTTGTTACCAAGATGCACTGAATTGGGGGGCAGAGGGGCCGGTTGTTTACTAGCAACTAAAAGGGGGAAACATTATTAGATTACAAAGGGAATAATATGCAATGGCACAATTGCTAGATCGATGGGATAAAAATTAATGGTGCCTCTAAGGCTATTCGCACAATAACGCAATAGGTTTGATACCTCTAACCACTAAATGTAATATAAAGGTATACATTACAAACAAATTGTAATTTAATTCGTATTTTTCCCATTTGCTCCTTTTTAGACCGTGCCGACATTTAAGTTTTGTAATTTTCACCATCTTGGTGACGTCAGAAAGAGAATTTATTATCTACCACCAACAACCCGAAAAGAGCGCGATGATATTCTGTTTAAAGTTTAAATTATCCATCAAACTGACAATATTAATTTTGTTTGTCACATTTCGTGCAAAGTTGTAGTACTAAATACGATAATCACCAGGTAAAACGAGACCAAATTAACAACAAAACTAGTCATAACGGATTGAACTAACCGGAAAACAGAAAAACAAAATATAATAAAAATAAACATGAAAAAGTATAAATTTTCAAGCATAAAGTTAAAATTATAAGTAAAATGGAAACCACGCTGTAATTATTAAAGTTTTTGTACGTATAGATAAAAATAGTTAATAGAGCCCTGAGGAAGGAAACATAATTTCCGAAAAAAACCCAAAATAAATCCATCCTTATCAATACCACATTCGAAAAAATAATTCCAAATTTTAACAGGAAAGCCACTAGATAAGCTCTTTCTGACGTGCCACTTTAAGAAAATTAGAAGTATCAACCACATTTCGTAATTGCTAAATTGTATCATATCATTTTGGATATTAAAACATTGCAAATTAATACCTTAAAATTTACACATATTATAACGGCATGATTCCTTATAATAAGGCAACAGAAACAGTTTTCATGTATTCACTTAGCTATAAAATAAAAATAGAAATGCAAATAATTTTAGGCAAATGATTTCGATAAATTTATTTCAGCTAGTTTTGATAATATTCATTAATTTATTTTTCATATATGCATTTAAAGAAAATTTAAATGTATCCATAACCTCACCATTTTTGTTGTTATAGACCTTGGTTAGGTCCTGGTAACGTCCCGGTTGTGGAAGGTCTTTCACTGGGTGAAATAGATTGGAAAATCTCGTATCGAAATCTAACAGAGCTCCATTGCGCATGGAAGAGTTACGAACCGGTGGTGGAGGAGGACCACCACTTGGAATCTGGAAATAATAATGCACTGTTACATTGTACCCCGGCCCACAATAATTCACTGGCTATTCATTCAAGAAAACCTCTATCTAACTTAGCTGTTACCGAAGAGGCACTGATCGACAAAATATGTAAATGTGACGTCACCAAATAGAGCAAAACCTCTTGTGATAAATTTAATAATGGAAGAAAGAAATAAGAATATCACATATTTTAGTATGAATTGATTTTAAAACAATATTTTACAGCAATAAAACTATTTTTTCCTTCCTTTGTGTTATTATTTTTTTAAAACTTACCGCTGGTGGTGGACGACTGTGAGGTGGAGGAGGTGCTGGGGACATTCTATGTGGTGGTGGAGGTGGAGCTGAAATCGGTGGTGCCGGCGCAGCGATCGGAGGAGGTGGTGGTGGACTTAATGGTGCCTTTAAATTCATGTTGGAACCTGTCCGCGATGGAGGTGGCGGCACTGTAGGACGACTTGGTGGGGGGCCCAACGGACGATTATTCAATAAAGGAGGTTGAGGTGCTACTGTTTTAATTAAATTCATCGGCAAAGTTTGATTTCGAATGTGATGCATCGTGGGCCGATGATTGCTGCTCAAATTTTCTTGTGATTGGTGGAACGCGGATGGAACGCCTCGCATTGTACCGTATTCTTTACCTATTTAAATAATTAATGTTTGTGATAAAACTATCCAGAATAAAACAAATAAAGCTCAAAATAAAGTTTATATTAATTAAATTCGCACTTTAATACTGCCTATTTTATTATATTTTCATAAAAACATTATTTATAATACGATTTAAGGAGATACTGCACATTTGCAATTTAGTTTAAGCTGCAATCGATAATCTCTTAAAAACCTTCTTATTCTCTAAGTTACGAGTTATAGCCCATTAAAATATGTTTTTATTAAAAACGCAAAACGAATGCCTTCGTTTTATGCAAGCGGATTTTTTTACCACTCGTAAATAATTAATTGAAAATAATTTAAATAACACAGTTGTAAAATTTGGTTACCATTAACACTCGGAGGAAATGGTGGATTGACTGGTGGCGCCACAGGCGGCGATCTTGGAACCCGCATACTCTGCGCTCGAGAAACAGGCACTCTGCCGCCGTTCATAATCAGCTTTTTGGGCGGCGTAGCTGGTTTGTTACTCGGCGTTGGGGGCGGAGGTTTGGGCGCCAAGTTTGGCTTTCCGTGACTGATTGCCGGCCGAGGAGGTGCGCTATTCGGTGCACTATTTAGCACACCATTATTCGGTTGTTGACTTTGGTGTAAGAAAATATTGTTGGTCCGTTGGTGCAACGTACTCTTATTTGCATGAACTAAGGTACTACTACTACTTGTATTGTTTTTGTTGTTATAGCTAGGTCGGATTGACGAATCAGTTGAATCCTATTAATAAAAGAAAACAATTTAAAAAATTCAATTATGATTTGTTCTTGATCAATATTACAAACGCCTTAGGTAGACTATTTTTTTTTCTCTATATCAAAAAAAAAATGAGCATATACAATGGTAAAATTCACATATACATCACAATATTATAAATATCCCTCATTTACATTAAAACGTCAAAAACGAATAATTAATCGATTTTGAAATATATAATATGGCGTAACAAATAGACTAGCGATAACATCAATAGATAGAGCCTTGATAATTAACAAATATAAAATATACATACGTTGTTTTCTCTCATTAACCGTTCGATTTGTTGTTTATCACAGATTTGTGATTATTTTATTTTGATTACTTAGATTATTTGTTTTTCAGTGTTTGGTTTGGCCTGCGATTATTAAACCATTTTACACGTTCTTATAATTTTTTTATGAATGGCAGATAATTTGATAACGAATATACACTGGTGGACAAAAGTAGAAGAACTTTTTAGAAAGCACAAAATGTTACGATAATTATCTCTGTAGACCATGAAGTTATTATGTACTTTGGCTTTGTGCTTTGAATCATTGTCCTGCTGAAAGATCCACAGCAGCGGCAAATTATCTTCAGCAAATGGAAGCATAACATTTTTTAAAAATGTCCATTATGCCATTTATGACGTGCAGAGGGCCCATACCATGCCCCGAAAAACGTCCCCAGACCATCACGGAACCGCCTCCATGCTTAATGGTTGGCAAAGTATATTTTGGATCATATCTTTTTTCATTTGGAATGTGCGATTATTGGCATACATCTAGGTATCAAATATGTTACAACTAGTTGCACTAATTTTTTACATTTAACAGAATATTAAAAATAGAACAAAATTAGCGCCAATATATACTTATTAAAAGTTCTTCTACTTTAGTCCACCAGTGTACATCACAAATAGTATTTTCACAAAAAGGAACAGATACTCAGCAAAATAAAAGCACTAAGTCTACTATGTTGTAGTAACGTCATCCTACTCAAATGTATATTAATATTTGGTATTACGACATAGGGAAAGACCAAATGACCAAATATACAAATTATATACATTTTCGGAACCAGAGCGATGTGAAATGAATTTTTGTGAAAGAATTTTTGAATCCGAGAATAGTACATGGAAAATATGCAGACAAATACTTAAGCTGTACTACGTAGGATAGCCTTAAAACGCAATCATAATACTTCCTGAAAGATAAATTTGTCTGGTAAACAAAAAACAGACAAGCGACAAGGGGTACTAGATCCGGTATAAGAGGTATATGGCAACAGATAAAAATGACAGAGAAACTTTAATTCACTATCTAATTTTGTTGATGTCAACATTACATATATTAAATATAAATATGTCGATTTCATCAAACTTGTACTTTAAATTGCAATTCAGCTATTACGAAATCAAACAAATTATTGAATTTTATCATCAAATAATTGGTCAACCTACTTTTTTAATTTAACTTTCTTTGTTAACTATTACAGGAAAAATGTTGTGTATAAAAAAACACGATAAAACACTGAATTAGTTAATTCCGTTTTCACTTTCTTTTACGAAGTAATAAGCATTGTAATCATGAAGAAATTCGATCTCGAGATTTTAACAGAAATACACCTTTTGACCTTTCCTGAATCGAGTCTGACTATTTTGGAATGACGCCTGTCTCTGTATTTATTTGTGTGTGTGTGAGAGAGAGAGAGAGCTCTACAGCCTAACCCGTTATGGGTAAAATTATGACACTTTAAACTTAAGATTTGTATATGGCAATGGCAAGGAAGAAAACCTCTTATTTTTGAAAAGAATATTCAAACTGGAAGTGCTTGTTTACTTTAATCATTTTTGCAGTTTCTGCAATATCTCCGAAACGGATGCACTTACAGTAAACATAGTCAAAACCAAAATGAAAAATATTAATATTTCGCACAACATTTGTTTGAAAACTAAAAAACGTCCGGCCATAATAATTTCAAATATAGCGTAATGAATAATTATATTTTTTGAATGTTTAAACATTTGTATTTTTATATCCTTCCTATCTAAACAAAATATACCTACTATTGTTAGCGTCCGCAACCATACAATCTATGCGTGCAGTGTGAATAAATAATTATTATAAACAGAGTTGAATGGCAAAAGATTGCCAATATGGAATGGATGTAATGGGTTTTCTGCTACCCCATTTGATGGGAATATGCATGAAGTTATGTATGTATGTATGTATATTTACTTAGAAAGATAAGTATTGGAAAAATGTATATATTTAAATAACTTTATCTATATACCAAGTAACAATGTTTATTTACGGATAATGTTTACTTATAAAACATTGTGCCTGCTTAGTTGAGTCGTTCTCAATACAACCGTTCACAACTATTTAGTTTTTTTCTCTAAGAAAATAAAATAAATCTTGTGATAAGATAGACAACAGTCACAATACATAGTTGTAGATAATCTAAACGAGAGCCCTAATTTATAAAAGATATTTTGAAAGATCCATTATGCTAAATCTTACCGCGTTATTGTTATTTCTAGGTGTAGGTGGTTGAGGCGGGGGCCCTCGATTTTTGATATCTGATGACATCTGTCGCCGTAATACTTCATTGAGTTGGTTGACGTTTGAATTCGTGCTGATTGGAGAATTTTGTTGCGACGGTTCGGGCGATTTTCGCGTATTTTCCGCCAAATTTGACGTCACATTTAAAGACGGTTGACTTGTACCTGAAAATTGAAAACTGAAATGCCAATTCATTGCGAAAATAATGGGTATTAATGGAGGTGATTCGAATTTTGACATACCAGAGTTTGCAATTGTTATTAAATGTCATTTTAAAAGCGGGTAGGTTAGCCAACAGTATAAATGTGCATAAGTTTGTGTAATTTAATACCTGTAAGTCGTCCGGTAGATCTTAATTTAGGCATCCCCCCTGCAAACAGACCACCAAGCCCCATTCCATTACTAGCAGGAGCACTATTTGAATTTGACGGAATTGCTGCAGCAGGTTTACTTCGCCCAACGTCATTTTTGCTATTTCCACCCCCTACTCGTCCTAACATGAACAAATCCATAAATAAATCAGTAATTAAAATGAATAATCATTATTTTAAATACCAGCGATAGCAGGTGCACTTTTGTCAACGGTTACTGTTTTTTTGAGTCTTGCCCCTTGTCGAATCGATTGCAATAAGGCCCCTCGGTTATCAGCGCCACCCCCTTTTGATTTACCTGGGTTGAATACCGGCGGTGGTGGAGGCCCTGGAGGCGGAAGACCCGGCGGTGGTGGTGGCGGCATCGGCATATTTAATATTTACTAGTTTATGAAATTAATAACACATATTTAGATATACATTTGTAATTTTGTACCACAAGTAAACAAGTGGTTTTGCGTCAAAATTAACTCATTTTTGTTTACTTATAATGAAAATTAATTGAAATTTCCGAACCGGGCTTTTTAATAAATATAAATGATCGCGCGTATATAGGCATACCCGACAACACCTAGATTACTAATGACAGTACCAGAGAAACATCATGAGTCATTTTGAATTTAATCATCACGTTTTTGTCACTGAAAACAGTGATTGACTCTTTATGTATCAATTAACAGCTAATTGAGAATCCATGTTCATGTATATACAATTAAGAAAATTGCCCTTACATGGTGTACCATCAAAGTACAGCCGAGCCCTAACAAATAAAAATCAATTGCACCCTTTTCATATGTTTATATACAAATTTAACTATAATTTTCTAATATTGCTGAAAAGTCCATATTTAAAAATGATCACTATCAAGGTAGGGCCAACAACATACGTTATTCTTCGATATTACACAAATAACACATATGTACATTAATTAAACGATTAATTTCAACTAAAAATGAGGAGAGAACCTATATTTATATACATTTGAAAATTATAGCCTTACATGGTAACGATCAAGGCTGGGCCGTCAAAACAAAATTCACATAGAACAAATGCACAAAACCTGCAACATGAATTGTTTTTAACAAATTTATTCATAAGTTTAGCGATAAATTTCTAATCTAGTAAAAACGAGAGGGCACAGATATGATATAGAAATTCGATTATCTATTCGATGCTTACATTAACCACAGTTAAATACACCTTTATTTATTAAAACCATTTATTTGCCACAGGTAAATATTATTATGCACAAAAAAAAATGTGGCCATTATTATGAAAACGGCACATTTTTGTAGTTGTCACATATACTTACATTTTAAAACACTTTCAAAACACCAATAAAAGCAGGTGGAAATCTGCTTTGGCACAAACACGATGTTTACATATTAATGTGTACTAATACTTGATAAATATCACAAATTTATACAGTAAATATCGGAAGAAAATCGAGTTTTCTTTAACAACTTTCTACTACTCCGCCTTTGCGACTACATGTCAACATGGCGGCTGTTGACGACATTTCACAGAAAACTAGTGCGCCGACTCTTACTGACACACCACCGCGAAGATCGAAATTACTTTTTTTTGTAGATGTTCCTATTTTACGATCCATATTTAAATAAAATCTACGGGAGACTACCACCCTGCCATTATCTCAAAATAAATATACATATCTAGTCATATTACTAAAAATAAATAAAGCTTGTTTACACAACAATGTGAACAACATAGAGGTGGGAATTTGGATTTTTTTAAAGTTTATAGATTTTGATATATATATAATAGATAAAACTAATTGCGATATCTACGTATATATTTAACTTCAGTTTTAGTATCTAAAACGTTCTTTCAAAGTTCAGATACAATATTTTATAGAACTTCAGCTTTTCGGGAATTCGAACAAATATAAATAATGCGTTAGTTATAAACAATATTGTAGAAATTAATATAAATAATGCATAATTATGAACAATTATGCGTAACAGGAAGGTTTACAATTGTCAGTGTGGGTGATTTTGACGAAAAATCAACAAATTATTAAAAAAATGTTTATTATTAAATGTATTAGTATAAATTAACAATGCATTTTAAAGTATAACAAAATTGAATAACAATAGGTTAAAATCATATTTAAAAATAGCTATGAATTATTCTCTTGTGCAACTCGGTATACACTTTCCAGTGCACCAGTAATCGTTCTAACATCACCCTCAATAGTTCGGGCCCAATTTTCAACGTCCCCAATTTCTTTCAGTGAACTACTAAACGTCTCAACAAGATTGAGCCATTGTTGAGTTTGTTTTGAGAAGTTAGTGGCCCCAATATGGAGTTGTTTGGCCTCAGCGTCGAGACGTTTTTGATTTAAATACGCTTGAGCAACTCTATTAATAAAATAGCATAATTGATTGTTTTTAAATATATTTAAAACTGCTTTAAACATATCTGTGTAAATCCAACTTTATATAATTCTTACCCAACATTTAGATGATCAACTAATGCCTGTGTTACATCATTTGCGGATGCTACAGCATCTTTTCGTTTTTGTTCTGTTGATATTTATTCAATTTAATATATGAAACTCGTAAAACTATTTTATATTTGATTATAACCTAACTTTTAACTTGCCTTGTGATTCTTTTCTAGCTGATTGTTTTGCTTGATGTTCTTTCACCATTGACGACAACATTTTGTTGTTATTTACGAGATTTTAATATTAAATTAGATTATTTATTGATATAACAAGATATTTAGGTAATATTGTAAAGGTTTGACAGTTCGTATTAACGTTAAAAAATCAGACATCTAGGGAGAATATTACAAAATAGAATATTAAAATAACGGGATATTTTGGAATCATATTTTTGAAAAACATCTAAAGATTTGCACTCGACTTTCTTATACATAGTAGGTATATTTTGAAACAATTTTATATTTTAAAGCATTTTAAATAAATTTTTTAAACAAAAATTGTGCAAAATATAAATAACTTTCATTTTAAATGTAACTATGTTTACTGTAAATGCAGCAGTTTCGAAGATATTTCAGAAACCGCAAAAAATTACAAGAGTAAATATGTACTTTCGGTTTGAATATTCTTTTCAAAAATAGGTTTCCTTCCCAGGCATATACAAATCCTAAGTTCAAAGTTTCATAATTCTACCTTCAATAGTTAAGACTGTAGAACGCTTACATACATACACACACACATACATATATAGTTAACCTTGATTCAGGGAAGGTCAAAGGTGTGCTTCTGTTAAAATCTCAAGATCAATTTCTTTCATGTTATACTTATTACTTCGTATAAAGTAAAAACAATAATAAAAAAGCTTACCAATTTATTTTTGTATTTCTTGTTGATATTAATGGCACTCAAAGCTTAAAAACTTGTAAATACCAATTTAAAACACAATAAATAATCTAAAATAGCGAATTCTCAAAAATTGTTTAAAAAAATAATTTTAAAATTCATGAGGTACATTAAGAAATATTTATATTTTAATTCGCAACTCTTTCTTTAAATATATTTGAATAATTGGTTACAACTCCGACGTCACAATTGAATGATTCGATCTGGATTTCGGGACAGTTTTAAGTAAGGATTAATAATTTCGGAACGAATAATATTAGAAAATATGTTACATAAAAGTATATTTAGTTGCTGATAAATTCATTTGACATTTCATTAATCATAAAAAAGTAAAATAAAGAAAATTATCCTGAATTTTGGATTGTTCATAGATTTATCCCACATGACTTGAGATTCCAAGCAGTTTTTGATGCAGCAATCCAACATGGTTATGTGCAACAAATATTGTTTGAAATGTCAAATTATTTCGAAGCTATCGGCTCTGTATCATAAAAAAAGAAAACAAAATACTTATTACGTGTTCAATTGGTTATTTGGTGGTCGTCAACCGCGATTATCTACTCAGTTCTTTTGGTTCGTAATATACGCAACGGGGATTAATGACGTCACGCCCGGACGTTTTAAATTGTGATTATAGGTGGCAGAATTCATATTATCACTAATTATATTTTATTCGAATTAAATGAGATTTCCACCGTATTTATAGCGTAATTATTTATTTAATAAACTGAAAAATGGCTTTTGTCAAATATATATTCATCTTTAACCTATTTTGCGCTTCTTATTCATTGTTCTCGATTGTCATAATACGGAAGACACGAAAGCAATTATTCTTATTGCCTCAAATTATACATTGTTTGATTTTTGCGATTTAGGTGCGTTACCAACAACAAATCAAATATATGATGGGTAAATTTGTAATAACCATACGCACCTTTAAACAAAATCACCATTTATTTTCCTAAAAATAAGTGGCGACTTGTTTATCTAATGACAAACGATGCAAAAAAAAACCTTTTTTTTCTATGCACACGGCTATTAATATTTAAGTATCCTATAGTCTATGTCAAGGGGTCTATTCCGTATTTATTGCACGGTGTTATATCATGCAAGTCGGCATATAGTTTTGTGTGCATGTATGACGTCACGTGTAACATCATGCGGATGAGGTATTAATACCTCGATCGCAATGGTGCTATCCATTTAGCACATTGCTATTTTGATATCTGTTACTGAATGAGTGTTAAACATCGTCATGCGTCATTAAATATATTATCATCACAAGTGTATATCGTAGCTAAAAAATACACCCCCAAATCACATATGTATTGCGAAATGTTGCACGTGATCAAAGCACCGCCTCAAATAATACCTGCAAATCATAAACTTATCTTGTCAGAATAAGAAAAAGATGATTTATATTTCTTTTGTATTAGAAGCTAAATACATTATTACATATGTAGATCTAGAATATATTTGATGACGTATGACGCATATAGCATGTATTCACAGACGGATATCATAATAAGAAGTACGATATAGATAGCACCATTGCGATTGCGATGCTATAACATCCACATTGTTGCTAAACGTGACGTCATATATACATTTTCTGAAATGTACCGCTACATGTCAAAAAATATATTATTACTTGCTTGAATAAATACAGAATAGGTAATAATTATAACGTGTTTGCAGTCCGGCGATGACGTCATCAATTGCGATGCGTATTTAGTGACGAGTTTGCGCGCGCGCGAGAAACATCAAGTACAAAGTAAAATAGAGTGAGATTGATTGAATATATATATATAAGAATATATAAGGAATAAATGTGATCCGATGCAAATTGATTGATTGTATTTTTCACTTCTTCTTGTACTTGGTGTATTTTTTTCTAAACCCCTCTTCAACTACAGATAGATTTATTCTTTTGTGCCAAACGCAAACACGGACTTTTTATTTTCTTCAACTCATTTGAGTGAGTGAATGAATTTTCTGATTTCTGACTCTTTATTTTTCTTGAGAGAACATCAAGTAAATTCTTCTGTCTGAAGAAATTGTATTGTGTGGAAAAAACTTCTAAATTCAAATTTCTAAAACTTCAGCCCACACTTCGTGGCCCTATTCCTTATTGAACAAACGAAAACAATATTAGAATTTACCCAAATTAAACAATACGGTGTTGCCAACTGACGTCACGCGTTACTCACGCGTGCACATTACACTACGCCTGCGCATACATGAGCATTTATGACGTAGGTGACAGCACACGAGTTTCGGTAAATTGTAATTTGATATTATATAAAATAGACCTAAATCATTGCAAATTTATTTAATGATTGCAACACAAATTTTAAATAGAGAAAAACACAAACATCCAAAGATAGAAAAGTGCAAGATTTATTTTATACAGTTACTTTTCGATTATTTATCGATTTAGGAAATTATCAATCCAGAAAGTGTCTCAATTAACTCATAAAAATTTATATTAAATACCATTATTACTTTAATATTTAATTCATTATTACTCGATCTAAACTAAGCAGCTATGCAAATTGTTTTTTTTTAGTTCGACTAGATTATTATTCATATATTCTATATATCTAACCATCAAAACTAAAATCAATGACTGTTCTATTAACTTTGCTAAAAATATCTAATTATTTAATGGTTATTACTGTAAACATATATGATTTAAGCGGCTATAAAATGATCGAAATTTACGACTTTCCCAGTAAACATGTATCAGTACGTTACATTTGAAATACGCACAGTGACGTAAATTTTATAACCGCCTTAATTAATTTCTGAAATCCGCAAATAAAATCAAATGAATTGAAACACTTTCCAGTATATACACGAGACATCATCTGCTTTGTTTTTCTTTAAGTATACATAAAAAATAAAATTAAAATAGTTTTGTTACAAAACTAGGCATTACTTTATTAAATTTATTAAGTGTCAGTATATTGAATCAAGGTTAAAAACGAATTACAATATACACATTGTTTCGAATGTTTAATACAATCAATATTTATTTGGCCGATTCGAAACGTGTGTATATGTAAAAATAACTGCCCGTTTTGTAAATGAAACATTTTAATTTAGTTATACAAGGTCCTATAATAGAATCTTTTTTTGAAAATAACGTCGAGATAGACAGCAAGGGCCCACGCATCTACTAACGACCTGCAAGTAGGCATACAACAAGAAAAAACGTTACATTCATAAAAAAAAAAGAAATAAAAATAAAATATTAAAAAATACTGAACTCAAATTAAAAATAAAAACTATTCATTAACGAAAGCTAAACATCCAAAAATTAAAATACAATCTTAAGTATTTTGGATTTTTTAACCTGAAAAAGTCGATTTATTTTTTACAAAATTATCAATATGTTTATTACAAAAATTCATTTGTAAAAACACAATTTTGTGTTAACAAATTAAAATGCGACAATTTTTAATTTGTAATTACATTCAATATATACAATTAAATCAATTTGTTTTAAAAAAAAATACCAATTTACAAATTACGTTTCGGTAAATATAAAAATTATTGCAGCAAACTTAGGGAAAACATGGAAATAATGCATAAACACACACACACACAAACATTTCAAAACAAGTGTGTATGTACGTGTTATTACTATTTCAAACTGTCGACGTATAATTGCAGTATATTAAACTTTGTTTATTAATTAATAAATCTATGTAGTGCAACCGTTATGATAATAAAGCTGATTTTTATTATTATTTTCGCTTAATCTTTCGAAAGCTTAAGCATATTATAAAACAACTAAATAACTAAGAAAAACAAATATTCTGTTCGTAATAAAATATGCGTGTTTTAGTTAAAAATTTAGCGATGTGATTTTAAAACGTAATTACACAATTTTCTAGGTATACTTTGTGCATATTATATTCTGTTTATTTATTAATAAACAATTATAATATTTCTAGGGCATGTTTTGTTAAATATATCAAACTTATGACGTATAGTTTTAGCATAACAAATATAATTATAGAAAAATTGGGGTTTTATGATTGTTGGTAGGTGGATTTCTGGTTTTGGTTAGTATCGGGATGATTTTGAGTAATACTCACGAGGTGAATATGATCGTGAACGCGACCGGTCGTAGCGCCTACGTCTGTCCCGGTCCCGGTTGTAGGGGGGTGACTGAGACCTTCTGTCCCGGTAACTGCCACCTCGGTAACTGCTACCACCACCACCGCTACCGCCATAGTACTCACTGAAATCAAACAATTTACATAAGTCACCTCCTTGTTCCAATTGCAAGGACGCTATTTCAAGCATCTGCACTGGACTTTCTTATATGTAGTTAGTATATTTTGTTTAGATATGAAGGATATTAAATGCAACATTTTCAAGAACATTCAAGAAAATATAATTATTCATTATACTATATTAGAAATTGTTATAACTGGACGTTTTTCAAATTATTTATATATATATTTTCAATATTTTACTAAACTTTGAAACGCTTTTTTATTAATTCTGTCACGGCCAGCATAAATATTACATATTCATCTAAGCCAGACACAATTAACTCATAACTTTGACATACGCATTGTGCAATTGTGACAATGGATGTTAAATGTCAAAATATTTGAATAATTTCCCATACCTACGTAACTATGGTAGTATAAATAAGAAAGGTAAGTATTTCAATAACAATTTTCTTGTAACTGCTACGCGTTTTGAAGAAAAATTTCAAACAAAATGACTAGAGTAAACATTTCCGGTTTGACTATTCCTTTCAAAATTAGGAGGTTTTCTTGCCAGCCATATACAAATTTTACGTTTAAAGTTTGTTAATTTTACCTTCAATCTCACACACACACACATGCATACAGAGACAAACTCGGTTCAGGGAAGGTCAACAGGTGTATTTCCGTTAAAATCTCGAGAACGATTTTTTTCATGATTACAATACTTATTTATTACTATGTATAAGAACATAAAAATAGTTATGTGGGTATGGGAAATCTTTTAGGAAGATAGGTGTGGCTAGTTAAATTGCTAGCAGTGCAAGTAGTTTGAATAAGCAAACAAACAAAATGAAAGAATGTCCAAAGAGGCCTTTAATAGAGATCTAGAATCTACCGATTCTCTATTCTAAAACTCTTCAAACTACAAAATAAAGTAGTTTTTTATCTTCCAACATATATCTACGCATATTTTCAACATTTAAAAAAATAGCATTAAATATTATTGGAATGTAATAACTAAGTGATCCAAGAAGCATTTAATCTCAGGTAACACTCTAAAATGTATTACAGCGCTAAAATTCACACACAGTCGTGAAAACCAGAATTAAAATAATATTTTCATTAAATTTCTAAACTAATTAGCATTCCCGACACGCTAAATAAACGCACATGTGCGTACGTGCTCTTTACTACGTCACCGCCTCGTATTCTGAGCAATAACATAAAATGTCCACAACTCTAAATATTAAACATTGTACTTACTACGTAGGTTTCCCCATGTAGATACCAGGTGTCGGGGTATGCGCGCGTTGCGTTATTGAATAATCCACACGGATATTTTTGCCGCCCAATTTGGTTCCGTTACATTTTTCTTTTGCTGCTTTTGCGTCTTCACAACTTTCGAAATACACAAAACAGAAGCCCCTAGATTGGCCGGTCTATAAATGAAACATCGACAAACAATTTAACACATTTACAAAACTAGAACAGACGATTTGTTTCATTAAATTGACCAAAGAATTAAGTTGAAACAATGCCAAACTAAGATGCCATCACATAATCTATCCTACTAAAATCACCGACATTTATTACATTCATTAGCTCAACCAGTAGTGACGTCAACGATGAATAAACGAATGTATTACATTGTAAAATAAGTACTGCAATAAAGTCAATTTTTACGCGATTATTAGTGAACAATTTACACTAATGGAGATCCAAGTGACGTCATTAGCTATTTAGTGCAAGAAATGCATCAAAGAATGAGCTGCAAATAATACTTTCGTCTTCTAAATACTCGATTCTATTCTAATTTTAACAATATAATTAATTTGGAGTTAAATGGCATGAAGGTATGTATGTGATTGTAAATTTATTTACCGCGATATTTTTAGAAGGCTAAACAAGTGAGTCAGTATTTTAATCATGAGTAAATAACTAGAGTGGCCTATATTCTACTGTCTTATACGTAGAATATTGTATTACGCATGTATTATTACGTTGTTAAACATCTACAAATCGTAACACTTACTTTAGCGTCAATGACTATTTGAACTCTTTCCACCGGGCCATACTTTGAAAACATATGATGGATCTCTGATTCGGACGTATTCACACTAAGTCCAAAAACTCCTAAGCATCTACTCGGCGTTGGGTTATCGCGAGTACCAACATGTCTTCGTCTACTGGACATCGGACTTCTTGAGTGTGATCGACCATAGCGACCGCGTGAGTGTGAACGTGACCGACTATGCGAGTACCGTGAGCTTTTGTACCGTTTAGTCGAACGTGACCTAGAGCGTGAGCGGTACCGGCGTTCGCCTCGCTCGCCCCGATCACGGTCCCGCTCGCTTCGGTCACGGTCTTCACGTCCCCGATCGCCTCGATCTCGGTCACCGCGGTAGGACATTTTACGTGAACGACCCCCGCTTGGACTCCTATGTTCAAAGTGTTCATCTTGGTTATAATTGTTTCTAATATGTTTCTTAATTGCAATAAGTTGTCGCTATAGGATCATATTATTCAATGTTTTTGTTTTTAAATATAGCAGTACAATAAAAAGGATTCAATATTTAATTGATGTATATAAGTTTCTATAAATGTGGTGTTTTTTTTTAATTTAGGAAATATACTACATTTTACAATGTAAATAAAATACGACCTTCTAGTGCAAACCTTGGCTGTATTACTTAAATTATCACTTAAATACCTAATGAAATTTTAACTTAGAATCGTCCATTTAATTAATATCAGTTATAGTTATCACAAAATAAATAATTTGAAGTGTAGTTTTAACAAATTCAATCAGATAATAACATACACACAAAATATATTAAATTCAAACAATACTATTTAAGAGTCGACCGTTCCGCAAAATCAAAACTCCCCAAAAAAAAAAAACAACAAAAAACTAACTGCGACCCTGACAAACGATGTATTTTAATTTTAATATTAGATCGATAAGTTTGTGTACGAAGCAGATTAGGGTTAGATTAAATAAAAATTTAAGGAGCATACCTTGAATAGCTACGTTTGACTATTTTGTTATTTCGGTTAGGCGAATCGTGATTAGCGCGGTCCCGTCTTCCTTGCGGTGACTGATCCCCACTGATAGTAACAACTTTACGTTCAGACGCACTTGGCGATCGACTTCTCTAAAGTAAAAAACAAACACTTATAACTATCCCACAATCATCTAGAACGAATGTTCATCAACTAAGCCACAGAGGAAAACCGTTTACAAGTCTCGCAGACAAATATTTCGTTACTTATAAATAAAACAAAAGCAATCGATCTCGTGGCATGCAAAAAGAAACCAGCGTGGTAACGTTCGTTAATCAACCGGCTCGAATTAAAATAGACAGACGCGTAGGATGTATAAATAAATGTATATGAATGTTATTTCTATTTTAAATTACATACGATCATTACTTCTCGGTCACTCATTACAAGAAAACTTTAAAACACAATACAAAGAGTATTAAATTCTCAGATACCAACGAGAAAATTGTGTAATGGCGTCACTTTGCACAAACGCACACACTCGTAAAAAAGAAAACAAGAGTTGACAAGTAGCGCCACTCGTCGTGCTCGAATTACACGTTCTGATTGGTTGCAAATATTCAAAATTCTGCGTTCTTACTTCCTTTTTATCATTTTCGTTTAAATTATTTATAAAAATGGGTAAGTTATAAAATTCTCACCTTAATACTAATATATCAAGATGATAAACACAAATAACAATTTTAGACACACTCATTTGTTTTGTTTAACGTGGCAACTTTGTTCCGCGTTATTTGTAGCTTATTTGTTAATAATATCATTTTACAATTTGTTTTACGTTTTTATATATATATATATATATATATATATATATATATATATATATATATATATATATATCAGTCACAACTAAACACCTTTTAGGAACTTCTTAATTATAGTTTATGTTTGATAAATGTTTTATAATGTTTGTTTGTTTTTTATTTATTGTACATTTTTAAATATACCCGTTTTACCGCTCTTTTGTGATTTGATCTTTTTGGCTCTAAAAATAGAAATGTATTTATATTTATTTGAAAATAAACAAAAGTAGTAGTGAAATTTAGATTTTTAAAACCAGACAGTTTAGTTTTCAAGTAGAAAGAAGACGTTTTTCAAGTTTGTCGCTGTTCAACTTCGTCCATTGATGACAGTGCTTTTCTAGACAACATGGCGGGTGCAATGTTATTCGAGAGAGCTCAAGAGATCTCTTCAACGAATCGTGAAGAAGGTATACATCTATTAAATAAAATCGTGCAACAGCAAGATTTGGCTGAAAATGATGAAGACAACATTCGGCTCAAGGAACAAGGTATCCTCCATTTGGGCGAACTGTACAAGAAAGACGGCAAGGCAAAGGAACTGGCCGATCTAATCAAAGCAACCCGACCGTTTTTGAGCTTAATCAGCAAGGCGAAAGCTGCAAAACTAGTCCGGACTCTCGTGGATTTTTTCTTGGATTTGGAGGCTGGTATTGGAATCGAAGTTCAGCTTTGTAAAGAATGCATCGAATGGGCCAAAGAAGAAAAACGAACATTTTTGCGGCAGTCCTTAGAAGCTCGATTAATCGCGCTGTATTTCGATACTGGTATGTTCCCTGAAGCTTTACAACTAGGTTCGACGTTGTTGCGGGAGTTAAAAAAGTTAGATGATAAAAATTTATTGGTTGAAGTACAGTTATTAGAAAGTAAAACTTATCATGCACTGTCAAATTTACCTAAAGCTCGTGCTGCACTTACGTCAGCGCGAACAACCGCGAATGCTATCTATTGTCCGCCGAAAATGCAAGCGGCGCTCGATTTACAATCTGGCATTCTTCACGCCGCCGATGAACGCGATTTCAAAACTGCTTACTCCTATTTTTACGAAGCTTTCGAAGGCTTCGACAGCGTTGAATGCCCAAAAGCTCTAGTCGCCCTCAAATACATGTTACTCTCAAAAATAATGCTTAATACACCCGACGACGTCCAACAAATAATCAGCGGTAAATTAGCGATCAAATACGCCGGCCGCGACATAGACGCGATGAAAAGTGTTGCGCAGTCTTCGCACAAACGTTCTCTCGCCGATTTTCAAACCGCCGTAAAAAACTACAAGCACGAACTCGAAGATGACGTCATTGTTCGTGCACATTTGGGCACTTTATACGATAATATGCTCGAGCAAAATTTGTGCCGAATCATCGAACCATATTCGCGATGCCAGGTCGATTATATCGCTAAAACTATCAAACTACCAATGCCGCAAGTTGAGAAGAAACTGTCGCAAATGATTTTGGATAAAAAATTCCATGGAATCTTGGATCAAGGGGAAGGTGTATTGATTGTGTTTGAAGAAACTCCCGTCGATAAAACGTATGAAATGGCGCTAGAAACGATACAGAGTATGAGCAAAGTTGTCGATACCCTGTATATAAAAGCGAAAAAGCTCTCGTAGATAAGGACTTTATAGTGTTTTTTTAGACTTAGTGGTACTAACAGAACCGAAAACTTTTTTTTTAATTTCGTTTACAGATGTGAGAAGCTATTTTCCCGTGAATAACACACCCAAGCGAACACAATTATTTATGTTATATTAGTTTTGATCATTTGTTTTAATCAAATAAATGTTCAAAATTAATACCCCTGATAGTACATCGTATTTACATAACTATGATCTGTAAATATAACCGGAACACTCATTCGTTACATTGTTAAACAAGAAACATAAATCTGTTAATAAATCATAAATATAACTAACTAATTTGTTAAATTTCATTATCTATAAATACGTTAGGTATAGATTTTATTACATATCTGATACTCCTTTACTATGCATAGCAAAGCTTCGAACTATTCAAATTCACATTGTTCCATAAATATTATGTATCCGAAAAGGTCAAGTACTTTAGGTAACATCTCTGCAACATTACAAATTTATTTTTTATTACATTTTTAAACAAAACAATTGATTGTATCTAAAAAAAAATGCGATATACCAGTGAATAACATATTAATTTGTGTTTGCCAGGCGTTTTTACCTCATTTTTTGGAACTTAATGATGTTGAATTGAAGATATTTGCTACATAACACCTTCATGTTGTACATAATACTATTTAAAATTGCTTACAATATTATGGATGGGTTTATATCTTATTACTACTAACTAAATGTGTGAAAATTATCAAATAATAATATTTAATTCAACATTCTAAATAAATACAAGAATATGAGTTTATATTTGTAACAAAAACATATTTATCTTAATTATATATTATAAAGAAATTTCAAAATTATGAAAAAAAATAATAATAAAAAATCAGTTACTGTTTTTATTATTCTTCGGTTTCGCTTTCCTATTCTTTTTCTTATATTTTTTCTTTCCTTTTCCGTTACCTAAATATCAGAGACTTTTATTAATTGTGAGTTGTGAAATTACATGGAATTTATATAAATAAAATTTTTCATTGCAAATAATTAGTTTTTCTTCATCAATATTTCCTAAATGTTATAAATTAACCATTATTAGTAAACATTTATAAACTTGATAATAACCTCCAGAGTATTTTTAGAATATTATTAGATGCTGTATAAAGTGCGCCTGAATCATGCAGGACTTATGTCGGTAATTATTACATTAACAATATTTAAATCGAAATAAAATCAATACATTTAAGATTATTTCTAATTGCGTATAAATAAATTTGTAGTGTTTGTATTATAAATTATACTTTTCAGAGACTATAAATAGCTATTTTATCAAAACAAAGAAGTAGTTGTTTTTGCAATAATTTATATAAATAGCGTAAAAACTGAAAAGTCATTGCACAAACCATTGTTTTTATTAAATTTCTTGAAATCTTTGTGTGCTGGGAACATTCCTGGCATGAGTCCATGTAAGGAATGTATAGGCAGAACTAACGTTGGATCCACTGGATGCCATTTCAAATCATCTTCAATCTTACAATTGGCTCCCTTATACAATTCATGCAAATCTAACGTATCTGAAGTGCTAAAAATGCAAAATATGATTAAAGCTCTTATCACACAATATTAATTATAATTAAGGAGGAATTTCTATATAAGTGTTGCAGTACATGATTATAAAGATGTATTGTTAAATTAAAACAATTTTAGCCAATGTATTATCAACAATTTGAATACCTATCATTAGAGCTTTCCATTAATGCAACAAATGGACCATGTTTTGTTGTATGGTGCAACAAATATTCTCCGATGTTTAAGTCGACCAAATTTGATAAAACATTATACAAAACACCCAAATTTGAAGCAGGCTTCAAGTTGTAATGTTTTAATCCTTCAGAGACGATTTTGTTTAAATTTATCGTTTCGGTTTTCATAAAATCTTGGTTTGTTGCGTTCATTCTAACTGTGAAGTGATTTAATGATTTCATTTATTAATAAATAGATTATAATCAGTTAGTGCGATAATCGAGTAAAAGGAATAAAAGATGTATAAGGTGGGAGCGTAATGTGAAGTTTGTTAACTTTGGAGATGTAATCATTATTATACATTTAATAATAAAGCACACCTCTTAAAATATTTGAATATGGCCGAAAAAATAATGTAGTCCATTGGCGTAAAACTTCACTTTTTGAAATTTGTTCTCCGCCATATTCCCATTGAAATTCAAGTTTTGGTACAAGAGTGATTGGTATAAGAGCACCATTTGGTGCAGTCTATAATTAAAAATATAAATAAACTTAATATTTTTTTAAATTAAAATTGCTTAGCAAACAAATTCAAATATAGAGAAAATTAGTTTGTTAAAATCGCCTATTTGTGTGTGTGCCTGCCTGTTTGTAAACGCTCAAGAAACTTGTATATGGTCAAGATGTAAACTCCTATTTTGGAAAAGAATATTCAAACAGAAAGTGTATATTTACTTCAGTGATTTCTTGAAGTTTCTCCAAAAACTTCAAAACAGCTGCACTTACAATAAAAATAGTTATATAACAGTTTCTTCAAAAAGCGTACTGATTACAAGAAAATTGTTATCGAAATTCTTAAATTTTTTATTAGTGTTGCCATTGTTATATAGGTATGGGGAATTATATTTTATTAATCCTATTAACTATACTTGTCATTTTGTTTAACAAGAAAACAAAATCTACTGAAATAATTTAGGATTAGACATTTATTATCTATTGTCACAAATAGATTTAATGAAAAAGTGTTTCAAAGGTTAGTAAAATATTAAATATATAAATATTGTTAGGTTTTAAGTTCATTTGAAAACTAAAAAACGTCCGGCCATAATAATTTCTAATATAGTGTAATAAATAATTATATTTTCATGAATATTTAAAATTTTGAAGTTTAATATCCTTCTTATCTAAACAAAATATACCTACTACGTATAACAAAGAAACATATGTTCACATTTATATTCATCCGAAACCAAATTTTATTTAATTCAAAATAATCATAAAAATACTTGAAGTATGAAAATTCATAAAGAACTGCCAAATATACCTGTAAACCATCTGTTTTAGATCGAACTAATATTTTTACTTCTTTTCCTTCAATACATCCTTTCAGCAAGCTAGGCATTTCTTCAGTTTTCAATTTTAATTTCCAAATTCTATACGACACGTTATGATGTATTTTAATATTGGAAGGTCGGATACGTTTCGTTTTCAGCTCAACATCTTCAGGATCTGAATCTATTACTTCACCATTTTCAAGCGATTCGTTTATTTTTTTCGTAGTGTTTCGGGTAACTCTTTTTGGAGATTGCACATCTAATTTGGATTTTTTTGGAGTACCAACTATTTTTTCTTCTGGAATAGTTTCAGTTTTAGCAGAAACAGGTAAATTTGATACTAAAAAGCTATAAAGTATTTATTTAAACATATTTCAGGTACTTTGTGGAGTATTTTTAAAACATACCTATGTGCAATATCTTTACATAAATTAGTTTTTAATAAAACTTTGCGGCATTTTATGTTTAAATCGATATAACTTATATTTTTTTGTGGTAACGGTTTATCTATAAATATAATATTTTGTTGTTTTCCATTTAATTCTAAAACAGTTTAAATTGAATAAATGCTTTTAAACATTGTCCTAGTAAACATTTAGTCGCATGTAACATATAAGCAACATATCGGAGACGTAACAAGACTAAGTTACGTCTCCGCAACGTAATAAAGACGTTACGCGTGACTAAATATTTACTGGGTAGTCATAAAAAACTTTCGGAATTTTATAAAAGTTTGTAATATTTTCAATTTTCTTATTTACTAATTAATGAAAATAATCTGTTTTAACTAAGACTAAAATTATCAAAAATATAATCATTCTAAAACGCCGAATGACTGCTTTTATGACTTGTTAAGAAATACATAATTACTGTGTTCTTTAACAGCAACTGGTATGTCCCAATATTTTTGAAAATCAGGTCCATAATTATCTACAATTGTTTTTAATCCAGAAGATGTTATAACTATATTACAATTATTAGTTTTCGCAAGTTGTTCAGCATAAATATCTCGACTTACTAAAATGATTAATGTATTCATATATATTTTAATTCATAAATAAGTAATATTTACCTGGATATTTCGTGTATTTTAACGTCTCATCATCAGTTTTTAATATGCCATTTATAGATGGAATCAAATTTAAATTACATTTAGATTTCTCATCTATATTTGGCGGAATGATTTTCCCAACTTTGCCCTAATATAAATTAAAGTTAAAACAATATTTAATTATTTAAAAAAAAATTACCAATTCCAAAACCGCTCCTTCACAGACAATTTCAATTGGATTACTTGGAATGGAAATAGGCAACATATTAACAACTTTATAATATTGCTTATAACTTGTAATTTTATTTAAATTACTTTTCCATTTATTTGTCCCAAAAATCAACATGCGTTTAAGCATTTTTTTACTGCGTATTTTCAAATGTCGATTCCATTCTTTTTCGACGTAGTTCAGAAATAAAGCATTTTCCTCGTTTATATGTAATTTTAAATTCTTTAAAAACAAAAGCACTTCATAAATAAATTAAAATTAGTTAGTATTTAAAAGTGAAAATACATTATACGTATTAATTTTTTGTTGTTCATCAATCGAAAACATTTGCGTTTGTCTGTCGCTTTGCAAAATGCTTAACGCATCTAAACATATCAACTGTTGATTTTTATTTAATCTAGACGTATGTGGATAACTAGGTAATTTTAATTTAGGTTTTGTAATTACGGGTTCATCATTATCTGAATCAGATGTGAAATCGTAAGGTGTGAAATCATTTTTGTAAACGCAAGTTTTGCTTATGTTTTCCTCTTTAATAAAATTCGTGCCTACATCTAAGATAGAAGGTTCTGATATTCTCCTGTAACAAAACAGGAATTTCAGTACTAAATTTTTGATTTAAACAACAAATTTGTTCTATTTTATAAAATCAACATAGTTAATTTTGTGCTAATATATAGATTGTAATTTACCAGGGAAGAAGGCCAAATTGTTCCATTTTATATATGGCACACAACACTAGTTAAACATGTTTAAGTAATACATTTTATAGTATAATTAAGTTAAAAAGAATAAATAAATAGTTTTAGGTTATAGAAAACATCATGAAAATGACGTTCACGTGCATGCGCAAATTAACGTTTGCGCATCATGGTACACTCTGAAAGAACATTTTTATTTCAAAACAATTTTATATCTCTGCTAATAATAAGTTAAAAGATATTTAAACAATAACAAAATATATTATACCTAAAGTTTTGTTCAATTTTATAGTTATTTTCTTTTGTATAATTTTTTAAGAGATGAAAATATTAATATATAACATATTATTAGTGTCTGATAGTTGTTATGACTGTAGTTACTGCGCATGGCATTTTTGGTCACAAAACCTAACCAACTTCCTTTTTCCTCTGTTTTCTCTGTGTTAATGGTGCGCCGATAAACAATTTTTAAACCTCAGGTAATCTAAATAATTCGTGATCATCTGCTAGTGAAATCAGTTAATTTTAGTCCAACTCACTCTAGTAGATCATCCCTCAATTATATTTTTACTCATTTCTGTGTAAAAGTGCTCGAAAAATCAAGATTTGTGTTGGTGTTTCATAGTGCTACATAGGCATGTCAAAGTAGATTTATTTTATTGTGTTGTACACTTAAAAGTGTTTTACACAAACGAATTTAATTGTTTAACTTAAATTCGTTGTAATTCTGGTTTATTATTGATATTTATACGGTATTGTTATCATTTCGATATATATTAGATCATAACCTTAATTTTAACATGCTGATGTTAAAAATTTCATGTTTTATGGTGTTAGAGGCGCTAAAGTTGATTTAATTTTATTTAAGATTATACATATTATCGCGTTGCTTCTAAAGCAGTCAAACCGATTTAATCTTTTAGTAACTAAGGTTAGGTTTTTGTCACCCCAATTTGTATATAATAAATGTTTTGGTAGGCGAATATGTTAAATTTTCTGCAAATTATGCTTAAATATGTATTTGAAACTATAATAAAGAAAGCGCCAAATTCAATTTATCTTTAAATAGTTGGACAATGTTTGAAATAATGTTTTTTTTTGGTGATAATTGTTTTTTTTTTAATGTTGAATTTCTATTTTGTAGCCATGGTGCGTATGAATGTACTGAGTGATGCCCTAAAATCAATCAATAATGCCGAAAAACGTGGCAAACGACAAGTGCTCATCCGGCCTTGTTCAAAAGTTGTCGTTAAATTCTTAACGGTAATGATGAAGCATGGTTACATCGGAGAGTTCGAGATCGTTGACGACCACAGATCGGGCAAAATCGTCGTGAATCTTACAGGAAGATTAAACAAATGTGGGGTGATTTCGCCCAGATTCGATGTACCGATCACACACATTGAAAAATGGACGAATAATTTATTGCCATCGCGTCAATTCGGGTTAGTATTTTTTATCTTATTTTTAATTCGATTGAATTTGTTCTCTGTTTATTTGTTTTGTTTTTAGTTATGTTGTATTAACAACGAGTGGTGGTATTATGGACCATGAAGAAGCGAGACGAAAACATCTTGGAGGGAAAATCTTAGGGTTTTTCTTCTAATTGTATAAATTAATATGCTTAATAAAAGCTTTATTATATAATTTTGTATTTGTGTTCTTTTCTTTCTTAACCACTATTTTTCAAATACAGTTTTATTATTATTTTCGTGTTTTTAATGTGTATTATTTATGCAGCTTACATTTCCATAAACAAAATTATGAAATAAAAGTGTTTTTTTTGTTTTATTTATGATTGCTAAATCGAGTTTTTTTTTTAATGTAATTCATAATTTACTGAATTTTACCTAATTAATTAATTTTCTCCCGCAAACGTTTCACTTGCATTAGAATTACTGTCTAGATAAAAATACACTTATTTACTCAATAATTTAAGTTCTGTTTCTTCGATATATAATTAGATTTGTTAATTTTAGAATACATATATTGTGTTAAGTATAAATACGTCCAATTTGGACGAAATAAGTTTGAGCATACTTAAACAATTTAAATTAAATCAGCAACATAAATACATATAATTACCAGTTGAAGTAACAAAAAATACCGCTAATTGTAGAATAAATACATTTGTTTATTATTTTATAGTGGAATAACACTAAATTCCATATGAACAATATTTAGTAATTATATACATATGTATATCCCAGTACAGAGTACACATTTGATAACTTGTAACGTTGCTTAGATGTTACATGTGACTAAATGTGTATTGGGATGCTTGTTTTTCGCTGCGTAATAATTGTAGTACTATTATCTAATTTTAGAATGATTAGTGCGTTGAATATATGTTACCATGAAAGTTTATAGTTCATTTTTACATAGAATAACTAGTTAATCTACGAAAAAACTAATTACATTCGTTAACATATAAAATAAACTCATAACTAGTTATTTTATATAATAGTGGAGGTCGTTTCGGTAAACTATGAAATACATATTGTATTTAATACTTTAACTAGTGATACTATTTTGGAAATATTTGATTGGCGTTTTTACTACAACTGGGGATTTTCAACCTAAGTCTTGTCGTATCACAAGTAGATTTCCCTTTTAGTTTATCAGTTTTTTATAAGTATATCACTCGTGTACACTAAGATACTTTTTGGGAAAGATTAGATTGATATTTTAAATTTTTATTCGTATTGATGGCCATGAAAATATTCTAAATAACTACCTAGAGTTTTTTATATTTTCAAATAATAGTATTGTTTTTTGACTTTAACTGGAACATGAACTAACTAGATATTTCATAAAATATCTAGTTGAAGTGTAGAACATTTTTTAAGTTTCATATTCTAACTGAAGTGCACCATTAATATATAGAATAATTAGTTATTTAATAGAGTCACTGAATTATATGCTTTTAAAGGTAACTTATATACTGACTGGTGCGTGTAAACAAATCAAAATGATATTTTATATTAATATACACGCTAATTACAAATAGAACAAAATAATCTCGGAAATAGTTAATTAATTTTAGTCAAATAGGACATAAATTATAATATTTAATTGATATTTTGAAAGTG
Source organism: Nebria ingens riversi (assembly GCA_018344505.1). NCBI lineage: Eukaryota > Metazoa > Arthropoda > Insecta > Coleoptera > Carabidae > Nebria > Nebria ingens. The sequence goes on from JADQWA010000225.1 coordinate 1,131,269, forward strand.
GACTTGATACTGATAATGGGTAAATTTGTTATTAGCAGTAATATTTATTTGTGCAACGCAATCAATTTCATATTAAATCATAGTGCATTTAATTTAAAAACGTCGATTTATTAGTTAAATTCAAAAACTACGCTGTATTAGAAAAAAACAACAACTCTCAGCTATCGACATATTTAGTACCAGTAACGCGATTAAAAATCCAATAATTTGTCTGTTTCAAATGTCAATTAGAAAAAATGAAACAAAGCTTAATAGTCTTAGTTAGTAATTTGCTATTATTGATTTCGATTTGCATATCAAAATAATCTTGGATAAGTGTGTATAAATGTGTCTCGATTCGCGTGGTGAAAAGTTTACAAATTATTTATACTGAACTCATTTTTCTGATTGGTTGCAAAGCGGAGTATGCGCATTGGTAAATGCCAGTGTGTAGCGCGTGTTCGTAGATTCAATTTTGTTGAACACGGACGGCGTACGGATGTGTAGCGTCTCGAAAAGTATTCGAAGTTTTTAAACAATGTTATTTTACGTAATGCTAACAACAAATGATGGATGAGCGTTTAAAATTAGAATTAATACTAAAAAATGATTGTGATTAGTTTTGTTTCGAAGTTAAATAACTTTTAAAAAGTTTTTCAAATGGTAAAATAACGGTGACTCTGCTACCTGCGTCCACAGGTGTTGTTGAGGTTACGATGCTTAAAATGGAGGTTATTATGTGTTTTAACGATACTCAGTGTGTTTTAAAGTGGTTTTAATTCGGTTTTTAAACAAATTGTGTGCATGTGTGTGTATTGTGTGTAAGTTTAGTTAGTGACATGTATAAACAAAGAATTTTATATAAAACTATGGAGGAAAAAGAAAGGAATCGAAAAACAATTTGGAAGTGTTTTATTTCGATAGTTCTACTAGGAAATATAACTGCTAGTTTTGCCGGTAAGTTTAATTATGTTTCTAATCATTTAAATGTAAATAAGCTGATAAATGTAATCGTAAGGCACGTATTGCTTATGCAAATATTGCATGTGTTATAAACATTTTTTATGGCAAATTGCAAGAGGTTATACAACCTTGGACGTTTGCACAATATCGTGATTTCTATATATGCCATATACGGTTTTCCGGCTGCATTTGATGTTCTTTAAGTAAAGTTTTATGTTTTTTGTATGCAAAAACATTTTGATATATGTATGTGCGGTTTGCAGTTTAGACATACACATACTCTAATCCACAATGCACAATATGTGGAAATGTACGTTTTTGTTTGGATTGAAAACTTTTCAAAAAAAGTTATACTCGTGTGATAAATGTGTTGAAAGTATTTCTAAGGGAATTGACTGCAAAAATATGTATTTATCTTGATCAAATACACATACGTTATCTATCGCCAAATATTTACTGTAACAGGTGTTGACATTTATTGATAATTTTGCAAGTGTTAGTTATATCAAATCTTATACATTTTTTATAAAATTAATTATTGTTTATCGAATATATTTCTATATTGGAACGGATATGTAATCAAAAGAATGTTTGTATTGTCTTGAAAACTGGAACGTACATACATACATACATACAATCATTTTAGTTGTTTTCGTTGTTTTAGTATTCTTGATTTTCTAATTATTTCTTTTGTGCATTGTTTTAACAAATGCCCAACTTCTTATTGAAGATGAGTTAATTTTGATAGTAATTTAGAACCTTAGCAAGAACGGGTTTAAATTAAACAATACCCAAACAATTTTAATTAGTTCTTACAACTACATTTATATATAAACTTGCTATTGCAACTATATTAGTGAGTTGACGTAATTAATTCGCTGTATCACTAGATGAAACCAAATATCTCATATAACGCTCCGAAACCAAACAACAAGTTATTTTATTGTTCCTAGCGAGTATATCCTTAGGGAACACTGCGTGCCGAATATTACAACTAGATTGCATTCTATGTATTGTGTTCCTTCCTCCTAGTGCACGCCACTGGCATAGGTATACACTATCTCTCGTTATTATACAATTTGTTAAAGTTTGATCAACCGAATGAGACACGCTAAAACTTGTGTTATTAGGCGATACTTGACTTTGGTACAGAATTACGTGATATTATGTGATATATGGATATATATATATATATATATATATATATATATATATATATATATATATATATATATATATATATATTTATAAAACTGCATTTATGCTCGACTTATCCTATACTATACAGTAAAAGTTTTCAGTTTCTGTTTAGTTTTAAAATATATATTATAGACTTTTTTTGTGTAACTGTAAAGAAAAAATTAAACTTTTCATGTGTTTGTTCAAAAAGTATATAACAAGCCCAATTTTAACTTGTAGATAATATAGGGTGAGCCATCTGTTGGTTTCTTTTTGAAGTGCGTCTTATTTCGACAGTTTGCAACACTGACGCGCTTGACTTTGATAGATATGTAGTGTCAAACGTTCGCTGTAAAAAAGTTTGACACTACACATTTATGTCAAGCGTGTCAGTGTTACAAACTGTTGAAATAATACGTACTTCAAAAAGAAGCTAACAGATGGCCCATTCTATATATTACTCACGCAGGTTATAATTTTTATTAAATTTATGTAACGCAACGTAATTTACAAGTATAATGAGATTCGAAATGTATTTGTGTGTTTTATTTGTTATTAAATTTCATAATTAAAAGAAATATTGTACATTTTGAATAGATTATGACTCATAATGAACACTGCAAAAATACACGCCGAGTAGTTTAGTTTCTAACGGAAATGTGATATACCTAGTTGTAAATTTAATTGATTTTAGAAAATATTTTCTAGAGTTTAGGTACTAAAATCTAAACGTAACTGATTCTATAAACAAATAAGGAAGCTCATAAAATACCCTGAACATTGATTATTTACCCAGAATGCATTATGAACTCGAGTAAAACTACATCTGCAGATGAACGTAAACATATTTATAAAATAAAATAAATTCGTTAGATTTAACGACGGGTATACATACATATATATATATATATATATATATATATATATATATATATATATATATATATATAAATAAATAAATAAGCACAGTTTTTGAGATAGGCCGAAATATGGTTAAACAAAAATAAACATTTGGAAATTTACGATTTTAACGATGGTTTGCAGAAATAATATTGAAAGATTTTTCAAATAATGTTCGCAATTGTATATGAATACACAAGGATTATTTAAATTATAACAGTGGCGGTTCGTCAATTTTAGATCAAATTTAAATATGTTATTGAGTCGCGTGTTGATGTTTTCTTTTTATTAACTAATGTATGAACAATAAAGAACGTATAGTTTTTTTTTAAAAGTAATTGTTAATTGTGCACGTGTGCTATGTGATTGAATTGATATTGAGTGAAATGTTCATGTGTGATCGAGAGTAAACGTTCATACGTTCGGCTGTTTCGTGTAACGCGAAGTCAGAGTAAAGGCGATTAAATTGTCGCTTTTATAAGCGGTTTGAAACGAAAATATCTGCAGTGTTATACACTGGAGCTTTTTATACCAAGTAGGTATATTTTGTTTAGATAGGAAGGATATTAAAATACAAATGATTAAATATTCAATAATTATGCATTACGCTATATTAGAAATTATTATGGCCGGTCGTTTTTTAGTTTTCATATGAACTTAAAACCTAACAAAATATTTATATGTAAAATTTTTAATATTTTACTAACAGATATTAAATATCAAATCCCAATTTACTTGAGTCTATTTTGTTTTCTTCTTAAACAGTTGATAGGCATAATTTATCTGATTTTTAAAATATAATTTCCCATACCTACGTACTATGGCAATATAAATAAGAATAGTAAGAATTGCAATAGCAATTTTCTTGTAACTGGTACACTTTTTGCAGAAATATTTCAAACAAAAGTTGTGCGAAATATTCATATCTTTCACTGTAATTATAACTATTTTTATTGTAACTGCAGCCGTTTCGGAGATATTGCAGAAACCGCAAAAAATGACTAAAGTAAACATGCACCTCCGCTTTCAATATTCTTTTAAAAAATTGGAGATTTTCTTACCAGTCATTTACACATTTTACGTTTAAAGTTTCATAATTTTACCTTCAACAGTTTAAGCTGTACAGCTCTCTCTCTCTCTCTCTCTCTCACACACACACACACACAAATCTTAAGTTTAAAGTGTCACAATTTGACCTTCAATATCTTTAGAAGTAACGTGCTCTCTCTCTCTCTCAGGCACACACACACACACACACACATGTATTCAGACAGACGTCATTCCAAAATAAAAAACGATATAAATATATCGCATAACTTATGTTTGAAAAGTTTTTTTTAAGTAATCTATAAGAAAATGACTACTTAAATTCGTGATTTTCGTATTTATGTTGCTATAGTTAAGTAGGTATGGGAGTTATATTTAATTAATCAGATTCACTATGCTTGTCAAAGGTTTAACTTGAAATTTAAATAGGTTCAAGTAATTTGTGATTTGTCATCGATTATCCAAAAATAGATTGAATGAGAAAGTGCTTCAAAGGTTATAATGACATATTCGAAATATTATATAGGAGTATTCTTGTTACGTATTTAATTTCGTTGAAAAGCTTTCCGATCTTAATAATTGCTAATATAGCATAATGAAAAATCTAAACAAAATATACCTATATTACGTATAAGCACGTCCAGTGTAGAACACTAGTTGTTTTGATATTAATATATAATGAGCAACATTAAGTTTTAATTCAATTTTAAGATTTAGTTTTATAAATGAAATTTATGTTTACAAACTTGGCAATTAAATGTATTACACCTTATAAACATTTCAAATAATTACACCTAAAGATACAATTACGTAATAGTTGTACGGCCTAGATTATATTTTGTTTATCGCAACTACAAATAGCTGAATTTACCTGACCCAAATAAATTTATTCAACTATTCCTAACTTAACTATGTATACATATACAACTCTGACATTTAAAATAAATTGTTTTAACTCTGTGTGTGTACATGCTACGTTGTAACTATAACAATAAATGCGAGATTTTCGTAAAATAAATAAAAGAGATTTATAACGTTTAGGTATAATAAAAGAAATGAAGATTCTTAAAATTTAGCAACATTACTGCCGATACAAATTATAAATTTAGATTTTTAGAATACAATAAATATTTGAAGTATTAGTAACAGAAATGAAAGAATTATGATTCATTGAAACGACACAGTGTCTCGAGTTTAACTTCACAGCAAAGATTACTTTCATCTCTCAATAATACCTGCATTGAATGCATGTCTCAGCGGTTGTGTTGCTGTCGGGTTTTTCTCTAGCGGTGAATGTTGGAAGGTCATTCGTGGGCCTGGGTCACCGACCCCTAACCAACCATAGCGGTGTACCGGATATCTTCATACTCACCTTCTTAACTTTAAACATGCGAGTGATTATGTGAATTATAATAATATTTATTATTTACTAGAAAAGCCTTTTTAACTGCAACACACACACACACACATTTTTTATCAAAGTAACTTTCTTTTAAATGTTTTCAACTGACTGATGATGAGTTTTAAAGAATAATAAATATATTTCTTCTTTAATAAACATGAAATGACAGATTATGTCGTCGAAATGGTTTGTAGATTAATTCGATTTTAAATTGAGACGATTTGACACTTTGTGTATGTGTGTGTTTTTTTTTTTTAGTTGTATGTTACAATTAATTTGTTTTATTTAGTTGTGGGTATATGGAGGTAATTACTGTGAAAATTCACAAGAATATATGAATTTTAATGTTAATTTTTGCGCAAAATAAATAATGTTTTGCATGTTATTGTATATACATATATAAATGGCAGTGAAAAGTTCGTACAGAAACGAAATATGTGTGTTTGTTTTGTAGCAATTTTAGCATTTTTAATTGATGTCAGGGATCATAAATGTTCATTTTGTTGCTGTTTACGTTTTACTACTATTTACGGGCCGCTTACCTCCGTTTGCATTTATTCAGATCATTATCAAAATGCTAAAATAGAAATTTCAATTCGGAATTTGTGCGTTTAAATGTATGTACATACATACATACATACTTCTATGCACAAGAAACCATAAACTTAAACTGCTACTATCATAAAAGACTTGAATTTTATTGTATCATGTTGCGGACTGACTCTACAAATAACGGCAGCACATTCACTCTATCTACCAATTTGGCTATTGATACACGCATATGTACTATATATAATATATGTATATATATATATTAATTTCGAATTTCTTAGATGTAGTTAAGAAGGAAGTATTGCATTCATAGTAAATATATACATACGTATATTCATTTTGAGCTTTCCTATATGGAGTTTGACCAATGCGCGTACGCATGCGCGGTTGTGTGACACTCTCTCTTTATCTACCTCTTTCTCGTTCTCCACTCTCTCTCTTTCCTCTCCCCCCTCTTTCCTCCTCCCTACCCCTCCCTTTCCACCACCTCCCTTTCCTCCCCCCTCTTACCCCTCTTGATTCATGATCTTATTTCACCCCAACTTTCCCCTCCCCCTTCTTTTCCCTCACCCTCTTTCCTCTACCCCTCTTTTCTTATGCGTGTGTGTGTGTGTGTGTGTGTGTTTAAATTGCGAATATTCGTTATGTTTGTGACGGCACTCGACAAAAGTAGTTATACCTATGTTAAATATATGTCCATCAAAGAATATGGAACGCCTTGATACGAATGACTTGATTACCCTCTGTTTGTGGTTAACGTGAGCAACGAGCGTGATGGTAAACAGAACTAATCACTTAGTAACCCAGTATTATCAACCCTATATAGTGTATAAAATACTAGATATCATAATATCTTTGTTTCTTCATCAGGATGGCTGTCAACGAGTAACTCTAAAAATTCGTGTGTTTAAATATGTCAAAATATTAAATAATAATAAAATTCAGGTCAATAGTGTAATATTATAAGAATCTTTCATACAAAAATCAAATTGTTTATCTAAGTAACGGCCTGTCTATCCGCTAGAACTTGTGTTTCGGTGTACCTGCCATATATGTTTGATTGTTCAGTAACCATGCTTATTAAAATTAAAAACGGATCTAGTGTTGGCAACTCGAGGTTTTAAACATCTTTTTTATTCTTTGGTTGTAAAATTGGATTGTTACGCTAGTGTGTGTACTCTTTATTATTCATCATATAGGTAGATATATATTTTGCGCGCATAAAAACCACGTTAATTTGAACACATGACTTTAATATATATAGCAGAGGTGATGTTCGTATGATATGTAAATCATATATAGTTAACCTATTTGTCCTCTCATACGTATATGTACCTACAAAAAAAAACCTTTCATCTCTATTCGTTTCTACATCACATCAAATGCAAGTGATTAATATTCATCATTCTTATAGAATTACATATTTTGGTGTTTTTAAAAAGGCGAAATTATAATAAAAATCGTATAATAATTTAATGATGATAAATTGCTATAAACTACTAACATACTTTTACACCGTAACATACAAACCACAATTTATTCTGAATTTAGAAATATAGGTGAGCCATCTGTTGGTTTCTTCTAGAATTGCGTGTTATTTCGACAATTTGCAACACTGACGCGCTTGACAGTATTCAAGCCTAAAACGAGCCATTTCTTACAGCGGAGGTTGGACACTACATATCTATCAATGTCAAATCGCGTCAGTGTTGCAAACTGTCAAAATAATACGCACTTCAAAAAGAAACCAATTGATGGCTTACTCTATATTATCTACAAGTTACAATTGGTTTCGTTATTTCAAAAATTGATACTGTCCGTTTTGACAGATAATTAAATTGGCAAATTGACTTTCCACGACGCTTATTGGTAACTGTAAACAGAAGATTACCGCGCTCTTTACGGTTTGGTGGGGGTAAATAAAAATATAGTTTAAAAAGGAACAAATACAAATGAAATTACAATTTATATTATAATTATGTCAACCCTATTTAACCATCTAGCTATAATATAACTTTGCTCTGTGATTTGATAAATTGGTTACACACATATATAGATGTGATTGCGTTACATACATCTGAAATATTATATAATAAACCGAGATAACTTGACCTTACTCGATAAGAATTGATTAAGTTCAAATAAAAATGTTATCAATGTTTTAAAGATTGCATAAAAAAAGTTTAATCTTGAGCGAAGTTATTTTTGAAAGCAGTTGGTCGTATATTCTGAATGTTGGTATTTTCATATTGTTTAGGTCGTATTGTTGTGCATGGTCAGTCATGCGAAAATAATGGAGAGGATATACCTTGTATTTGTACACAGTATAATGCATTTTTTAAATCCTACACAGTTAATAATAAATATTAGAAAAGTGTATTTATTATTTCAAATATTGTTTTCTATGATTGTACATTTTTAGAAATATGATTATATTATCAGTAAATTAATCCTAAAATGTCTAACTTAATAGATTAAGATTTAAGATGAGATAATGATGTCACGAGATTGGATTGAAGACTTTGAAAGGAAAAGTAAAATATGATTACTTTAAGATGAGATTGAGATAGTAAGCTAAGAAAAAGGTGAAAAACAGAGCTTTCGCTAAGTTATTGTATAAATAATCGTTGCAAATTTCGCTTATTGTTACGTCAAATTTGAAACACAATTTAATGTTAGGCTACGTTTTGAGGTATGTAGTACCGAAGAGCTTAAGCATTCGGTCGTGTGTCTGTATCTCTAATTGACATATTACTTTGACAATAAGTTTGTATTTCATCATATACTTGGATGTTAGTCGTCGCTCGCTCGTAAGACCAAAATTTGTCGCTCTTTCTTCTTTGAAAATACTGAACGGACTGACACTGAATTTGGTACACATAATATATGGGTACACAATTAGTGCCGCTTGCATTTTAAATCCCTTAGGCCTTTTATTTTCTGAATTATTGGGCCCCAAAAAAGTAAAGAAGTTTTACCTTTATATTTAATACAAATATTGTTTTGATCTTGACTTTATTGCAAAAATGAAAACATTTAATAACTGCTTAAACATTCATTAGATGTTACTAGTGACTTCTACTTTTCATTTCTAAATTATGATATATGAAATGAATAAAATACATTTCAATCGACAGCTGCCAAAAATGTCAAGTGTTATTTATGGTTACAGTACCTACATATATTGTTTATTTATACAGAAATGCGGCACACCAAACTTTTAGGTATTGGTGTAGGCAATGTTAAACTGCTCGCCGAAGATTCGAACACAGTTACACCGACAGTATAATGTAGAAAACACTAGATATTACATATTGGTTTCGTCATCAGGATGGTTATTAATTCACAACTTTAAAAAATCATAAATATGTAAAATGTTAAACAATAACATTAAGATAAAATATATTCTATTTGACGATGATTTCACCCCCCAATTTGGTTTCATGTTAGATATTGATTATTTTTGTTTTTTATTGGTGCATTTTGTTTTCGCGCAATTTTTAGAGGTCTTGCAACTAATGGTGATTTCGCTCACAAAATATAACGGTTATGTAGTTATATATGATAGAAGTTTCCGGCCGGTTCAAGTTACCGACTTCATTATAGTAAATTGGTTGTGTATTATTCAAGATGGTTACATGTGGTTTTATGATGCTAATCAACCTGGTTACTGGTTTGGTTACATAACAACCAACATTCTGCTACTACCGAAAGAACTGCTCATGTAACTTGGTTAATGACTACAATTACGAACTTGATAAAGATGAAATCAAAATTTCATATCTAATTAAAAATTATACTACAGATCATATTCTTCATAAAAACTTTACCTGGTAATGGTTATATAAATATAAATATTTAGGAACAAAACGAATTTCAGTATCTATTGTAGGATTACATCGATTAATTATTACCAATATGCAGAATGAGATCCTTGGTGAGATAACGAAATATATGTTAAGGTTAGGTACTTTTACGGATCTTATCACGAACAATTAGTCACTTATGTATTACAGTTTTCTGTAGAAGATTTATGCGCGTCACGCAATATAAACATTAATAAATCTTATTAAAATATGAGCGGAGGATGTCATCTGTCAATTTAAGTTTTAGACGCTCAGACACAGGTCCAAATATATGTTTTATAAGTGTAATGTAATACGTCAATAACGACATTACGCTTATAAGTGCTACAAGGCGCTACAGAAAATATGCGAACTAAAATTTAATTTTGAAAATAGAGTTCGTTAATTTAGAAGCGTTATTGTTTAGACTGTCGATATTTTTCTCAAGCTGTTCATAAATCTATACATATCACACTTTAGTACCAGCATTTTCTATGATTAAAAACTCATTTTCCGATAACGGAAATTCAAGTTATTTTCTGGTAGCACAAACCCATTTAATGAATTCCTGGAATTGCTAGTATCACACAATTAAATCATTTAGTGCTACAACAAAATAAATTTGTTGTCAGAAAACCTTTACCGATATTCGAAATTGATTTCGGTTACCTGAAATTACTTTTTGGTATCACAAATTGAATTTCTTATACCTAATAGAAAATAAATTAACAAACAAATATTTTGCGGTATTACAAATTGTGTTTTTGGTAATATAAAATGAATATCGGTTACCAGAAAATAGTGATATCATAAATTGAATTTCTGATAACAGAAAATGAATTGATATTACCAAAAAAAGATGCTCCGATAGAGCGAAATTAATTTTTGGTATCAGTAAATATGTAAAAAATAGTATTAGCCATGCATTTTTTTATTTTTATCATTTTATTAAGTTTATATTGTTATTAGTAACTTTCTTATTACTAATGTATTAATTAACTGTTAGTTAGAATGAATGAAATTGTTTTCAGAAGAAATATTTTCTGTACCTAGTATATGTAATATTAATATAGGTATTTCTTATTCATTTGCAGTTATTTTATTATGTTTTTGAAGAATAGGATAAATTTTATTAAAAATTCCCACCATATTTTCCTGTATTATAACAAATCTCATATAATAATCACGTAATTTATACATACATACATACATACATATATACATACATATATGCATACATTTGTATATATTAAATTTTATTCTTAAGATGAAAATGCAAATATTAAATGTAGCAACGCGCGTACAAAGAAAATACATACATACTACATAATTCCCTATAAATGTGGTAGCAGAATTGTTTTGAAGTTTGTAACGAATACCTCAGCTGGCATAGACTAACATCAACACATTGACACACATGTTGTTGAATATTATATAAATTGTGTATACAGTAAAAAAAACTTTTAAAAAGCAGGAGATAGCGCACGTAGTGCACTATAGGGTGTAACCACATGTGCACCCACAGAACCGGATCCTGCACTATAATTTTTTTACTAAAATTAATCACAAATTAGATTATGAACTGTATAAATATTGGAGTGTTTCTTAAACTTTTTATTCTGTGCATCACTTTCAATAACAAATTTTCCGTTACTTAAGTACTTTTAAGACAAAGATAAATAAAATGAATAATTCATTATTATGGGTCTGCAATTATTTTACGAACTATTTAACCGAAATTTTCAAACCAGTTGTAGTTCACGGATTACACTTCTAGAACCACTGGCATAACCTACATATGTTTTGAATTAAATATCATTTATTTGAAACCCACTTTTAAGTCATATTTAATTAATCTGTAAAGAAACAATGTTTGCAACATTTATTATGCCTGTCGACATACTACATCTCAACTCAATGTTCCATTTACGAATATTGTATATTAAGTAGGAATTCTGATACTTGATTATTATTTAAACTATTTTTTTTTTAAATATTGACTATTGTCTTAATTTATATAGAATTGTGTGTGTTTTATTACTGACTGTTTATTACCTCACCATACCGAAGAGCTAAAGCTCTCGATTAGGTATCTGTAAGTATGTGGTAATGAAACATTTCTTTAACAAAAAGTTCGTATTTCATAATATACTGATATACTTAGACCTTAGCAGACGCTCGCTCGTAAGACCAAATTTTGTCGCGTCTTCTTCTCTAAAGATAGTGAACGGATTGGCACCAACATTGATACACGTAATCTATGCATACACAATTCGTTCCACTCGCATTTTAAATCCAATAAGCCTTTTATTTCCGGTATTAATAGTCCTCGAAAAAAGTAACGACCTTAAATATTGACAAGATTTTTTTTTAAATATCAATATAATTCGTGACATTTTATCACATTTTAGAACCTAGCGCAGTTAACAAATTGATTTGATGTTACTACTGACTCCTACTTTTGTATTTCTAAACTAGGGTTATTGATTCGCCAGATGTAGAAAATGTATGTGTTATTGATGGTTATAGAACTTATATTGCTTATTTATACAGAAATTCGCTTTGTTAAACTTAAAGCTTTCGCGCAATCAATGCTAAACAGCTAGCCAAATGCCAATGCTTATTTTTTTTAAATAATTAGTGCTATGAATAGTAACTTAATACAACCCTGTAAACAGGAAATAGCTCCCGTACATATGGAGTGGAAACTCTAATTATAAACGAACGTTATAGGGTGCATACAGCCCTTTTGGCGTCTAAACTTAGAATTGCCATTGATTAACTGGTAAAAAATAAAACGAAACACCTTGAAAAATCAAATATGCTTTCATCTAGGTTATGTCCGCACTAAATTTCAGTCAATATTGACCCTTATTAACTTCTGAATACTCATGTTCACGATAAAATACTTAAAGGTTGCAGCACTGTATAATTAGGATAGGCGTGTTGTTTGCAAGAGTATATGAAATTCAAAATTAAAGTTCTGATTTAGTGCTTTTTATTTCAAATTATAAAGCTTGCGGCTTTTAGAAAAAAAACTTTTTTTACATTATTTAATTTTCCATCAACATTCTTCATGTGAATACGTCTATTTTTTATTTTCTAAATTTACATTTTCATTTTAGTATCTTTTCAAATTTCAAGTAGTTGGTTCCACATTCAAATGTTATTCAACTCAACAACTATTGCTAAAAATAGATCTTACAGCAATTAATAATATAATTTATAATACCACTTTTATGTATCACAAATGCTCGTAAATTATGGTGAACGAAATAACAATGTGCACTTTATTTCTTGCGAAAGTTTAGCCCTAATATTAATAATATAACGCCTCTAGATATACAACTTGCAGTTCTTGTTAGCGTACGTTATTTGGATAGTTTACGAAATTATATTAGTTGATTAAATAAAAAAGTAGGTGTAATTAGATTTGATTTAAAATGTTACTTTTAGATTTTAGAAATATTTAGTATCGTATTCTTTTATTATTTTAAACGTAGAAATTTTAGAAGTTCCAAATTAATATATGTAATTTATAAATTAATTATATTGAATAGATTAATTTTCTCGAAATATACGTTGACCATTTGTCTGTATTGAATGTTTAATATTCTTTCTAGTCACCAAAAAATAAATAAAACTTGATGGTGTAGAATCAATATATTCTTCCATGCACCATTCGGTGGTTCACACACTTCTTCAGTGAAACCATTCAACTGATAGAGGTTGGAGGAGGGAAATATGAATAGCTATTGCAGGTAAAAGGAAGTCTTAATAATGTGAAAGTGAAAACGATAGGTTAACATCACACTTTTTGGGTTTCGCTTGATTAAAATTAATTAACGAATATAAATATATATATATATATATATATATATATATATATATATATATATATATATATATATATATATATATATATATAAATAGTGTTAGTAGGGATAGTTATTTTTATTTTGATCAATTTTACTTATATTATAGATATGCTAAGGTGATTTATAACAGCATTAAGTTCGGTGTGAGTAATTTTTAGTGTCATAAAGATAAATGTCCCGGTTATTTGTTTATGGGGCATTATTATAATAATGTACCTATGTATGCATAACCTATAAAATACGTGTAACTTGTGACGCACTCTTGCGGAGAACATATTATTAAGGTATCAATGAAGGTTATACCTAGGTATATAAAATACATTCATTCTACGAGTAAATTTACATAAACAGCCATCATTTTTAGCTCGCTGTACATATTATCAAAAAGCTAAAACATTCACATACGAATTCCTTTAACAAATAATTGGTCTTTCATTGCCCTGAATCCAAAAATATATACAACTCATATACTTGGATGTTAGTCGTCGCTCGTAAGACCAATATTTATTGGTCCTTCTTCTCTGAAGATACTGAACGGAGTCACACCAAATTTGGTATAAATAATCTATGGGTCCACAATTTGTACCATTTGCATTATAAATCCATTAGGGTTTTTTTTCTGGAGTTTTTGGGTCCCAAAAAGGCAACAAACTTAAATATTTACTTTAGAAATTTTTTGAAAATTCACATAAAATTTACAAGAGATTCGAATATTTTTTAGACTTTTTTGCAAAATGTAACCAAACGCCGTTAAACATATTTAATAATGGCCTAAACACTAATTTGAGGTTACTAGCGAGATCTACATGTTCATTTATAAATTATAATAAATGAAATGAATAAAAACCTTTTCAATCGATAGCTGTCAAAAAAGTCAGTGTTATTTATAGTTATATTACATATATTGTTTATTTATACAAAAATTCACCATGCAAAATATTATGCATTGGTAGAGCGAATGCTAAACAGCTCGTTTTCGGCGAACTCTGAGCATTGCCTACGCCAATGTTTCTTTTTATTGCGGTATTAATGATTTTAGTAGGTAATCTTAATTCTATGGGAATACGTATAAAATATTTGTATTATTATCATATAATTAGGATTATATTTTGACGTTTAGTTTTTTTGAGAAAATAATTCGTTCTTGCTTCTTATATTTAATTGACAATTTTGGGCGACTTATAAATGTCATTCAAAATTTAATTATATTTAAAAAAAAAGTATATTGCTTTGCTAACTCAAAAGGGCATAATACCTATACACGCAGATTGAAAAATATTTGGAACAATTTGAAAATATTAGGTAATATGGGTAGGTATATATAATAATTCGACATATATATATATATATATATATATATATATATATATATATATATATATATATATATATATATATATATATATATATATATATATATATATATATATATATATATATATATATATATATTTATATATATATTTATGGTATATTGCTGGCAATGTAAGTCGTATATGTATACTAAATTAACGGATCTTGAAAGCCACATTATTAATTGGGTAAAAGTGAAATGATGAATTTATTTCATACACGAGATGGTTAAATAAAAATAATCTATTGTAAATGAGTTAGAACATTGTAGAGCAAGCTTTAAAAGTTTCAATTTTATTAATAAATATTTAGGCCAAAAGTTTTATTATATGAGAATTCAGGTTAAAAATGTTTTCTTCTGTGAATATTGCGCACACTTAGTCCATATAAGCGTTCTATACAGTGATCGCGTGTCTTTAAATATGCGGCAATTTTGTAATTATGCAAATTATTGTTTAGGTTTTATATAGGTAGTGTGAAGTACAGTTACTTACTTATGGGAATAACTTGTATACACAATAAAATCCGATTTATTCTCTATTACAATACTTAGTTACTAAACAAATTATAAAATTCGTTGAAAATTTTAATTCCCAACAATTGGGGTGGTAGAAACCCCTTTACATCTATTCACATCTTGACAATCTCTCCCCATTCGCCTCTATCCTTACAAACTCCTTTTGCTTCATTCAAATCCAATAAATCCTCATACAAGCTCTTCTATTCCACTTGCTCACAACTTTTCTTTTGCGCAACTCATTCGCAATCATATTCATCCACTTATTCCAAGGACAACCCCGCATTCTTACACTACCATTCATCTCACCCCCATAAATCTTCTTCGTCAATCTTTCATTCAATATTCTTTCAACATTACCATATCACCTCATTTGGCTCTCACCTATTTTACGTACGATATTTTTTATAATATCGCACTGCTCATACACCCCACGTATTTCTCTTCCTGTCTCTCTTAGATACACCACAAATACCTCTTAAAAGAGTCATTTCCACAGCAGTCACACCCTACACTCACTCCCATACATCAACGATGGCGCAAGTACACCATTGTACTACAAACGATTATCGCTGTTTTTTTGTAGCATTAGATCCGTTTTAAAATGGGGCAATCTATAGAATATGTAACGATTGACGTCATGTTTTCAAAACAGCGTAACGGCTGAGAATAATGATCAATAACGATTGATTGATTCATTGAATCTGCAAACTATTAAAATAGCGTAACTATTGCAGCTGACACGCATCGCGGGTTGCACATATCTAGGTATTATATAATTAATATGTGGAGTAAATCACGAAAACACAATACACTTTATCACAAAATAAAAATTGTTAAATGAACTCGATGCTTCTTGTAAACTTTTACAGTTAACTTAAAATTGATTTAAACTTGTCTAGAGAGTACCTACGTTGATTTGTTAGTATGTGGAATGTTGAATTTATTAATGTTTTTAGTTTCGCTTTCTTGAATTTACCGTTCCAGCACGATGTGCCTTCCGTGTTTTTTAACACATGTGCAGGCATATGTAACACGTACATTAATTCACTTTTTAACAGTAGAGAAAAAGACATCTTCACGATGACATAAATTTAAATCATTTCAAGCTAAAACATTCTCTTCATTCGCTACAAATGTTACCAAATAGTTTTCCAGTTTCCTGAAATAAACATCTGCACTGGACTTTGTTTGTATTACACATATATTGTTTAGATAGAGGTGTTATTAATACATATTAGAAAGTCCAGTGCAATTCACTGCAGATGTTTTAGATAGAAAAAATATTAATATATAACAAATTTAAATTTCAAGATAATATTTTGTTCATATTAGAAATTATTATGACAGGACGCTTTTTATTCCGGCCATAATAATTTCTAAATTTACATACCTACATATTGTTCTGAATATAATTCCGAAGCCCATTACGTATTACCTAAAAATTAAATAAATCCTTGATAATGCGTAAGATTAGTAAACTTTTTGTAAGGCTTTTATTTAGCACCGTACGTATCAATGGTCTAAGTAATCATATATTTAACTTCAAGAGAGAATATAAACCTGTGCGTTTTTAAGAGGTCTAGAATATTTTTGCAATATAGTTCATTGCATAAATTAAGATGTAGCATGCATTTATAGTCTGGAACTGGATGTAACAACGTTATAGGTGTGACTACACTACAGTTACTCGTTGCCAATGACGGAACTGGTTATCTTGTTTATAATACCATAAGCACCGAAAATAAAAATACGTACTAAGGAAATTATATAGACTAATAAAACACACACAGAAATAAAAATCGAACGAACGAATCAATGTTATCTATGAGAGCTTTTAGACAAGAATGCAATGGCCAATCAATCTTATAGTGCGAAGATTAACCAATCGCCTGACGATAGGAACAGGAAATCTTTATTGGTTCTTTTACCGGCCGTGTTATAATACTTATAAATTCTATAGATGTTCAATTCGCAATAAAGTGAACACCTTCTCCTTACAGAATTAGAGTGTTTTGGTACGATTCTGAGCTCGTTTATAGATCTGTAACGTAAATCTATAAAAATTTTCAAATATTTGTGGACTATCGAAAATATCAAACATAATTTTTGTTTTTAGCAATAAGGTTTCCTTAAAAATGTATTTATTATAGAACTACAAGTTTTTTACAAATTTTATATTCTGTTTACGGAATTGTAGATTTGCACAGAATTGCACTATTTTTTATCAGAATCATGAACCATAATTATAGTGAAATTTTGAGGGAATCTATTTCTTCTACAGGAGTTCCTTTAAGAGCTATGAGCTATTATAGAAAAAACGCGATTCTAGAGGAGTTTATAGCTTATAGATAGCTAGATGTGTCTTATTAATGGTTAGGGTTAGCTTGTCTGCGATCATAAGGACCGTGTGACAGTTGTTTTTACGATGTATTACAAATGATATAAATAATATTCATTATTATTATAATCCAATGTTATAAGAGGCAAATGTTAGTATTGTATTACGGTATATTTTTCAATATAAATTACGTTTAAACCCTATTTTTAATATTTTTGTAGAAATTATATGAGAATAATTAGGAGAAATTTACGAGATGTTTTGAATCCTTCTGAAATGTTAGTAAAAGATGGTTTAAACATATAGGTAATTTAACCATTCTTGTAGAACTCACAAAAACTTCATTAGGTATATACTAAAGTAATATTAAAAGTAGAATGCGTGGCTAAATTTAAGCGACTCTGAATTAACTTGCAAGTGGTTCATGGCAGAAACCAGTAAGATATATCTTTTTAATTTGCTTGAGCTACAATCGGAAATTAGCAGAACAATATTCGAGATATGCCAACAATTTTATAAGAGATTGGCTCAAATTTTCTACTGTAAATGTATAAAATACTACGAAACTCTTGCAAAATTATTTATAATTTTAATGTCTAGTTAATTTCATAAACAAATGAAAATTTGTGATTAGATTTTATTCAAATTTTAGAATAAGAGGAGTAATGGAACACATGTAGATACATATATTACAAATACTTGTTGCACGTGAAGTATCACTCAAATTGAGTTGAATACACATATACCTAAAGTAACATATTTTAGAAGATTTCTTATAAAAATGCGTTCAATCTACATATATAAAGCATATATTTATATATTATCTATAGATCTATAACATTATAGAAATTTATATAATTCCTCAGAATTCCACTATTATTAGTTTCAAGTTAATACTAAGGAACAACACTGAACCAGTTTAAGATTTTTACTTTGTGGGTATAACTTACACAATTAAATTTTAATTATAACAAACGCGAGCGTTACTCGTTTAAAACAAGTTTTTGCAACATTTTAACTGTGTCTTACTACTACTTAACCATTTATTACGAGTATTATTAAAATAGTCTACTTTATTTTGGGAAAATAACTTCGCTGGCATTTTACGTAAAAAACGGTTTCCAATTCTATATATGTTGTGATGATAACTGTCAACGAGCACGTTATTGACCCACAGGACCACAAAAAAATTGGTCAATGTAGGTGTCCTTATCCACAGACTCCTTTGAAAAATCGATCCCTATAAGGTCGTCATTGTTGCACAGTACAGTTGTATGTGTGTGTGTATTTTGGCCAAATTCCCAATTGGATTGTAATTCGTACAGTTTAAAGCTTCCCTTGTACTGCAATGTAGCAGTGTGTTTGAACGATTTATATTTTTTTTTGCTGGTTTTGTCCATAGGACGTGAAACGAGAACACGAATACAAGTAAATGGAATACACACATCGATTGCGCATAATTAAAAAACAAACGTACAAATTCGATTATCTTCAGTCCGCGACACTTTAATTGAGCTCAATTCATTGTAAACGTAATCACATCAGTGGGGTTTTTTATTTCATATATTTTTCTTTGTTTAGATTTACTAACGTTTTGATTAGTAAGTAAATATTTTTGTTTTTTTAATTAATTTAGATTTGCATTTTTATTTACGAATTATTTAAATGAATTCAAATATTATTTCAATCGTTGTTAAGATGATTACTGTCGAGATAATAACTATAGCTATTTCTTCAAACCCGATTATTTAAATTTGGCTAAAATATGTTTCTAAAATTAAATAAGTAATTCATTTTTATGAAATGGTATAACGTCACAACTTTTATTTAGATTTGAGGCACAATTTTAAAGAGTTATAATTAAGATAAATAAATATTGCCAAGTGATTTTTAATTGTGTTAATGCATGTTGAGGTTGTGATAGAATTAAGTGAATACGTCCCTGGAGAAGGGCACAAAGCATATATACGCTGTCGTAGACATGTTGGACCGGAAGTTTGGCCACGGCATAAATACATTGTTCGGGCTTCGGTTGGAATCGTGTGCTGGTGTTGGGCATATAGACAAGCAAAAGCTAATAATATAATGTACTACATCAGGTATATGTATATATTCATACATCAGTGAAGCTATAATAAACTTGAATTGTCCTTCGAACTAAAGGGAATGCTATACTGATATAGGTATAGGGTCCAAATCAATTTATGGAAAACGAAAGGAAATTTGTTCATTTAGATTTTAATGCCAGATAAGATGGTACTTTGACTAAAATAAGGATGTTTCAAACAATTTTATTGTGCTATAAGATATTTTGTGGTTATACGCAATAAATAGTTTATTTCCAATAATATTAATATACCTACCTACAATATTCATTTTGAGGGAATTGTAGATTATATTCTAAAGTTATTTATGTTTAAAATTTTCGTAATAACGTTTCAATATTAGGAGTTCTTGTAAATACATATTTTGTAGTTATCTATGATTAAATTAGGCGATTAATATCATAAGCTGTTCATTCATTTGTACATTTTCTATTTTGAAACGAGATAAATTTATGGCTTAGAATTATAAATATTCGTACAGAAATGTATTGCACTCGGAAATGTTTTGTATAGCTCTAAAATAATTGTAATACATCTTTGTATTTAAGGTAAACTCAAATAATGTCTAGACATCTTTGTATTTAAATTTATATTTCTAATAATTAGTAATATTTATTTTATATATATATATATATATATATATATATATATATATATATATATATATATATATATATAGCTTGAAATAGATATATAATTTTGTATGTGTTATAAAAATTCTATAATAGAAGTTACAGTAAATAACACTAAACTTACTCGGATCGAAACTTAAGATACTTTCCACTCTTTGAAGCATCATGAATTGTTAACTTATCTACGTATTATATAATTAAAAATATATGTTCCTAGAAAATATGCATTGGCTGCGCCAGTGCCTAAAGTTTGACGTAGCGAATACCTGTATAAATAAACAATATTTGTGCTATAATTAAAATTATCAGAGTAACAATCAAATCAAGTATGCCTTAGTAATCAATCAAAGATAAATTTATTCACACCTTGGGTATTATATACTATATTCGGTGAGCTGTTGCCTAAACTTTAGCATGCCAAATGTCTGTATAAATAAACAATATATGCACTATAATTAAAATAATCGAAGTAACAATCAAAAACCAACAATAATATAGTAATACGTATTATGTAATTAAAAATATATGTTCCTAGAAAATATACATTGGCTGCGATATCAACTATCATATATATATATTAGTCGAAACATCGCACAATCCGGAAAAAAAAAACAATATTCTGTTGTTTCTTTAAAAATTATTATTTTCATTATTGTTTTACGGCTTTCATCTATAACCTGGATTAACTTTAGATACATCAAAAAAATTGCAATTTTACATAGATTTTTTTTTTGGTAAATCTTCATTTTTTAAAAATTCGTTTCAAGGCCTGTCCGTTTTTGCTTGTCCAATATCTCCTGAAGTATGGCTTTGATTGGATTTAAAATGCGAGCGGGTTTAATCGGGCAGCTACACAATATGTGTACCAAATTTGGTTGACATCGGTTCTGTTCCTTCATAGGAGAAGATTTGACAAAATTTGGTCTTGCGAGCGAGCGACCAACATGTAACCAAGTATATAACATATTTATATTTTTGGAATCAGGGCAATGAAAGACGAACTTTGTGTTAAGGAAATGTTTCAATCCGAGAATGTTACAGACAAAATATACATACAAACACTGAAGTTCTTCTGTACTACGTACGGGAAGCTAAAAATATCCTGTTGGAATATATAGCTTTTATGCTCTATATGTACTCACTGAAATAATTGCAATACTGCTCTGTGCGTACCGTACGGGTACCAGGTACCAAAACCATAATAGCGTCACAACAATTGGCTTTCAGTAAAATTGATGTATACAACGATATCTGTTCTGTTAATTCTACAGGTAAAGAAAGACTAGTCGTCTGAAAAGAAGCTATACCATTCTTGTAGATTATTGAATGAAATCTGTGCGTCCGCAGTTGTTTTCTTTTTGTAAATAGTTGCTGAACGTAGCGTAGGTATATAGGTATATACGAAACGGCATCACATGTCTGCATTTGATTTATTATGCTAGTGGGTTTGTTACAAAATACGTACGTAAAGGGAAAAACGATTATTTATTGTGGAAACGACTGCCAGGGTCGCTAGCTTCGTTACCAATGACAGTTGATTATATTTTACCCAAGTTCTCGGTTCAATTAGGCCTAATATAAATGGGATTCTTAGTGTTCTCGATTTACGAACTTAATTTTGTATCATTAGAGATCCTGTGTTTATTTTTGAGACAAACTTTTGAAAATTAACATATTGGGTACCACTGTTCTAGAGGTTATTGGAGGATTAAAACTAGCACTTTTCAAAAATTATACAAATCAATAATTTAACCGCGGAATATACAAGTGTATCAGACAAACGAGAAATGTTTAGTGGGTTAAGAAAAACCATAATTACAAATTTGCAATAATCGCATTTTTGAGTATTATAGTATAAACCAATATTGTAAACTACAGCAATAAAGATTCGTATAGATAACTTAAAATCTATTAGAATCTACTTCTATTAAGAGTTGTAGGAGGACCAGAACTAGTACTTCACAGTTCTGCTCCTTCTAATATTCCTTTGAAGTTTGTTGGTTATTCTAAAACACTTTCTATAGCAGAAACGTTTCATAAATGATTTATGCTAATACAAAAATGATTTATACTTTCAAGGTCGTACCCAGGACAGTAGTTTGCGCCCCCCCCCCTCAACCCTGGAAAGATATTTATTTATTTATTGGTGTTTTTTAAATAAATGTAATAACTCGTTTGAATTTTATTAATATCTTGTTGAGTTTAACTTTAATACATAATTAATGAATTATTATTAAATGATTATTAATTGTCAATAAATTAAATTTGATCTTAATTATACTAGCGAATATCCGTCGCAAGTGAAGAAATCACTGCAGCAATAATTTTCTAAATAGTTTTTTGGAGAACGCACACTAAGGTCATAAGCATTTCCTGTTCTGACGCATTCCGAACTTTGTATAAGTTAAGTTTTCGTGTTTCACCACTCAAAGTAATTAAAAACTATTAGGCATTTGCTACCCGCAGTGTTAATCAGTTGACAGTTTGTTAGATAGAAGCAATTAAATTATATTTTCGACTTTTAAATATCTTCAGACATCTTAAAATCGAATTATCTAAATGTTGAAATGAGACATTACTCCTGGTAAGATTATCGTTTAGTTTCGAAAGGCTAAGTATAGTGACCTAACGCTAACGAATTGGTTTAATCTTGCTATCAAGGGACGCGGATTAAAAATTAATTTGAATATCTTACATTTGCAAATCTATTCAAAATTTAATTTGGATTATAAGATTAGTAACGGTATAATTGAGTATTGATTTATAGATAAAATTTGTTTGAAAATACTTTAATACTCGTAAAATGATTAAAAATGTACGCCGTAGCACAGAAAAAGTATAGTGGTTATAATATGTGGTTAATATTGTATGCAATAAGTAAAGTTTATATGTTTCATTTGCCGCCAACAGCATGCACTTTGAAACAACTTAGGTTATATGTACAGAAAAGTCGAACACATGCATGGATGCACTTGCCAAGTTTTAACTACAACGACCATACATATAATGTTTTCATATTTACTGTTACACACATTATGTAATATTGCATTTTATAGCGTATGCTACAATTATTACTGGATATCACTTTTATTCAATTCAATTTCTTAAAAAGGTATTTGTTTTTAAAGATACAGAACTTATATTATTTGACATTAGATAGAGATCGCCTATTGATACTATATTGAAATTAAATTATTCTAATCTATGAATCTAATCTAATTTATGGATATTTTTTATACATTTACAATAAATTTAAAATCTTCAGAACGAGGAAGTAATTTACAATTGCAAATGGTGCTTTGAAATATATTCATAACCAAATATAATAATTAAACATCTGCAGTATCTTGCAGTGGAATTTATTAAACGCAGTAGGTATATTTTGTTTAGATAGGAAGGATATTAAAATACAAGAAAATATTATTATTCATTACGCTATATCAAAATTACGTACTATGGCAACATAAATAAGAAATTGAAGAATTTCAATCACAATTTCCTTGTAACTGGCATACTTTATGAATAATTTTTATAATAAAAATTATGCGAAATATTAATAACATTCATTTTATTTTCAACTATTTTTACTGTAAATGCAGTCATTTCGGAGATATTACAGAAACCGCAAAAGATAACTAGAGTATACATGCACTTCTAGTTTGAATATTCTTCTCAAAAATGGAAGATTTTCTTCCCTGTCATATTCAAATCTTAAGTTTAAAGTTTTATAATTTTATCTACATCAGTTTAGGCTGTAGAGTGCTCTCTCTCTCTCTCACACACACACACGCGCACACACACACACACACACACGCGCACACACACACACACACGCGCGCGCACACACACACACACACACACACACACACACACACACAGGCATCATTCCAAAAATAATCAGATTCGATTCAGAGAAGGTCAAAAGGTATATTTCCGTTAAAATCTCGAAATCATTTTTTTTTCTTGACTATAAATCTTATTTATTATATCGTATAAGAAAGTAAAACTCAATAACAAATATATAATCTAACATATAAACTTAATATTAAACACAACTAGCTTTAACATCTTATAAATACTTGATATTGATTTATCTTGAGGATGTATTTAAATATTGATTAAAATATGTTCATCACGTTGCTGTATAAAATACAAAAGTACATCTTTAGTAATTCAATAAACGTATAGACGATAAAACTAACATATAGGATTCAAACAATACAAGTTAGACAGGTATAAGTAAGTGACAGTGACAATGTCCTTTCTAGGAAAAAACTGACGGACGCCACTGACCTCACCATGCATTCCAATTCCACAGGTATTTCCTTTGTGGCTAGTCAGCCATGTCACCGGACTGTGACCGTGCGCATGCACTGATATACCCATTCTATACATTGTAACCGCCAGTCTAGCAACGTCCGATGACGCTACCTTTGGTTGCCTATAAACGGGCAAGAACTCTGGAATTATCAATTGATATCTATCTAGCGGCTACTACTGTTACTAGAGCCCCGAGTATTGCTGACACATTTGGTTAGTCTCGCGTTGCTCATAAATCAAATGTAACCAGAAGATTCGGCGGTTTCACTACCGAATTTAAGACCGGATTCTATCGTGAAAAGTCATAAATAACCAAACTTCCAATGGATGTATTCATGAATAACCGAATCTAGCGCGCACGTTTGAACAATTCAAACAGAATTGTCTTTTTATAGCCAACTCTAGATTCGAAGTCCTCGTATACGCTTACATATAAACATCTAAATACCGTACGCGATTATTGATGCAAAATTGTCGAAATCTATAACAAGATTAGATACCTAAAATACGTAATTCAATTTATGAGTCTTTCAACATGAAATTTCGGGATGCACTAACATATGTCTCGTCAACATTGAAAGGCTTAGAATTAAACATGAAATTCTTTGTAAAAAAAAATCACTCAACAAGTCATCTTGCCTACAGATCTTTTATTGTATTTTAATGTGTGGGAACTTGAGAACAAATTTACAAAGAGTAGAAAATAAAACAATAAAATAGTTCATGTGTATCTGGAGCTTTAGAACTCCGGTAATGTTCTCGGTGGCGGGTATCCCTAAGTGGTCAAGGTTCCCAACTGTCACGGCACTGTTCTTTGTCTCGGTTGTCGCATTTAGAAATGTTGCCGGTCGTTGGTCAACTCAACGGGGAAACACTTGAAGATCTTACTTATGCCCAGGCCGCGCGGACCACCCTTGACTTTCTGAGCCCCGTTATACCTAGTTCGGTTGCCGCCGAAGTTTCGTGTGACCCCCATTTGAGATATTTATACACTCTCTGTCAGAGGTCATGTATTATGCGATTGTGATAGCTAAATTTCGATTGTTTTATGGTTGGCATAGTTTTTCGTTGCGCACTACACACACACACACACACACACATAACTTACGCTATTGATAAACAGTTACACGGATTACGAAAGTGTATTGTGCTTTTCCTTTTATTTTTACTAACCATCACAGTATATTGACTTAAAGACTACAGCACGTTTAGGGAATTAAAATTTAAAACGCTTTATTCGATTATCAATATATTTTAGAAGCTAATGAATTCGTGATAAAGTGGACATAAATAAAATATAAGCTCGCCTAATACTCCGGATCACGTTTTTAGTAAAGTAAAGTAAAGAGCAACTTGGCAAGTATTAGCTGTGTTGTGTAAGAAAAGTTCTAAGCAATTTTTAAGAATAAGGGGTAAAACGATTGTCTTGTTTTAACAATGCAGGGGACAAAGTCACTTCAAGGATACTTGACGCTGTAAAATGCATGTTTTAATAAAGGACAAGAGCCGACAAGTGCCCAAGAAAAGGGCCAACCCGCAGCGAATGCTGCAAACTAATCTAAATTATACACTGTCTTTTTGAAAATATACCACGCTCTTCTAGCCGGATTTAAACACTGAGGTTATTAAACACCGCTAATTGTTACATTTAAAAAAGTTATGCAGTTGGTTTAATAATATTCAGTGCGTAGCGATTTTATTTGAATTGCAATTCAAATTTCTATTTTGTTTTATGTAATTTTAATTGTTGTCGTGATGTCATATGAATTTTATTTCCTAGTTTCTTCTCAAAACATCTGCACTGTATTGCACTAGACTTTCTTATGCGTATTAGCTATATTTTGTTTAGATTTTGTATTTTAATAACCTCTATCTAAGCAAAATATGCCTAATACGTATAAGAAAGTCCTGTGCAATAACTGCATATGTTTTAGTCTTTAAATGAACTACTAACAAAATATTTATAGGTATATAATATTTTTCATATTTTACTAATCTTTGAAACAGTTTTACACTAAAACTATGTAGCAAGTATAATTTCTCATACCTACGTAACCATGACAACATAAATAAGTTATTAGTTTTAAGTAGCAATTTGCTTGTAATCGGTACACTTATTGAAGAAACCTTTCAAACAAAAGTTGTGGATAATATTAATATGTTTCATTTTGAATACTAGTATCTTTTCTGTAAGTGCAGTCGTTTTGGAGATATTGCAGAATTCTCAAAAAATGACTAGAATAAACATGAACTTCAGGTTTGAATATTCTTTTCAAAAATAAGAGTATTTGTTGCGAGATATATATAAGTTTTAAGTTAAAAGCCAGTGAACTTACCCAGTCACATTTTCTACATTAACTTTCGATTTTTCATCAATTTGCAACGAATTCATGTGTTAGTTAACACATACTTGCATAGATTCTAGTGATATCGCAAGGACTAACACATTTATCCAGAGCATTTGCAAGATTGGTTCGATTTTGTGTAAATAGATATATTTTCTGATTGCGAAATGAAAAAAATTATTTAATGGGGAAAAATAATAAACTCCGTGCAAAGTGACAAAAAATCTTTACAACACTCAGCAAGTGATATTTTCTTTCAATTATAAGTTTATTTGATACATAGCACTTGCAAGTTTCTTTATTCAAGAAATTAATTAAATCTATACTTAAGAAATAGAAGTACCTACCAGTATTTCTGTAAATGAAAAATTAATTAAAGTTATTTTTCACATTCTTGTAAACATCGCTCGATAAATCCTGTCGCC
Organism: Nebria ingens riversi; assembly: GCA_018344505.1. Classification (NCBI taxonomy): domain Eukaryota; kingdom Metazoa; phylum Arthropoda; class Insecta; order Coleoptera; family Carabidae; genus Nebria; species Nebria ingens. The sequence goes on from JADQWA010000225.1 coordinate 1,159,052, forward strand.
AACTCGCCCGAGGCGACTAAATAATTTGAAGGGAGGAATCGCATTCCCTTTGTATCCTGTCATAATTTCGCGAGCACTACTTATAAAAATATATCCAATGTCCGTATGATTTATGGTATTTAACATACATATATGCATAATATAAATATCTGCAATGTCTTGCATTCGACTTTCTTATACGTAGTTGGTATATTTTGTTTAGATCTTAAGTTTAAAGTTTCATAATTTTCTTCCAACAGTTTAGGCTTTAAAGCGCTCAGACACACACAAACGTTATTTCAAAACAGTAAGGTTCGTCTTAGGGAAGGTCAAAAGGTGTATTTCCGTTAAAATCTCGAGATCGACTTTTTTCACGATTACAATATTTACTTATACTTCGTATAAGAAAGTAAAAAATGAATGCTACTTATTTATATGAACATGAGAAATTACTTGAATGTTTTGTTTGTTATATTATTTGTACATTATAATAAATAATTAATTAGGTAGGTATAGGTAGTATCGATAATAAAGCTATTTACAAAATTACAATATAGTAATGGAAAAATATTTCAGGTTTGTTTTCAACAGAAAATATTACAATTCATTATTTGATTGTATTCATGGAAATAGTTATAGAATTAGGTTAGAATTATTCTAATGTTTTATAATAAAAACAGTTTTATCATTTTACGAGTAGTAAGTGGCGTTTATATAAAACGATGGTATTTGTTTATTTTTCAAAAGAAAAGTATTGTTTTTTTTTTAAATATATTGTAATTGTCAACCGTTCATTAGAGAATGGAGGATGTCTATATTTTTGTGGTTACAATGTTGATTTATTGTTTATATTGTAATAAACGAGGGCTATATTCAAAAATACTTTCATAGAAATTAGTTTCATATCACCCTGATTCCGAAAATGTACATATAAGTCATATACTTGGTAACATGTTGGTCGTTCGCTCGCTAGTCGTAAGACCAACATTTGTCGCCTCTTCTTCTCTGTAGGTACTAAACCGATTTCAACCAAATTCGACACACATATTGTTTAGGTGTTCAATTGACTCCGTTCGCATTTTAAATTCAATCAGTACTATACTTCATGAGTTATTGAACCTAAAAAAAGAGGCAGGCCTTAATATGCATTTTTATAATTCATAGGTGTTGAACCGCAAAAAACCCATATTAATATCAATTTCTCAAATTTTTTATAATAAAATAATCGTATGGGAGTGATGACCATGACAAATAACTAGAATTTAACAATTGCAAATTAAATTCGATTGTTTGTAAGTTGACCTAAGTACTGCTAAGTTCATTCAATTGGTTATAAATAAACTAATTGACAACAAATTGGCATCTTCAGACACAGTATAATGTACTTACTGCATGTACAAGATATTGTAAAGTGTGGTGACCGCAAATTCTATTTTGCGGCAAATTCACATAAGTGACCTACAATTATTGCGCGACTACTATTATATTATTCAAAACACTATACACGCAAAGATTAAAAATGTAATCAATAAGAGAAATATTGATCCAACCCGAGTTATTTTTATTATTAGCATATTTTATTATATATATATATACGCACCTAATATACACGAAACTCCATTACACAGTTAAATTTCTCATATATATTCTTAAACATTGAGAATACGACAGACATGTTAAATATAATTTAAACGAAACGCAATTCGTCAAAATAGGCCTCACATTTATTTTTTTATTTATTAAATAAACAACATCTATATATAGCACTACGAATATACAATTAATTAACTTTTGTTTCTTCTAAAATCCTTGATACGAACAATTCTATAACGGTTGAAATAAGCGGTTATGAATAAACAAGGGTATAACCATAGAAAACAAAGCCGTTATACATTACAGCTTATACTGGTGTGAAGGTCACGCCAAATATTTTTATTTAAATCAATGTAAGCAATTATTATAATTTCCGTTTTTTTACTTTCTTGAATGATAGAATCCGGCAACTGACAACATTTTATAAGTATATCAACCAAATAAACTGTCAATCACCGGGCGTTGTTTATTTCTAGGCGTTATTTAGTAATAATTATTATGAAATAAACTACGAAAATATACGTTCGAACTCACAGCAACATTATTTATACAAGATTACTCGCCGTATAGAATAATATATTATAAGAAATATTGTAAAATGTTTTATATTTCATAAAAATGTTCAGTGACCGCAATGGGATTTTTTTATACGTATGATGTATAGCAATTTAGATAAGAAGGATAATGACAATTTTTTAAAAAGGCTAGGAAATATAATTGTTCTTATATATTAGTAATTACTATGACCAAACATTTGTTAGTTTTCAAATAAATTAAATATTTTAATATTCTGCACAATCTATTTTGTTTTCATGTTAAAATGTCTGATATGATTTATTTAATATAAATATTCATACCTATATAAATAAGAAATTTAAGAACTTTAGGTACATTTTTCTTGTAACTGGTACACTTTTTGAAGAAACCTTTCAAATAAAAGTTGTGTAATATATTAATATCTTTCATTTTAATCATGACTATTTTTGCTGTAAGTGTAGCCGTTTCGGAGATATTGCAGGAATAACAAAAATGGCTTAGAGTAAACTTGCACTCTCTGTTTGAATATTATTTTCAAAAAGAGGAGATTTTTTTACGAGTATACTTTTCACAGTCACACATATATTAACAGTTATTATAATTATAACTATAGCAAATATCTTTTCTGTATCTGTTACCTTTCTTAGCATAAATATATTACTCACTATTATACATTTCTCTTCGCGATATTTGTACTAAGAATAGTGACAAACACTCATAGTTTTTTAACTGTTGCTATACATATATTTACTGTTGCTATATGTGTAAGTTGTGAGAAGCATATTTTTATACATGATGCACTAAGATATTTCTGTCAGTATATTTTATATAGGTTGTTTTATAAGTCGTATGATTTGTATAATAAATTTCATTACGTAGAAGTTATAATATAAGGACAATGCTTGAGTTTTGTCCGTGTATAATTATTTTTGACTGTTAGTGTTTAAATTAATAAATGACACAATTTATTTGAGAAGTACGAGTGCATATTACGTGGTTACATCTTCTACTGCATAAATTATAAAAAATATCACCCATAAAACCCGAAGTACTGGCGCTCATTTTTCAATTATTTACATTCTAAATAAAATCATACAATTTTATTCTTGTCGCAACGTAATTATATTTCTTTGATGTTCTAATTACATTTTGATTATTCTGTGCCCTTTTTATGACTTCGACTGTCCAAATTACTAGAATTATTGTTACTCTTTAATTAACTGTATTTCTTATAGAAAGTACGAACAGTTTCGTTAGTGTGTATTCTTTAAAAAATTAATTCGTCTGCCCTGTTTTTCGTTTCCTAATAGACTATCGATTATTCTAGAACAAATTGGTGCTATTACTCCTCGATCTACTTACGAGAGACTTCAACATTTCTTGTTTTCAAACAATGGACTTTTAGAGTAGTTAATTTGTTATTTTAATCTAGATTTAGGTAAATTAAATGCTACTTTTATGTTTAAATAATTTAGTTTTACGTGAAGCTATGTTTTCTCTTTCTGAGTTCGAGAATGAATAAAAAATCAGGTGAGCATCAACTGTTAAATAATTTGAATGTGTAGCAATCGTTTTCAGTAAACGTTTGCAATTTTTCTTGGACAACGTCCAGTTTGTCTTCGAAACTGACCCGAATCGATCTCAAAACGAGCCTAATATTTTTACAACTATTACCTACTTGTCAATGTTTTTGCTGCTACTTAAATATGTACATATTTTATTGCATATGCAATCGAAAAATATACAAGACATTTTGTTCTAGTAGCGATAGCAACCACACCATTGCTATTTTTAGAATTTACATATAATATTTTCAATAGCGTTGTCAACACTAAGATAATAACTCTAAAACATCTGCAGTGTCTTATACTGGACTTTCTTATACGTAGTAGGTATTTTTGTTTAGATTAGGAAAGATATTAAAATATAAAATTTCAAGAAAATATTTTGATTCATTACACTACCTATATTAGAAATTATTATAAGTTGTCAAATTAACTTAAAACCTAACAAAATATGTATATATAATATTTTTAATATCTTACTAACCTTTCTCACTATTTGTTACAATAGATATTAAATGTCAAAATATTTGAGTCTATTTTATTTTCCTGTTAAACAGTTGACAGGCGCACACACACACACACACACATATGTCATTCAAAAAATGTCAGACTCGGTTCAGGGAAGGTCAAAAAGTGTATATCCGTTAAAATCTTGAGATCAATTTTTGTTCATGATTACAATACTTACTTATTACTTCGTATAAGAAAGTAAAATGTTTGAAATAATAAATAACGTAATCACACATATGTAACCAAACGTAACATATGGCGAGCAGAGGTTTATCCGTTTCGTGTATTCCTTTAATGTTGAACAACTAATGCAGAAGGTATCGCGGGCATCAGCTTTGCTCTTGAACCGAACGAAATCTCGAGAATGTAGTTCTGTTGCTGGTTCCGGTTCTTGTAATCTTGTAAATTGCTATAGAACCGAGCATATAACACACATACATACATATATAGTACGTACACAGTTCACAACAAATGCTGTTCAATGGTTCACAAATAGAAATTGCCACAGCAACACATGTTTAGAAGTTGTACAGTCATTCGCATCAACGTTGATTTAAAACAATATAACAACCGGCTACAAGAATCCTTGCTTACACCAATGTTTCCAGCTCGGTGCATTAGATAGTTCATCTATAATAAATATTCAGGTTTCATCCTTTTCAATAAATTTGAGTGCAATTTTTTAAATCGCGCAGACGAGTAATGAAAACAAAATTGCGGTATGCATTATTATTTACACAAGATTTAAAAGTTTGTTAATCTACAGATAATGTATCTTTATTTTTATTTAGTTGCGAATTTTTGTTCACGCATTTATTATTTTTATAAGATTAATAAATTATATTGGTTATATAAGTATTCGTAATCTGGGTAGCAGTGACGCATGTTTGGGAATGGTTGTTTTTAAGAACTGATGACAAATTGATTTTGACGATACTGTATGATAAATTACCTTCAATGTAATTTAGAATTTTCGGAAATATTCAATGTTTATATTGATAATACAAACGAACGAAACTTGCTTGTGGATACAGTCCCTAATTCCGCAGGATTTGGGGAATGCAACAGGCACACATTTAAACCACATACATCACATAGGTATACAAATATACTCTCGCATATAACGTGCAAGACCTGTGGTCCAGAGAATATCAACCAAAATATAATTGTGTTGTACAGCCCAACATTGACGCTAACAAAATATTCTGTTTAATATTTGCATTTTTGGCTCGTTTTACGTACCGAAGAGCTTAACCGTTCGGTCGTTCGTCTTTCATCGCCCTGCATCCAAAAATATATATAATTCATATACGCTCGCTTGCTCAGTCGCTCGTAAGACCAAAATATGTCGCTCTTTCTTCTCTAAAGATACTAAACAGATTGCCACCAAATTTGGTATATATAATCTGCGGATATACAATTCGTAGCCCTTGTATTTTAAATCCACTAGACTCTTTATTTCTGGAGTTATTAGGTCTAAAAAATACGAAAAAACTTTACAATACAAATATGTATTACCAATGTATTGAAATTTTTTTTCAAAAATGAAACTTAACGCCTTTAAAACATATTTAATAATTGTCTAAATATTGATTTGATGTTACTAGCGAAATCTACTTGTGCATTTATAAACTGCGATAAATGAAATGGATAAAATCCTTTTCAATCAACAATGTCTGTTATATTACATATATTGTTTATTTATGAAGAAATTCATACCAAACTAAACTGCTCGCTTACGACGTCCTCTGAGCATTTGCCAAGTCAATGCTTGTTCTCTTCACAAATAATTTTCCGTAAAATTGTTATTTTAACTTGAAAACTTTTTAAATTACAAATTATTTAAATTTTGTTGGTCAATTAAAAAAATAATGATGTTTTTAAAAGTTTTAATAATCATTATTAACATTGAGTAAAATTATTAAACAAAGTTTGAGATTTAGATTTTTAGAGGACACAAATTATAATTCCTTTTATATTACCTAAATTGTAAATATATTGATTTAGATAAAACATTGTTTTTGAATTAATTAAAGAGTTTCAAACAAATTTATAAATTGTGATTCAAAGAAAAAACTTTTTTCGCAATTATAACATTTACTTTATTCTTGGGTACACGAAACTGGAGCTAATTTAATTGTCATGCTAATGTGAATTTGTGTATATAAACACTTACGTTTGATATACGTTTTATAAAGTGCATAGTACGACAGGGACAATTGTGATACGATGTCGTTATATATTAAAATTTATGGTTGATTTTACAAAATGCAAAAATAGTACCAATATATTGTTTTTCCTTACATACACGTCTCGTTTGGTGTCCCCATGGGTGTAGTTACTATGGCAATAACAACACAACAACGTTAGCATTTGTTATGGAGACGTGACTTAGGTAACGTGAAAATAGTTTCCACACTTCTAAGAACAAATAGGTAAACTCTGGACGGAATGCAACTACACTTTACAAAAAATAAAAATAAGGGAAGAATAACTACACTATTTTAAATTTGATCTGCTTAGGAAAATTAAGTAACTATGCTAGTATTCTGAATATCAAATTACTAAAACACAGACTATATTTTTAAAATATAGAGTATACATGGAAACACTCTAATAAATAATATTATTTGTAATATGATTCTAAACAAAAAGTATGAAATTTGTAAATATTTTGAAGATGCTTCCCCATTTATTCCTAAATAATGCTATTATTTCTAATTTCAATGTCAGAGTTAATTAAAGACATTCTTGTATTTATTAAAATTAACCTTGTCCCTAGTTGTGTCTAATGAGGCCGTGGGAACTTCAAAAAAGAGTAAAAATTGAAAAACGCACGAATCGTTCTATATTATTAAATAATTATATATCTCAGTATTTCGCAGAATTATTACTTATTCACGCTTTAGAATACAAAGGTAACATGGACTAGTGTAAAATATTTCATAAATAGGCAATTTAAATTTTTTCTAGTATATATGTAACGCTCAATTAAATAATATAAAATTAATTAATTCTAAATAACTAACAATATTAAAGTACACGTAAGGTAAAATTATCCTCATAGGGTGATATAATTTACTGCATTTTTAAATATTGTTTGATTTTTTTCATTTTGTACGTAACTTAATAATAATCTGTCTCTCATAACAAATCACATTATAAGTTAATACCACCTTTGTGCTCCAAAAGAACGTCATAGCTTTTACTGAAATATAATCAATTAATTGCAGAATATTGGCAATTAGAACCAATAAAATTCTATACGGATAATTGTTGGCCTCGCTAATGAATACTATAATGCATCTAGTGATAATTAATCAGTGAATTATGTTAATTATACACACATGAATTCGCACACAAATGTACACACCGCCAAAGCACACAATCTCGCCGACAACAAGAAATGTTCACGGAAGAAGAACAAGTTGCAAGAAAACGCCTGGCTGGCTAAGTGGAGCGAAAAGATTAAGAGCACCACCACAGCAAAGCAGATGATGCTCGGGCGCTGCATGGTTCTTCTATGAGGCCTAAACACGGGAAATTAGCCACTATTAAATATCACCAACATATACGTACAGTGCCATGTCAAACCAAACAAATAAACACAATGCACATATCTAGGCGACTTTTATCTAACCTCTCGTATTATTTTCAGAAGACTAGACTGCGTATATTATAGTTGTGTAAATGTATATGTAACTGCGAAAGAACTGCATTAACTTATTAAATTCGCTATAATTAAATAGAGTAACAGTAACTCTTCAACAAGATATTATTGTCGCAGCAAATATGATATACAAATTTGTCATCCATCACATCTTTGACTTCAAAAACAATTTGTAATATACATTTATACATATATATATATATATATATATATATATATATATATATATATATATATATATATATATATTTATAAATATATATATATATATATATATATATATATATATATATATATATATATATATATATATATATATATATATATATATATATATATATATATATATATATAAATATATATATATATATATTTATAAATATATATATATATATATATATATATATATATATATATATATATGTATATACTTGCGTAAGATTGTCAATATTTACAGTTTTATTATTATTATCTTACGATAATGAAAACCAATAATAATAATCAGTATGCGAAAATGTTATTTGTGTCAATACTACTTCAAATACAATGATATTCTATAGGTGGGCCATCTGTTGGTTTCTTTTTTGAAGTGCGTGTTATTTCGAGTTTGCAACACTGACGCGCTTGACATTGATAGATATGTAATGCCAAACCTCCGCTGTACTCCGGTGTACTCTCTTCAATAAAGCAACAATCATTGAACATTTTTGAACGCTGTGTTTGAATAGTAATTTCAAAAAGAAACTAACAGCTGGCCCAGCTTATATAATCATGATATAAAATAAAAAACTAAACCGTCCAACATTAAGAGCAACCAACTTATTTTTTTTAAATACGGTTCTAAACATATCTTTAGCATTTATTTTACTATATTATTAAGTTATGCGTTTAAAATATTTCAAATTGAATATTATTAATTTAATTATTAAGATGTTCAACTATGTGCAAGGAAATCGTTTATTATTTTTTTTTTTTCGTCAAATAAACCGAATACGTTCTGACGTAAGAACAATACTAATTCGTAAACAAATGTATTTACATTTTTTTAAAATTAATTTGATATTGCATATGATATGTTTTACTGTGCTTATTATAATAAGAATGAACTTATTAGCTAATGATTTTAATATAATTCGTACGTATAAAGTTTACGAAAGTCGAGCATTGATTAGACGTATGCCAAGCCGTAGAAAGACAGTCGAATATATTTTCTATCATGATTACTTCCTTTTGTAGTACGTGCAAGAAAGTAACAAATAAAAATGAAAAACATATACGAAAATAAGTGGAAATACAGATGATGTATATACGAAGACAACGGTAGGGAAATGTTATTTTTATGTCATCGAATTACGTAGATAATAACAGAGGAAGGTATACTGGGGCATTTGTGACGTACAAGTTTTGTGCTATAATAGATGATTAGGGCCGCATTCCAGGAAATACGAACTCTAGTTCATATTAATCTTACTGTCGTGTTCGTGCCGATGTGCCAAAGGGTCCATTGCCGTTTTCCAAACTAATCGTGTTTCAAAGAATAGACGTTATTCAATCACCCACAAAATATAACAAAACAACAATTATAGAATTGATTATACATCTTCGTCTTGCTAACAAGTGACATTCAAGAATTTCAGAAAAATCATCATTAAACGAAGTTTAATTAACACAAAATCGACTTACAATAAAAATTGTATTTTAAAAAATATCATTTCTTTTGCAAGTCACTTTTGTGTGTAGACAAAATGTATCAATATTTATTTTTATATAATTTAATATATTTATTTTCAAATACTTATTTTTATATATTTCACATCACACAATTCTGTAAAAAAATATTCTTGAATACAGGTATGAAAGTGTGTGGTTGAAAAGTATAGATTTGAATTTCCGTTAAACTTTTCAAAACAAACTTTGCTGTGAAATTTTAAACTCAAAACATATCATCAATTTAAACCAGTGACAGTTTAGATTTTGTATCTTTATTATTACAAAATCAAACAAAGATTATTTATGGTTTTCGTAAACTTCATAGGTAATACTAGAAATATTATAGATGTTCTTTTTTCCCTCCAAATTGATATTAAATAAAAAAACATATAGGTACAAATGTGATATTCGGACTAAAGCTATAAAAAACATGGTGATAAGGCCATATAGCAATATAAATCACTAGTAAAAAATTGTGAATACAAGTACACTTTATCCATATATCATATTTAACTCTTTCTTAACGTTACTAAAAAAATATATCCTTTAGAAAATCGCGTAGTTCAAATGCAGTGCTTCCAGATAACCTCTGTAACATGGTTGAGATGCTATCGTATACTGAGACCAGACAAATTTATATACAATTTTATCTAAATTGTATCATTCTGCAACGGTACGACTCCAGCATCAGATTTCGTTACAAGTGTCAACTTAAATTGGCAACACAACAGTGTAGTTTTTTTAACAGTTGTTAGTCTTTGCTGACTGTGTACCTTTTTTAACAATGTCCATTTCTTACAGTTGCCAATATTGCATTTTTTTATAACAGCAAAGATAGGAAATTAAAATTTAAACATTTTTTAGAATTTTTTTAAATGCGATTTTATACCTAGTGAACTGGATTTATAATTGGCCAATATTGAATTTTAATAAACACTTCTGCAGTGTTTTATACTGGACTTTCTTATACGTAGTATTACTTTCTTATACGTAGTATAACTAATAATGTTTCTAACAAAAACATATCAAGACAAATTTAATATAAAATAATATTTGGCAATTCAATTAAAACAACATTTATTTTATCAACCCAATTCGTTGTAACAACAATATATTTTAACCCCTTACAACCGAATTATAACAAACTTTATTTATAATTTAGTATAGGTATTTACACGTCACCTTTGCGTTCCATTTGTCAAAGGATCTAAATAAAACTCGGCTAGGAAATTGTGTTCTTATAAAGGTAAAAATAGGTCGATGAACTGAAAACGTCCTGTACACAATGATCGTTAAAATAACTTTATTTTAAAACATTGATCCGGCTCGAATATTATTTTATAAAACGCATAATGCATTCATGTGTGTTTATAGTATTATGACAGTTGACTGAGAAATATTTGAATGACGTTAGCGTTACGTCAATCACATGGCGGTTATAAAAACCATTTTCATTTCTACTAGCACTGTGGCCGTCAAAATGTTGCTACTTACTTACTACGAAATGTCAACACATTATAAAAATTATATTTGTTATATATGACATTTAATATGGACCAAGTTACACCACTTAGATTATTAAAAAATATTTTAGATGTCCCTTATGTTACAAAACAATGAATTTATTCATGTGTTTTTACCAAAATTGGGGTGACACATCTATTGTTTCCACAATCTTTCATTCTTTAACATTCAAACAATTATCTAGATTTTTTTCGCACAGACGTAACGATATTCCTTTCTAGATTTTAGCAATGTTCTCGTTCATCACAATTGAATATTTAATTTTTGCTATTTTAAGTTTTTATTAGGTATTATTTATAGTTATAATATACATTTAGGAAAATAGAAAAAAAAACCTTTAATTTGAGTCCCAACTCGATCTTTTATCACTAAAATAGGCTAACTCCAGAATAATGTTATCCTTTCGGTTATCCTAAGTTAGCATGGTAACCCAGTGATAAGTGATAAAAAATCGAGTTTGGGCTTAAATTAAAGGAAATTTTATACTGATAATAATCAAATTAAGATTATTTTTAAATGTATCTATTGATAGTAAAACCTAAAATATAAGATACATTATTAAATCAATGATGCAATATTAGTTCGTGGTCATGTTTAATTGTGTAACTATAACATTCATTTATATTTAGATGTGTCATAAAATTTAACACGCTAAGCGATTTTCTGTTCGTCTCCGCAAGGTGTTTCCGCTAAGTTTAATGTATTCAAAAACATGTTTTTCATACTAGAACCGCCTGTTTGGTACCCTCTTAATGATCTGTATGACCTTCGAAAGGTTGTTGAAGCACACAGCACTCCAAGAAATAAGTTGTTGTTTTTTTGTAACACACACACGTAAGATGACTCAGTCTTAGTTGATGTATTAGGTACAATTTGTTTTATTTATAGGTAGTCCAGTAAATTTGATATTGTACTTATTTTAGATTTGTAGCCGTAAAAGGGTTAATAGACAATTAAATATAGGTTATGCATTGTTCATTAATGGAAACATATTTTATATTTCGATGACACTAATTGTTTTTTGGACTACAAATTAATGAAATAACCTATTACGTTATATAATTGCATTCATTATGATCTTATCTGTATTTATGTTCAATTTTCGTAAACCATTGATCAATGTTTTTTTTTTATTAATTATTAATTTTTTTTTGTTACAGGTAAGTGATTCAATGTATTCTTTAAATTGTTGCCTTGCGCCATTTGTGGTAAGGTACGTATATAAGTAATTAAAAAATAATAATATATTTATACGGAAGATTTCGTATTTTCTGCGGTGTATTTTTTATTATAATTAAATCAAAACAACTGGTTCAATGTCAGAAAATATGAAAGATATTCGAAACTGAAATACATTTCTAATCCTGCGCAATAAAAAACATAATTTCTTACAAATATTTTGATAAATGATTTTTGTCGAATGTGCGCGTCTATAATACGTCGATTAATTAATCCAAACATTAGTATCATACTCACATACATTCAATATTACATTTCAATCTCGAAATGATGTAATTTCTAATAAGCAAACTATCTATAATAATTGTAGAAATACCGTTGTGCTCGTACATAGAATGGGCTACAGCCATTGGCTGCTAAATCCAATTGTGGATACTGCCAACGAACTGGAAACCTATTGGATTAAGATTTAACAGCTCAGATCACAAAAGGAATCTAATAGGAAACCACCACAAACACACTACCATTGAGAAACCAAAAACGAAAAGTCTACAAATTATTATAGTTTCATCATCTTTGCTTTTACGATACAATTGCTTTTTACACAAAAATAAAACAATTAGGCAATGAAACTCGCATTTTAGTTCTGTGTAAAGTAGTATATGTGTGTATAAAAAGTCCGGAACCATATAATCACGTGTGCTCTAGAGTTTTGATTATGTATTAATGTGAAATTTTGTAAAAATTACCATTCCATTTCGAAATTTACGTTTATCCATGGCTGTAATGTAAAAATAACAGATTTTTTTCGGTGGTGGTAGGTATATGTCTATTAATACAACATCTGCCGTATTTTTCAACCCTTTTAACGCGTCCCTTGGGCTTGGCCGGAATACAAACTGGGGGCCTCTGGAGAATGTCAAGTGCAATTTTACTTACCCCTTGTCATAGTTAAATGCAGTGGCGTATCTGTAAAAAAAAAAAACAACAGGGATGGACAGTAAATCTAGTATAGAAAATACAATATATATATATATATATATATATATATATATATATATATATATATATATAAATGCAGGGCTGAATTAAAAAATAGTATATTACTTATTGACCTATATTCAATTGCGTTTTTAAGGTCTTACACTGTATAAAGTTTTTGAGGACTCCTCCCTCCACACTCCTCTCGAAATAAATTTATTTATTGGTTTTCTTTAATTAAATGCAATAATTCGTTTATATTTTGTTAATGCCTCGTTGAGATTAACTTTAATATATAGTTAGTGAGCTATTATTAATAAATTAAACCTGAAAGTTATATCTTGACTCTCTCCCACCTTTCCCAAATACTTTCATGTTATGGCTTTAGGCTTTTAATTCAATAACGAATTTATATAAAAGATGAAACATGTGAAAAGAGTCGTACCTGCATGTAAGATGCACACTGTGAAACATACTATTTTAAACAAATTTATTGAAGATGATTTTATCAATTGACATTAGGAATGTTAAATATAATCGGCAATTGTTGCTATTGAAATTGAGTGAATAATTTAATTGAAGTGTTTGTTTATATATAATCGAATCGAAAACATAAAAATGATCTGTAAATCCAAATATGTGTAGTTAATTCTATGATCCGTGTTGTAAGCGTCGACAGGTACCGAAACTATCTGCAACTATCTCGCCTCGTGTATATTTAGGACGGATGAGGGTGAGTGCTGAAGTATACAGGGGATTTGAGAGTCGTGCTTCGGTACCATGCGGCATGCGGGCTTGTTCTATCGGATTAAACAGTTGTGTTGGCGTATTTCCGTATTTATACTAGGATTGTGTTGTGACGCTATTTAGTTTACCTGTGACAATCCTACTTGCACACAATTTCCAACTAGGTACTAAATATGAAGAGCTTAAGCGTTCGATTATGCGTCTATAACAGTCTATATAGACATAGAAGCATTTTTAATACAAAGAAAGTAAAATACATGGATCGTTGCTGCGTTTTCCTTAAATAAGAGCCATTAGAAATGCTACTGACAATTGTGTATAATTAACATCTGCAGTGTCTTGCACTGGACGTTTTTATACGATGTTTGTTTAGAATACAAAATTTTAGACATCCACAAAGTATACTTATTCATTACACTATATTAGAAATTATTATGCACGGATGTTATTTAGTTATTAAAGAATAATTGGCACTGCTTTTCTTTAATTTGTGATAATATTGGTTTACAGTTATTAAAATGTACAGTCATATGTTTGGTGCTTTACTAGGTAAATGAAATTTTGAAGAATCACACATTGTTTTATATATCTCAAACAGACTGCTAGTGCCGCCTTTTTACACTAAAAGGACGAAACAATATTTTAGTGACATGTTGCCTAATAAAATCGTTCACAGCTGCCATCCCGTATCACTGTTTCTATTACTGGGCCTTCTCCGCTACCGACACAACCCTTCAGCAACAGGATGTTCACTTTGACGAGGATTTACAAACCCTGTATACCTATATATATATATATACCTAAGTATATAAAATGCTGAAGTCGTCTGCTCAATTTTAGTTTGCGTAACCAGAAAAGGATTTCTAAGATTAGCGTCAACAGCGTATTTTTGCTACGTTATATGTGCTTACAGAGCATAAAGACATCCCCTGAAAAGTAGATTAAATTTTGGTAGTTTAGTACCTATTTTATTTATCAATCAATATTTAATATATGTATTGTTCGATTGGGGGCGGATGGAGGGTGTGGCAGAGCAGCATTTAATGGTAGATTAGTGTGCAGGAAAATACGGATATTTGGAAAGTATTTAATATTACTATTTATTAAAACTTGTTTAGGGTCACATGAAATAATAACTTGTGTGCAATCAAAAATGCTATAAAATAGATGTCTTGTTATAATTTTGACAAATTAAATAATAAATGGAACTACATTTAACCCCGTAACACAAATGTCAACACTATTTTACTTTGAATACTAACAAATGCGATTTATTTGAAAAGCACAATCATGTGTATAAAGCAAATTAAACATATCTGCAGTGTCCCACACTGGACTTACTTATGCGTAGTAGGTATATTTTTGTTTAGATAGGAAGGATATTAAAATACAAATATTGACAAATTCAAGCAAATATAATTGTTCATTATGCAATTATTGTAACCGGAAAGAGTTTTAATTTCAAATAAAATAAAACGCCTAACATATTTTGAATATTTTTCTTACCTTTGAAGCACTTTCTCACTATTCATCTATTTTTGACAATCTATGTCACATCACAAATTATTTGAGTCTTTGTTGTATTTCTATTAATAGTGAATAATAAATTTAATTAATCAAATCGAATTTTTAAATATGATTTTCTATACCTACCTACGTAACTATGGCAACATAAATAAGACATTTAAGAATTTCAGTAGCAATTATCTTGTAACTGGTACACTTTTTGGAGAATCTTTTCAAATAAAAGTTGTGCGAAATATAAATTTCTTTCATTTTGGAAATAACTATATTTCCTGTAAGTGCAGCCGTTTCATAGTTATTGCAGCATTGACAAAAATGTTTAAAGTAAACACGTACTTTCGGTTTGAATATTCTTTTCAAAAGTAGGTGATGCCACACACATATACACACGCGCGCGTACTTATACTGCACGCACGATTCAGGAATAATCAAAACGTGTATTTCCATTAAAATCTCGAGTTGAAACATTTTCATTATTACTATACTTCCTTATATACGTTCGTATAAGAAAGTAACGACCACGAATAACGAAGATTTGTATTCATCGTATTTATTTAAGTACCTATATTGCGATACTAATCAAGTTTGTAAATCTGTAAGCTGATCTATAAATCTTTTAAGAAATTTAGACTATTTTAATTGAAATTACAATTTTAGATATAGACCAGGCCTGGGCAAACTGCGCCAAGTATTTCTGTGGGGCCCGCCGTTCATTTTATATTCCTAATGTAGCTCTTCATCAAAAAAGTTTGCCCAGGCCTGATATAGACTATACTGAAAAATGTCTTTATTAAAGAACTTTAAGCATTTTAATAGTTTATAGAATTACAGATCTGCTGTACCATAAGTGAAATGAATATAAAAATAAATGTTCACGATATTAGTAACTTATAACACCACAAATATTAAGTATTTAATTAAGTGACCATTTGGAAACTATCCCATCTATAAATAAATGTTATATCGCATCTAAATTCGTTTTAGATATTATTGTAAATGTACACCGGTAATGTTCAAGCCTGAACAAACTGAAAACGTTACAACGCCTCTGAAACCAAATCATATCGAAAATTACTTCAAAGTGATGACTGTAACTGAAACTGAAACGGAGCACGTCTGAATAAACAGATTTCTATTTTGAAGTTGAAATCGCATTACACAAATCCCAGCGATTATTTCTTCATCTGGTGCAGCGTACCGTTGACGAAAAGGATAGCAAGTTTCGCTCGAGGAACGGTAACCAATAGTTACTACAAGTTTTCTATTTTTAAAATGAACAAATCGTTTTTATTATTGAATAAGAAAATAGATTAGATATTTGAACGAAATTCGAATGACACGCGATGCAAGTAATATGTACAATGTAAATAGAAGTTTGGCACGTTTCAAATTTGCTACAATAGATCATAATTAAGTTTGTATTATATACGCTGTGGTTTAAAATCGCCCTTCTTTATCCGTCCCCTTGAATACTACAAATGTGCTCGCATTCACGTAGCCGAACCGTATGTGATATGTATTCATGTATAACCTATGGCTAGATGAATCTATGGTTGGTTTATGTATGCTGCAATAATACGAATTATTTATGGTGTATCAACATAATTGGCAGTCAATGTACCGTGCTAATCTAGCACGCTTTGCTTTTCCACCTATGTCAACATCTGTTTTGATGCTAACAGTGTCGTAACTCGTAACTTTAGATATTTCTCTCAATATATGCGAATATATAATTGAGTTTAAAACCAATAATTACTGAATATCTAGATATAGAGATTGTCGACATTTTTTGGTGGCAGCAGTTGTTTATTTATTTGCTAAGGTTGTTTTGCTATTGTTTTTAGTCGGTAAATATATTCCAGTTTTAGTATATTTCAAAAATGCCAAAGTTTATGTTTGGAAATTAAACGAAAAATACGAGACTCGTATATTAAAATTATTTACAACGTGTCATAAAATATATTTCATTTTGACGATTGCGATAGGGTACCTAGGTATCTATTATGCACAAATAGCACGTCAATTCTAGCCTTATGCTTTCTAGAATAAAACAACTAGTTTTGACAAAAATAGAATACGGTAAATTAGGCTATTTTCGAAATAGAGAGAAAGTAACTAGATTCAGTCATTATTTTCATATTTTGTTTTTAAAATACCTGCAATGTCTTGCACTGACTTTCTTATACGTAGTAGGTATATTTTGAGATAGGAAGGATATAAAATATAAAATACAATTGTTTAAATATTCAAGAACATATAATTATTCATTACGTTATTTTTGAAATTATTATGACCGGACGATTTTTAGTTTTCAAATAAAAACGAAATATTTATATATAATATTTTTAATATTTTACTATCTATTTGTGACAATAGATGTTAAATGTCAAATACCAAATTATTTGTCTATTTTGTTTTTATATTACAAAATTGACAGGCATAGATTTATTAAATATAATTTCCCATACCTACGTAACTATGGCAATATAAATAAGACATTTAATAGTGGCAATATCAATTTTGTGCAAATTATTAGTATCTTTCATTTTGAATATTTGCTGTAAGTGCAGTCGTTCGGAGGTATTGTAAAAACGACAAAAATGCTTCGTGCAAACATGCACTTCCGGTGTGAATATTTTTTTCTTGCTAGTTTATATAAAAATCTTAAGTTTAAAACTTAAAGAGCGTCTTTTTAAACACACACACATACACACAGACGTCATTCCAAAAATAGTCAGACTCGATTCAGGGAAGGTCAAAAAGTCATCGAGGTCAATTGTATTTCCGTTACAATCTCGAGATCTATTTTGCTCCATGATTACAATATCTACTTATTACTTCGTATAAAAAAGTAAAAATAATTTTCTGTATAATTTCAGCTAGTTATTTTATATTCAACTGTATTTAGTTCACAAACACACATGCACGCAAGGGGAAAGGGATAGATGCACAGCTATGCCTTATACAGACAGTTTTACGTTGAAAAATAACATTTTTTGCTGTTATTCTGATTTATTTGACCGAAATAACATCTCATTTATTCGATTCAATGTTATATTCAATGATATCAACTGTTAATATATTTGCTGCTACCTATTTGATTTATTGCGGGAAATATATTTAATTGCGGCAATTAAATCAAAACAATTTCATTGACTCAATAAAATATTTATTTGCCATATCCAATTCTATACCATTTGACTGACAATAAATAGATATACACCGACACATATGCACAGACAAAAACACATAGACAAACAGACAGGCCATAAATCAGTTTGGACAACGTCAGCAAGGCTGTTACGGATAGCAATCTCATATTTCACACTCGCATCCTTATATCACATGTTCAGTTCTTGTATAAATTAAATTGAAATGAATTGTAAACTTTTAATAAATAGCTTATATATTTATTAAATATAGATAATAATAATACTATATTACAAGCCCAAGCGGGGTGCGAATACATAGGCGTTATAGTAATAAAATTATGGCAAGAAACCATAAAATATAAAAAATACACTTTCTAAATACATGATTGCAACAAAAACGATTTCCATAAGATATAAAACACGCAATTATCAAAAATGTATAGTTATTCAGCAATTGTAGTATTAATTTCATCATTTCGACAGTAATTTGGTAGTATCCCAACTTGTAAATGTTTCATAGTTATTTAAAATGTCAATATGTAACATTCAACAAAAAATTATGGTTAATTTAATATAAAATCTACCGAGTACGCTCCTGGTATTATAATCCATACGTATATGCATACGTTTTCATTCAATTGATTTGATTAGGTATCTATTATCTAGTTGGTACGAGGTTTGTCCTCGGTGTACGTACATGCATAAAAGCGACCCGTTCCTAAAATACAGACCACCGTAATATACACATAACGATGAGGTCATGAACACACCAAACACCATCATTCGAAAACGCAAAATTTCGCCATCAGTCATTCGTTCATTTAGTAGAGATTACATATCAATAAAGCTAATAATTCCACGTTTAACATTGCGTTCGAATCCGGTCGAAAATACTCGTTCGATTGTATTTGACTAATGCACCATAATTTTCAATTTATTTCCATAAATATTAAAGCCTGAAAACAAATGGCCTTATTCAGACTGAAGAACTTATGTAGGTATGTAAGCATAATATGTGCTTTAATATGAATAAAAATGATCGTCTAATATATAAAATATTTAATACGAGATGATCTTGATATATTTTAGTTGGTAACATAACTTTAAGATTTCTGCCTGGAGCGGTATTGAATAAATAACACATTCGCTTTAGTCTCGCTTTTATAAGCTGGCATTGTTTTGGTTTATGTTGAAGTTATTGCAAAACTTTCCGAATATAAGTTCCTTATAATTCGTTGAGCAATATTTCATTTTGCCGATTCGATATTTTCATTTCGTATTCCCTTTCGCCTTCGTTTAAATTAATCCAAATCTGTTGCATTCATTAGTATTATACACTACATAGGTATCTTGAAGACGCTTCAGACTTTAAGATTTATTTATTCATTATATATTTGCCTCGCCATCCTTAAGTACAATGCGCTTAACAATTCAATCGTGTGTCGTTTACTTTCAGAGAATTTCATTTTTTTGGTTTAAAATTTGTCAACATAGCAACACAAGCACAAAGAATCCTTGAACGAAATTGTTAGTTGACCGCAGAGACTAACCAACAGTACATAGGCGTGTATTATATTTAAATTATATTATATTCAGCTGAGGTTAGTAAGTCACGCAGTACCCTTGGATGGCAAGGTCATCGTAATTTAACAAAAGATAGGAGACGCATTTGTGTAGTTATAAAAGGGCTACAACACGCAATTTCGTATAACTTCATTAGATATTTTTTGTCATTTCGGACACGTGTCTTTTTATAGTCAAGTTTTACTAAATAATGTTACCAATCTATACCTATTTAACTATTGAATAATATTGGGTGGGTAATTTGTTAGTTTCTTTTTGAACTGCGTGTTATTTCGACAGTTTGTAACACTGACATAGTAGTGTTAATTGCTAATTTTTAGCTCACCGTAAGTAGTAGAGAAGAGCTTAAAGTGTTTGTCTTCATATTTTATCTGTATCATTTTCGGATACGAAAAATTCTTTCACAGAAATGCATTTCACGCCGCCTTGGTAACATGTTCGTTGCTCGCTCGCTCGTTAGTCGTAAGACCAAAATTTGTCACCTCTACTCCTCTGAAAGTACCGAACTGATTTAAATCAAATTTAGCACACACATTGTTTAAGTACCCTATTGCCTCCGTTCGGATTTTACATTCAATAGGTACTGTACTTCAGGAGATATTAGGACCCAAAATCATTCCGATTATATAAAAAAAAATCTACGTAAAGTTACAATTTTTTTTAATATATCTAAAATATTTTCAGGTTATGACCGAACACCGTAGAATACTAATATAAACAACTAAGCTTTGATAATTTTAATTATATTACATATGCATATTGTGTATTTATACAGAAATTTGCCATGCCAAAATTTAGACATTGGCAATGCCAATGCTTGTTTCTTTAAATACTATTCGTTTTAAACATTATTCCATTAATTTGTGTAATTAATTATATAATTCAGTTGTTGGCATGTGTTTATTACTGTAAATTTTTAAATTTTACAGGTGTGGTTATGAGCACTGATAAAATAATATAAAAATGCATGTTCCTGTGGTTTTATTAAAATTTAAAAAATAGATGGTTCAAAATTTAATTAAAACTAACGTAATATTCACTAAGATATTATTAGATTTTTTGCTAGCTACATGACGAACGTACATAGGAAAATATTTCAACTTATAGAGCATATATTATAACTTATAATATATAATGTATGTGTTTTTTTTGCAAAAAGAAATCACGCGATCATAAAAACTTGACCTACCTAATGTGATTTTAAAATGCCGCATAAGGCTTTTTTTCTCTAAACTAAACCGAAGCAAAAATAAATATAATAAAATAAAATATTCGAATTCCAAACTAAATGTGTATTAATTTTCCATGAATACAATTGCCAATTTTAATGATAATTGAATTATATAACGCCTGGTGCAAAGTAGTATATGCAATTTGAGCATTGTTTCAGGCTCTACGATAATATATGCAGTTTATAGCATACACTGTAAAATATAAGGAGTTAAAAAATATTTAGTTCTAATTTTAATTAAATACATAAAAGAATATCCCGTTACAGTAACTCAAAATATTATTTAAAGTTGTCAAACTGATGTGAACTGATTAGAAATTAATAGACTAATAGAAAGAGAACACATATCGATTTTGTGGTCGCTTGTAAATGTCCAGCCACGCATGTCTTGGATTATATCATACCTACACGTGCATAAACCACAATATACTTAAATGATTCAAATGTGTTTGTTTAGCTTTATTAAAAGATCTTCTGCACCCATATTCAGAACATCTGTGCATATCTGTATTAATAGGGTTAAAATAGGGTTTGATTGGTGTTGGTATTATTTTTAGTTAATACATTTTATTAAGCGCCCGTAAATTTATTAATTATGTTAAGATTCTAGGTCATATTTTAATTAACATAATAATATTTATAAAATATATTTTATATGATTCATGGATATCCTATGTGTATTTAATTAAAAATAAAAAGTTAAAACTGGTGTCTGAGAATGAATGTAACGGTAGTTGTAAAGTTTATAAATAGAGTTCACTCGGAGCGAGAAAATCATAGGTTTGTTATACGATATTATAGGTTGCGAGTATAAAATATTATGTGGTAAACCATGATATACGAATATAATTTTAAAAAAAGTAAACAAATATTAGATTTTTGTTGTAGAATATATAGGAAATCTTAATATGATAACGATATACTTTGAGTGGGTCTCGAACTATAATCAAAGAAACGACGCGCATGGTTCCACTTATCACCTATAAGAACTACCTGATACTTATAGAAAGAATATGAATCTGTAGATTTTTAAGAGACCTATACATTTTACTTTTTTAAATATTTTATTGCATAGAGTAAATATTTGCAGTGGCTCACACTGGACTTTCTTGTACGTAATATGTTTATTCTGTTTAGATAGGAACAAAGATACTAAAATTTAAATTTTGAAAAATGTAAGAAAATTCAGTAAACATATAAACAATTATTATGGCTGGAAAATTTTAGTTTATAAATAAATTAAGTAACTAACAGAATATTTATATAAAGAATACTTTGAATATTTTACATACGTTTTTACTTAATCTATTTGTGGCAATCGATGTCCAATGTCAAATCTCAAATTATTTTAGTCTATTTCGTTTTCATGTTAAAATAGTGATAGGCATAGATGCTATGATTCATGAAATATAATTTTACATACCTACGTATCTATGGCAACATAATTAAGAAAGTTAAGAATTTCAGTAGATATTTTCTTGTAACTGGAAAAAACTTTTCGAATAAAAGTTGTGCAAAATATTAATATCTTTTATTTTGAATACAACTATAATTGCTGTAAGTGCAACCGTTTCGGAGATATTGCAGAAACGATAAAAACGTTTAGAGTAAACATGCACTTCCGGTTTGAATATTTTTTTCAAAAATAAGTGATTTATTTGCTAGCCATATACAAATCTTAAGTTTAAAGTTTCATGATTATAGCTTTGGCAGTTTTGTCTGTAGAGCGTTTACACACACACACACACAGACGGAATTTCGAAAATAGTCAGAACTCGTCTCAGGGAAGTTCAAAAGGTGTATTTCGAGTTCGAACATTTCCATGACTACAATACTTTCTTATATACATTCGTATAAGAAAGTAAAATATTCGCAATCTAATAGTACAACAACAACGTGTCCAAGAACAGTGCTGATTCCTCTACAAGCCTTAGCAGTTTGTACCATTATTAATTAAGTTAAACCATTACATATGTTGTGAATGATAAAGGTTCTAAACTAAATACAAATAATGTTTAGAACATATTCAATTAGAATACTTATAGAAAACTATCTTGACACTTTTAAACATAATTTATAATATGTTTGATAGATATTTATTTCGTATTTATAAATAATATAATAATTTTTATACTGAAATTATATTTAATCTCATAGTTTAGTTCATTGAAAACATTATGTCATATTATGTGACATATTTGTTTACGTCCATGCATAATAATTATAATTCTAAATATATCACATTACGTAATATAATAATATGATAATACACATTCAAATATATGATATTTCAACCATGCCCTGCGTGATTTTCAAAGCTATTAAAGTTGACAGCCGCAAGTAACTATTATTTATAGAGTTTTGAAGTAATCATTTGTATATTACAGAATTATTATTATACGAATCTGTTGATTTTCATTATTATTAATAATTATGCCGCACTCAAATTAACGGTCGAAGAAGATTAATATAATTAATATAAAATTTATGTAAACTCCTATTAATTTTATATACTTGGAATCGTAAATAAATCCTCTGCTATTATAAGTAGAAAATAATGAACAAAAAAAAAAAAATATATATATATTTTATGGCGTCTCTGTGGTATAATGATTACACGACTATGGTAGTGAAAATGTATTCGATGTTATATGAACCCACCTGGGTATATATTTAATTTACACAGTCAGCCAGCACCGTGTTACGTTGGATACCGCGCGTTCTTATCGGTAATGGAGATAACGTTGTTACTTAATCAGCATACATTTTAGTTCTAATATGTTCTTCGAGAAGGTAAATAGGGAATTTCAGATATGAATTATAAATTATATTTCGAAATATATTATGGGTAGTACATGTTTTCAAATCATGTTATATTATTTATAAACTGAAAAGTGCCCAGCAAAGTATTGATCTTATTTGTACCAAAAAAAATTAATTTTATATATACTTAAGAGACCTCAATATCGGAAATTAAAAAGCATACTATAATGATAAAATTAGGAAAGAACATTGTTTATTTATTAATTACAATGTGAAACGCATGCAATATCTATTGTAATTAGGGAGTAGCACTTATAACTTATTTATACCTATAGGTAGGTATAGCTTTCAAGAACTGAAATTGATATGTCATATAATAAACTCTAAATATGTATAATGTTAAATTTTTAATTAATTGATTTTATAGTACCTAAACATTATCTTGTTCATAGTTTTCTAAATTTTATAATAAACTATAATTCTTCAAAGTTGGGTCCAAAAAACACATTTTTACACTAAAACTATATGTCATAAGCTCATAAGTATAATTTTCCATACTTACGTAATCATGGCAACACAAATAAGAAATTTAAATAACAATTTTCTTGTAATTGGTACATTTTTTGAAGAAAAATTTCAAACATAAGTTGTGCATAATATTAATATCCTTCATTTTAATTATAACTATTTCTACTGTAAGTGCAGCCATTTTGGATATATTGCAGAATTCTCAAAAAATTGACTAGAGTAAACATGCACTTCCGGTTTGAATTTTTCTCTTCAGAAATAGAAGGTTTTCTTGCGAGCCATATAGAAGTTTTAAGTTTAAAATTTTATGGTTATAGCATTGGCAGTTTCGGCTGTAGAGCGTTCACACACACACATATATAGACGGAATTCCGAAAATAGTCAGACTCGACTCAGGGAAGGTCAAACACACACACTCAACCGCGCGCGCGCGCATATAAACACGCACACACGAGCACACCGCACATACAGAAATTTTATCATATAAGAGGATTATAGACTATTTTAATTATTCCGGGGACAGGAGTATAAATGGAATCTCTATTAACCTCGAACCGCTTTTTACATATCATCGTTTTATTCAATTTTTGATAAAGATTAGTAAATGCCTTTTGATATATTATTTTAAATTTTAATTAGTAGTACATTCACGCTTGTTGTTATGGTTTAGTTTTTAAGACATGCTGTAATCGGTAGTCTCAATCAGGCATACCACAGACAAACATCTAAGACAAATAGTGGTGAGTCTGTGGTAGTGCATAAACGAGAGTGAAACATAGGAATGATATTTGTTATTTTACTGTACTCAGTTAAAACGTTAATACTTGTTTAAATAATATTTTAACAAGTATAATATATTAGTTTTACAGAAGTGGAAGGATCAACCGAGAGTAGTATATGCTTAGATTTTTAATTAAAAAATCACAAACGGTGTTTGAATATTACCTTCGTTTATTGCAATATAAATAATAAATTAACATTAAAATAACAAAAATAGTATCTCTATTCTCTAACGGGCTTTTACGAGTTATAATTAAAAACAATAACATTTTTGGAAAGCAACGAATGCCATCGTTTTATATAAACATTATTTTTAAAACTTCTGGAGAATCCTTTTAAGCTGATCTTAAATATAAATTATAATATTGGTTTACATTAATGAAATATCTTAATTTTAAAACGATTGATCAGATTAGTTAATAAATTATAATTGAGTTACGCTTAGTTGTAATTTAAGAAGTGTATATATCCGTTAGTCAACTAGTCATAATAATTGGTGCAAAATTAGCGTTATAGAAACGAACTTTAGTTCTGAATCAAAGAATGGCAATGCTGACATAAGTAGTTTTCTAATTGAGGCCATGTTTTGTATAGAAAACGTAATTCAATAGAATTGCTAGCATTGCAAATAAAAACATTACGTTAACTTAATTTTATTATAGGTACTAAAAATAGTTCAAAAATCTTAATTATTCTTTGCGAATTTTAATTATTAATTGGGATATTATTATTGAATTTAATATCCGTAATAAACATTCAAGTTATAGTTATATATTGAAATTTATTATTACGTTCTTGTTAAGTACAGATAAAAAGACTTTTTATAGAAAATAATTCTTTTCACATCATTTTTAAAATGAAATTCAATTTTAAAATGCTAAATTTGATGTCATATACCTAAATTTAATTTATTCCCTCTGTTCTTATATAGTCAGCAGGTTTTAAGTGGTGATTTATTATAGAAAAACGTCAACATTAAAAATAATAATCAGCAATTTTTAAATTTCATTAATATTAAAATCTATTTAAATTTATGAACAAAATCCTATTAAATATATATGATATTTATAATGAAATTTGAAAATCCACTACAAATTCTTATATGTGCTGAATACGCAGTTCTGTTTAAAGCAAATATAAAAAATTTGATGAATAAATCGTTGAACAACTACGGAAACATACAAATAAATCCGTTAGGACTGCCATCACACATTTTCTACGCGCGCAAAGCGTAGATCTATATAGTAGCAACGCATATGACATTTTAGTCCATAAATTACAGTTTGATAACGTCTTTACGGTATCGCATGGTAGTCTGTCATTTTGTTTAATATACTGTACCAAACACGATGTGGTCACAGTCTACACTACCAAGTTAACTACGAGTGAACCATGAAAAAAAATTATTTAGGGCATTGTACGTATTTTGAATTTAGAAAAATTATCATTAAAATCTCTAAATCGATCAGAGAAAATAACATATTTCTATAAATATATAATTGAATTAAATTAAGGAAAAAATACGAACGAAAAACAAAATAATAATTAATATCAATTTTTGATACGTATATATATCATTACTTACTTTATGGTTTCAAATGTATTTTATATAAATAAAAAGCAGACAGCTTTTGTTATAAATGATATTGCATTGGACTGGTAGGAAGACAAATACCCTAATATAAAAATATGTGAAAACGACAAAGGGCTCATACGAAATATATAACCGGTAATCAAGCGAAATGTCCAATCGGAACAAACCGGTTCGACTGTAAGCGGTACGGGTTAGGAATTCACATAAATTACCGGTTGAATGCAAGTTTTCGATAGAGAAATCGATTAGGCTTTTTTACGGTAAAATACGTTGCATAAAAAAATAATCTCCAATATATTTTCGGTAATTTCGCATTTTCGCTCGTAAGCGTCCCGAAATGACACCAACGTATGTATGTACACAATTACCTACACCGGCTATTTTACAGTTGACATCATGCACTGCATTTATAAGTGAAATGACCGAGTTCACGTGTGTGAATAACACGTAAATCTATTTTCACGATGTACTCGTCGAACTCTCTCGCTAAAAATAGTCAATTTATCGGGATTCCTCTACACTACAATATGTTGTTAAGCGCACTATTTCGATATTATTATTTAATTTATTTGTTCACGCATGGATACCATGCCCGATAGGTATATGTATGTATGTGCATAATTGAAATTCATTTTAATTTTGTAAATACCACAACGTGACCCAGCTATTTTATGTTTCTATATTCTTTATTCTACTGTAATCATATGGTTGCGTACAAATATTGTGTTTTTACTTTCTTATACGAATGTATATACCTAGGTAAAGAAGTATCGTAATCATGAACATTTTCGAACTCGACATTTTAACGGAAATACATCTTTTGACCTTCCCTGAGTCGAGCCTGACTATTTTTGGAATTCCGTCTGTGTGTATGTATGTGTGTGAAAGCTCTACAGCCAAAACTACCAATACTACTTTAAGCTTAGAACTTATACATGGCTCGCAAGAAAACCTTTTATTTTGAAAAGAATATTCAAACCGGAAGTGCATGTTTACTCTAGTCGTTTTTTGAGAATATTGAAATATCTCTAATACGGCTGCACATACAGAAAATATAATAGTATACAAAATGGAAGTTATTAATATTATGCACAACTTTTGTTTGAACATTTTCTTCAAAAAGTGTACTGATTACAAGAAAATTGCTATTTAAAAATTTTAATATCTTATTTATGTTACAATAGTTACGTAGGTATGGGATATTATACTTGCCATATAGTTTTAGTGTAAAAGCTTTTCAAAGATTAGTAAAATATTAAAAACATTATATATGAATATTTTGCTAAGTTCTTAGTTCATTTAAAGACTAAAACATCTACAGTGTATTGCACTGGACTTTCTTATACGTATTAGGCATATTTTGTTAAAATACAAAATTTTAAAACTTAGTATTTTAATAACCCCTCTATCTAAACAATAAATGCCTAATACATATAAGAAAGTCCAGTGCAATACACTTCAGATGTTTTTGTTTGCTATTTAAATATTTTTAGAATTACTTCAACTGTTAATATTTCATTATAAAATTGATAACGTCAATCCACAGCAAAATCAGAAATAGTTAGAGATATTTAAATACAGATTAGTAAAGCAAAGAAATTTAATCTAAATTTAAAATTTTATATTCAAATATCTAGATATACAAGTAAAACGAAATGTATTATTTATATAGGTATAAAAAGCGTAATTATAATTCCATTTCGTCTAATAACTCATTGAAATCAACTTAAAACAAATAAAATATAACCATATATATGTATATGTATATGAAGTCTATAATAATACATTATTATTTATTTATAAAGTGTTCAACTTTTACATTACCCAGAAAAAAGCTTTTTATAATACACGCTGCACAGTTTAAAACTTAAATACGTGTTATTATATACAGAAGTACGTGTGAAGCTGAAACAATGTCATGAAAGAGGACCTAAACTTCAGGATTGCATAAAAATGTACTGAAAAGTTTCTCAGGACACGGATCGGTGGACAACATACAAAATCAATTCAGGTTGTTGTTCAGCATCTCAACTTTTGTATATAACTAAGTTTTAAGACGGGTTCCGTCGTTTCAAAATCGAAATACATTCGTAAAGTGATGGATTAAGAGTCAACCATTCGCTAAATATCAGTTTATCAACAATTCTGATCTTATTTTAAATAAATTGTTTCGTCCTAAGTTTGGACCTTTCTATTGGGTCGATTGTGACTAGTAATGCGATATTGTTAAAAGAGTCGTACGTAGAATAGGTAAGAGCCGAATGAGATGGTGTGGTCCTGTTAAGAGAATGTCAAATGAAAGATTGTTGAAGAAGATTTACGTGGGCAATAAAATGGTGAGAGAATGCAGGATCGTCTTCGGAATAAGTGGATAAATATGATTCAGATTGAGTTATGCAAAATAAAAGTTGTGAGCAACCGGATAGAAGAGCGTGTATGAACCTGAATGAACGCGAAAGAAGTTTGTAAAGATGGAGTTGGATGAGGAAGGTGTAAAGGGTTTTCTGCAACTCAATTTGATGGGAATGGGCATAAAGTTATGTATGTAAAAGTCGTTCAGATATCATTTGTATAAATAAAGAAAAATATATGTATCAATAACTAAAAAAGTCATCTGTATAGAGAAGGTGAGATGGACCGTAAGTACTTATATGAAAAGTGTGATGAAACATTTTAAATTAGTTGAAAATCAATCATTTTCATTTCCTCGCATACTTTTCTCAAGCTTTGCACAGATTTGCGAATGCGGTACACCCTGCTTGTAATTATCGACCACAAATAAAGGATTTCATTTAATCGCTCTTTTCTTTGGGTTTTTGATCATTCTCGCAGGCTGTACTCGTTTCATAGTCTTCAAGAAAACTATCATCATCCTATGTATCAATTAACACAAGGTCTATTATCAAAATAATACATACATGTATAAAGTCCATTTATCTTTAATATGAAGATTAGATAGACTACTGAATGTTCATTTATTAACTG
Organism: Nebria ingens riversi; assembly: GCA_018344505.1. Lineage (NCBI taxonomy): Eukaryota > Metazoa > Arthropoda > Insecta > Coleoptera > Carabidae > Nebria > Nebria ingens. Next base: position 1,189,188 of record JADQWA010000225.1, read on the forward strand.
CATACATATGCTAATTTGTTAAGTCTATAATCTTTCTATATATATATATATATATATATATATATATATATATATATATATATATATATATATATAATATATATATATATATATATATATATATATATATATATATATATATATATATATATATATATATATATATATATATATATATATATATATATATATATATATATATATATATATACTCAAATTATGTACAAATAAACAGCAGTCGCAACTGGTCATAGGCTTTGAAATTTTACAATCACGAAACACACCAGCAAAACTTTGATTATTACATATAGTATCTGCATTTATAAGATTCAATTATATATGAAATATCAATTTATCTGTCGCAATTTTGAGCAAATCTACAATTCCACGAATTTTGAAAAACCTGTAATTCTATAATGAATATATATTTAAGAATAGTTTATTGCTAGAAACAAGAATTATATTCGATACAAATGTTTGATTTGTATTCAATTACAGATTTATAAACTTGATCAGAATCATTAATATGAGAAATGCAACCTTAAGGAATTCATCGTAAGAATAAAATTGTCACTATCAAAGTATTTTTTTTCTGTCAGAGCATAGCTGTTTAAATATATTTGAACATGTCACCATTGTGGATCAAAAGCTTTTTAAATAAGTCAATCTGTTGATATTGACTAAAAATTATTTTTAAAAAGTAATTTTCTGGTTATTAAAAGTGTAAAGATAAGAAATGCAATTGATAACATCGTAAACTTATTTCATGGTAATTATCATGGTACTTGCGTAGCATACGTTACGTTTCCATATGTATGTATATTTTCATATATAGGTATATAATCGGATTGCGCGGTGGTTTTAACCATTAATAACCGTCGTGGTGGCGTCGGTTTGGAAAAGGTTGGCAAATCGAAATCCAATTGTAGATCCAAATGAAATGCGCGGCATTTTATCTTACCGTAGAATCGTTATGTTTGGCTAGTAATGGCGTACAGACGTATGTATATATCACACATGCATATTATGTAAATGTGTATATGTGATTTGTCTGTAGGTACCTATATAGTTGGGTCCTTATACCATATGCAAATTTGTACGAATGCCCGTACGAATCAATATTGAAATTATGAATTTAAATTATTTCAGTTCCAACAGTATCTACATTAGTTCGTGTGTTAATCCTTAGTACATTGGGTATATAATTTTAACTAATTTCATTTAAATCACATTTATTATAATTTAAAAACTTTTCGATTCACCGCAACTTGAATAAACTGTTTATTTAATGAAGTCTATGAAGTTACGGTACAGCTTTAGGAAAAAGTAATTTCTACATCCGTGCGTGCACGGAAAAGCTCAAAACCTCGAATTGAATTAGAGGAAAAGGGTTTACAACACATTTATACATCCACCACCAACACCGCAGTATTCATAAACCTACCAAGTTTATCGAATGAATTTACAAAATTGTTTCACTCTAAGTGGATATCCTCCTTTGATCAAACACTAATCTAAAATCTACTTGACTGTAGACAGTGAAACCTACCTTTAAAACATCTGCAGTGACTTGCACTGGACTATCTTATACGTCGTTGGTATATTTTGATTAGATATGTTTATATTTATATATATATATATTATTTTTAATTCGAATCTTAAAAAACCATTTAAACCAGTATATATAATTATTTAATTTTATTTGTTCGTTATATAAGTATATACGTACAAACCTTAGTTTAGCATTAAAATAATAGTTTCTTTTAGAATAAATGTACATGTTGTTCAAGAAACAATTTATGTAAACTTCAGCTCTGAAACTGAAGTTATATATTCCGGGTTTCTGTTTATTTATAATCCCTCTAGCTAGAATGTATTAGCTCTATATAGACTAAGTATATTGAAAAGTTTAAATTTTTTCAATAATTCATGGCAGATAAGCTCTTTTACAAAATCAATATTGCCCATACTAGTACGTATATAGATACACAATAATACAGATGACTATTTACGAATGTCTTTCCTATATTTCCAGCATTTTATCGAATTGAAAATATTTGTATATATTCTACAAGTACCTAGAGATACGTATCGTATATGTGAATTTTATTTATTAATAATTTTTAAAGTGAAACGTAATATTGAATCAGACATCTCCCAATGCGAATTTTTTTAAGAAAGCTAAAGTGTCTTTGTTTATTTTCAATTTATAAATAGGTAATACGCTAGTTTTAATTTTCTGAGACGTAGTACATCATGAAAATGTCAAACAAAATCCGAACGTTAACTTTGCTCTCACAAGGATGATGATAGTCAACGTTGACTGAAATTATCGATTTTTCACAAAGTTTATGTAGCAAAAATTACAACAAATTCGACGACAAACAGCGTAAACACGCAACAGATTTAATGGATAAGTTAAAAAATAACATACCCGATTTTCACATCTCACGGGAAACATCCCAGGTGTTTCAACGCTCAGCAAGCTTACAACAATTTTTCTCTTTTGTAAATTATATTTTTACTCATCTACTAAGCTTAGTGAATTTTTCATAAATCAAGTGATTATCTTAACAGATCCGAAGAAGTTGTTTGTTATTAAACGTTTTTATGATATAATGTGATCGTTTTAATAGCGTTCGTAGAAATCGTTACTTTTAATTGACTACTATAGGAAGTTGGAAGTGTTTGATTATTATGGTTTTACTGTTATATTGCATACCAAGAACTTAGTTTTATTAAGCATTTATCAGCTTTTCTTTAAACTAACGCAGGATTAGGGCTTTCTTTCTTTTGAATTTTATTTAAAAAAAAATTGTGAATAAGTCAATCAGGGAAGATGCATACTTTTGCTATGACGAAAAGAACATATAGGTACAAATTATTTTGTACTATTATTATTAGTATATAATGCATAAAGTTACTTTAAAACGTTTACATTAAATATTTATTCACATTTGAAATTTAACACTAGATTCTTGAATTTTCGCTTTTCTTTCCATTTAACAATGTTGCCAATCAAGTAAAAATAAAGAAAATATTTTGTTAGTATGGTATTTGGTCATTTTTAATAAGTTTGATCTTGTTCGTAAACAAAACTGATACACAGAAAAAATAAAGCGTATTGAAAAGTTTGAAACATATAAAGAAAACTAGAAAAGTCAAATGACAGATCAGAACACAAAACAGCAATATGCGCCAATATCTAGTAATAAAATAATCCCATTATCTACTTGTAATGCCCTAATCTTGACAAACAAAAAAATACCAAGGGAGAATGACGTCATTCTCCTTGGACGCGAATACTTTTAAAAATTCATATCTCTGAAACTAGAGGCTTTAAAAAACAAATACAGTGATTCTAGAAATTAAAAAACTTGCATAAAAAAATTAAAAAACAAATTATATTAATGATAATCTTAACTGATTGAGAATGTATTGCGCGAAAGAAAAGTTGTGAGAAAGCATACTACGTATAAGAAAGTTCAGTGCAATACACTGCAGATGCTTTTGACATGTAATCTAAACATTGTTGTATTTAAAATGAAAATAATAATATTTATATGATACTGTGAATGTAGCGAATTGATCATGGATTAAGTTAGATTGTTTTCATGGTTTTTCCCATTGAACAAAGAGTGCAGCAATTGAAATGTAGAAGTAAAGGAACAGACGAACATTATTGTCCCCGTCAAAGTGTGGTGCTGGCTGGTGTGGCGGTTTCATTTACACGATGCAGCTCAGGGTGGATCGCGAAGCGATAGTGTTTTATCGTGTACTATACTACCTATTACCTACCTACTGGCAACTGTTACCGCGACACCTCTCACTCTGTCTTTTCTGTCTGCCGCGACGTGAACGTTGTTAACTGCTAGTTTTCGTTTTTTTGCACAAAACATGCATAATGCAAACATGCCATTGCAGTGATTTTATTTTTCTTTCTAAAGATTTATCAACTGAATAAAATGACAATACATACCTATATAATCTCTACCTATACCTATTAGATTATAAAACACGGCTAAATTTTAGTTGATTTAGCTGTGTTGCGTGCTATTATTGTAGTTTCACACAGGAAAATGTTTATGCTACGTGCCCTTTAGTATTTCATTATATCTATAACGACTACGTGAATATTTCATGTATTACAGATGAGTGTTTGTTGGATATGCGTAATTTTAGACAATTTGTGTCACGCAATTGAAAATAAATATGGTTGCTACGAAATTATATACTGTTGTTTATTCAGTTACAGTTAGGTATATACATATATAATCAATTGATGTTTTTGTTTTTTTCATAGAATACATTACGAAAACTCAATTTTAAATACTATATATGTACATTTTTTATTATATATAGGTGATTTTCGTCATTTATCTCTCATAGAATTCATAATACAACGCCTAGACATACGCAACTCGTGCTACTTATCAACTGGTTTCGGTTTTATAGTTACGTTATTTTAACAAATTACAGATTCAATCAGTTATACATTACAGCGGAAATAATTTTATTTGATGTTCTATTATTTTAGAATTAGTGTTCACACACACACACACACACACACGTGCATATATTATAAATAAAATAGGGTTGATACATCTAAAAAAATTATGGAAGGTTCTTATAGGTAATATAAGACTGCTAATGTAAATTCTATTGTTAAAAAGTTTATATATTTAAAGATATGTTTTTTAAAGTTGCATATTGACAATTCTAAGTATGACGTCAATAAGAAAAGGTGTCTAGTCTTTTTCACAACATACAGTTGGCGATATTTTATTACTATGTGTTGGTAAAATTTTAACAAGTACCAATAGGAGTCAGTTTATTCCTGCGTGATTGTAAATTTGTCTTGAATTAGTCTGATTGTGCATAAATATAAATTGATTAGCTTAGGGATGATTTAAAATGAACAAAAAATAAGACAAGATGAAATCAATGCGTGAAATTTGCTACAGTTTTTTAACAGTTTTAAACAAAACTGATACTGTCAGATAATATTAAAAAAATTTTGTTTCTATTAGTATTTACAATGCAGGCTGATTTTCTTACACACTCATTGGCCAGCGTTCCAATTGGCGACATGTCAGGGTTGGGGTGTATTACATTCTCTTGTTGACGTCATGTACATTTTGTAAATAGCGGTATTTCAATTGCTAATAATTAATAAACGATATGGTTTCAGAATAAACCAAATCAATAAATACATATTATATTACAATATAATTGCATTTAAGAACTATATGTATCAACCTTATTGTTAATAACTAAACTAATGTATTTATTGTTTTGAGAAAAAAAAAAATGTCGTATAACATTGAACAATAAATTCAGCAAACAATGAATGTATAGGTACATAATTAAAGTTACATATATAAATACATGACACAAAGTTCAGATCTGTAACAAATGAATATAATATCAATGTGTAGAGTTGTTTCTATATACATACGTATACGTTTAACCTAATAAACGGGTAAAGGCAAAGGCCAGTAATTATGAAAAGCGTTCGTATTTTACGTATAGTGCATTTTCCCCGGTATTGCTAATTCATTTCATAGTTTCAGCACCGTATATACTCGTATGTATGTATGTATGTATGTATGTATTTATGTATGTATGCTTTGGTATATGAGAGCAATTTGCGGCTAAAACGTAATTCCGTAATGAAACAAAAACTATTTATTTATGGTCGTTTTAAAGTTAGCTATCACGCTATCACGTTATTATCTTAATATTAGACCAATAAACTTGTGTTTATAAACTGTGTAATTTGTTTGCACATCTATAATTACATCTAAATTATTTAGTACATCTACCTAGGTACCTATATGTAATCACTTAAGTTGAACAACAAATTAATTATCAAGGTACATTTTTTGTATTCATACGTATGTACAAAATATCAATAACCGTTAACGAACACAGTCAATTTAAGAAATGATCAAACTTTAGTGCTTTCGTATTGTTATCTTCATTTCATAGATAAATTATAGAATTTTAAGTACTGTCTGAGAATAATTCCTACACTTAAGAAGTAAATGTACTCCTTAAAAAATCTTAAATATTTACTTGCTACATATATGTAGGTATCAGAATAAAATAAATAAAATTAAAAACATAATTAAAAATCACATTTTCCAAATTCAATCATAAAGATCGCACTGTAATAAAACAAGTAAAAACACAATAACTCAAAGTAATTAGACAATTCTTAAATAGCATAAATTACAGTTAATCTAGAATAGATAAAAATAAGGATTGTACAAATTCTAATGGTTTTACTGAAACCAACGATATTTTATTAAATATATAAAATAAACATAACTTCATGCTTATTCCCATTAAATGGAGTGGCAGAAACCCCTTTACATCCATTCACATCTTGACAATTTTTCACCATTCAACCCAATCCTTACAAACGTCTTTTGCTTCATTCAAACGCATTAAATTCTTTAAACACGCTCTTCTATTTCACTTGCTCACAATTTTTCTTTCGCGCAATTCATTCTCAATCATATTTATCCATTTATTCCCAGGCCGACCCCACTTCTTCATACAATAAGTCTTCTTCAACAATCTTTCACTCGACATTCTTTCAAAATGACCATACCGTCTCATTTGATCTATTACGACATTTTTTACAATACTCATACACCCACGTATTTATTTTCCTGTCTCTCTTAAATACACCACAAATACCCCTTAAAAATATTTTCAAATAAAAATAGCTCTACACATTTTATCCACATAACTTTAATTTGTTTATTTCAAATATTGTTAATATACATACATAACCTCATGCCTATTTTCATCATATTAGATTGTATATTAATTAAACAATTCGCCATATCGAGCTTGTTTGTTTAAATAAACTAATAAAATATCTTTTGTATCTCTTTTTAGTGTAATTATAGAACGGTATCTCAAAAAGTGTTTTGAAGATGCATTTGTAGAAAAAAGTTAATGTTTTGAAAAGATTGGATAATTTTAGGTTAGGCTTTGGGCATAATTGCTGTAATTATAAAATAAAGTGAGCAGTGTTGTCTACAGTCTTGAGCTTCACAATAATTTGGACGATTCTTCTGATTTCAGACTCGTTACAAACACCAAGATTCATAACGCAGCCTTCTTCATCCAGTAATATCGTCAGCGAAGGCCGGACGAAGATTCTACAGTGCCAAGCCACGGGTGAGTGTTTTTAAATTTGTATTTGTCCAAATAATCATGTGGGAAAAAATATACTAATGATGATAGTTATAAATGACGCAATTTAAAAATAAAACTTCAAAGAGAAAAATATTTTGTAAAACTTCTATGCGTAAAGCAGTGCAAAAAGCAATGTTACAAAGGAAAAATAAATATATATATATATATATATATATATATATATATATATATATATATATATATATATATATATACATATATATATGTATATATACGAGTCGTGATAAAAGTTGTATATGTTGTACATATATACGTATATGTATGTATACAATTATTGTTGTCGAACTATTGTGAAAGCACATATGATTGTTATCTCTGACCTACTTATATTATATTATTATAGCCATCGAACATCATGAATCCAATCTATACAGAGAAGTGTATATACTTCAACTCAGGTTGATATGCAAATTCCAACAGCTTAGATTTAGCTTTTATGATAAATATATTTGTTTTTACAATTGTTTTACGGATACGCTAAACAGAAAGCATATCTAAACGTATCATAACGTACATACTTCTTATTCATCAAAGCTTATACGTATAGAAATGTTTTAATAAAGATTATTCTTTTCAAACTAGAGTATATACTCGTTATAAATAACGAGATCTTGCAGCAATATGTTTGATACCTTTTTAAAATTTAATTTCTTTAATAAAGCCTCTTTTAATATTCTACTATTGATCTTAATATCATTGATTACGTTCTTATTTATTTAAAAGTGTAATATTTTAAAGCTGTACGTTGATAATCATCCTGATGACGAAACAATGATTAGTATCTTCTAAACTACGAATATATACCATATTGTGTTAATAAATGATTAGTTGAGTTTCCCAACGTAAAATTGTTAAATTACCCAAAATTAACTCAATCATACTAAAACAATCTTATTTCTTTGGTGAGGATATATTTGGTATATTACTTGTGTCGTCACGTGCTTCACCACAATTACGATATTTTAATTGCAAATAATCAATAAACGATACGGTTTAAAACGAAACACGATAAATACGGATAAAATTACATATAATATAGGTTTATGTTCCATTTAAAGGCAATAAGTATCAAACTTTATTGTTTTATATCTATTAAATATTTTTAGCTCGCTGTATGTAGTATAGAAGAGCTTAAGTGTTTGTCTGTAACATTCTCGGATTGAAAAATTACCTTAACAAAAAGTTCGTTTTTTATCGCAATGATTCCGAAAATATATATATGGGATATACTTGGTGACATGTAGGTCGTTCGCTCGCTCGCAAGACTAAATTTTGTCAAATGTTCTCCTCTGAAGGTACCAAACCGATTTCAATCAAATTTGGCACACATATTGTGTAATTGCTCGATTAAACCCGCTCGCATTTTAAATTTAATCAGAGCCGTACTTTAGGAGATATTGGGTCCGCAATTTTTAAAATAAATTAAAAACAATTGAACTGTTTGTGTTTTTTTCCAGCTTGCGCGTTGTTTTGACTTATACACATGACAGTTGATATCTTAGATTGATCATTATTGGTTTGATTGTTGCTTCGATTATTTTAATTATAATACATATCATGTTTATTAATACAGAAATTCGATATGCCAAAGTTTAGGCACCAGCTCGCCGAATATGTACGTTTTATAATACTCAGAATATAAAATAGATATCTTTGATTGATTACTATGTCATTGTTGAATTGATAGTGACTTTGATAATTTTAATTATAGTACAAATATTTTTTATACAGATATTTGCCATTCGAAACTTGAGGCATTGGCTAAGCCAATGCTTGTTTTATGTATAAAGTATAATATGCACTTTGTAATTCTTCTTGCTAACTTGGTTACTATAGTTACATTATTTTGAGTTTAAGATATAGAATTACAACAGAATTTATATTAGGGTAAATAATAATTAAAATTGCAGTTAATAGTTAAAAATGTATAATTACTGTTGATGTTTCGACGTGTTTTATGTTTTCTTCAGGAGAATAATTAGTTTATATTAATTGCTTAAAGTTAGTGCGAATTCAAAACATGTTTAATATATATATTTTTAATATTTCAAAACAAAATGTGTTGTGAAGTCCAACAAAATGAGTTGTGTAGTAATAATGTATCCTATATGTGTTGTGGTTTAAATATTTTAATTAATATATAAAAACATTTTGCAGTTAAAAAAAAAAACTCTTTAAAACAATATTTCATAAGAACACAAAGGCTAAAGGTAAACGCAAGCAAAACAGGTATTTCAAATATTTACTCGTTTAAAATTACTGTTGCATCGAATAATAGAGTGGCCTTAGAACGGGCAAATATTTGCGATGATTTCCAACAAAGACTAGAAGAGCTTTTATTAAAAAACAATTTGTTCATAAACAGCAAATATTTATTAGAAGCTTTTAGTATCTTTACATGCATTTTTAAGTACGAGCAGTTAAAATGTTTTTAACTTTATCTGTAAATCTTATAGTAAATATGTATATGGTTTGAAAAGGGTAATTTTGCTTGGAATCACGTAGCAGAGTATAAAACAAAGTTCACCACAACTTCAAATGTAATTTGTGTCTAAGAATCTAATTTAATTGTTGGAGAAACTGTCTAGATTATTCCTTATATATGTATTCGTACGTCTTTTGAACGTCAACTTTGCGTAATATAGTGCGTACTTGAGTGCGTTATACCCTTAAGAAGTTTTAATATGTACTAACATCAGCTTTAGGCTTATAATATTACTGAAGAACTATATAAAATATATATTATAATATCATCAGAATTCAGATCATTTCAGTCTAAATATATATAAATTTCATATTGTATATATGTATGTATCAGCTCTTACGTAAATGGTGCATATTTTAAATTAATAATGTTATTAAAACAATTTCAAACGAAAATCAAATCCTAAACAGGTTTTAACAATCAAATTTGAAGAAGTTAAAGACTGAGATATATATTAAATACATTCGTAAGAATATTGTTTTTAATTGCACACTAGAAACCATATTGTACTAAGTTAATATATATTAATATAGGTATATATCCTCGTCGCATGAAGCAATTTTCATTTATTTTATTTTCTTAAACTTTATAATTTATCCTTCTTTACCAACTAAGTTCCAGCGTCCTATTTATTACTCGATTCTATAAAAATACCTATTTCTAGCAACGTTCCTATTAAGTAAAGAATTGCAAGCGTTTTATAAAAATACAAATTCTAGTTTCAAAATTGCAGATATACTCTAAATTGCATCATAAGTTATTTAATTGTTATCTATAGTCCGGGTACGCAAGTAACAACCATGCGTCACAGTCTAAAGTAACTAGATTGAAATTGTACGTTTACACTACTATAGAATCGAACATTTTTAAATCTAAAATATATTTTTAGAAACTTTACAATAAACTAAGTTTACAATTCATTTGTATAGGTTTGTTTTGGAATAGCCGAATAAGTTAACCACAACAAAATAACAAACGTAAAATGAAATACACAACGGTACTAAAGTAGATGTAAACGTAGCAAATGTGTACAAATTACCAACTTATATGTTTAAAAAAATGTTAATTTTCTATATTAGGTCGTGAAACTGGACTAAATAATAAATTTTTAAATAAAATTGATATTCTACGACAGTTTTTTTTTTATTTTAAATGATTTTTTATTAGTACTTTTCATTTTATTTTCAATGGTTTTATAAGCAGGAAATTTCATATTGAGAAGTTTTTAGCAGCTTTTAGTTGCGAAATGACGTAAGGTTGCCTGTGTATCTGGACTATATATATTTACATCCCAATTTATTGATGATTAATAGTATTTTAAATGAAATGAAATTAACATAGTAACAATTGATGATTTCTATCTAATATCAAACAATATAAGTTTATCTGTGTCATTGTTACATTAAAGATACTTTATCGAGAAGCACCTTAACGCTTATCTTTGAATATGACTATTATGGTGTAATTTTAAGCAAATATATAGCTATCTAATGTAAAATCCGGATTATATCGAGTCTTTAAGGATTTATTTGCCATTGAACGTCGTACTTTGCTTACACGCTAACAAAAACAAACAGTATAAATCACGAATGTAAAAAGTGTTTATATTTGCTGATTTAAAATATAAATGAGATAGTAAAAGACAAATAATGTAAAAATAGACTTTTATAGTTCAAAATATACAAAATTTTAAAACAGTTGTATAAAAAACTGGAGATCTTTTAAAATTTTGCGGATTTTGCATACAAAATTATAATTTTTCTCAGGATAAGTCTAAATATATTAATGATAAGGTCGTTTTACGTTTGTGTTTCTATATTATTGTGGTGTATTTATACAACCCGTAAAACAAAGTTGTCCAGAAATACCAACATTAAATTGTTACATAACATATATCATTATTCGTTTTCGTCCTGTAGTGTTGTCAACTTTTTAATAAAGCATTTTTATTTAATATATCCCCTGCAACTTATGAAGTTGGAAACTATAACGTATATTATTTTGTTAACTTGATGTGGTGTTTTTGGTCAAATAACATTTAAGGTGGTAGTATAACAAAGTTTTGTATAGTACATACATATATGATTGTGGTATCGATCAAATGTTCCAAAAGATATGACCCCTTGCTTTAGTTTCTGATATTGTGTCAAATACTAAATATATAGTTATATAGCATGAGGAAAGTTTGTTCGACAAGAGATTTGATTGTAACTTGTGTAATAATATATTATTGAACATACCAACTTGCTTGGTACATATAAGATGTGAATTATTTGAAACTTACGCTTTGTGATATGGAATACTACTGACATTATCACTTATAGGAAGTTAAGATTTCAAACGTCATAACATATTTAGAAAATGATAGATCACGTATAGGTATAAAGTAAAACATCTGCAGTGTTTTGCACTGGACATTCTTATACGTATTAGGCATATTTTATTTAGATAGAGAGGTTATTAAAATATTAAATTTTAAATTTTGTATATTAATAATCTCTCTAAAATATGTCCAACACGTATAAGAAAGTCCAGTGCAATACACTGCAGATGTTTTAGTCTTTAAATGAACTAAGAACCTAATCAAATATTTATATATATATATATATATATATATATATATATATATATATATATATATATATAATTATATAATATTTTACTAACCTTTGCAACATTTTTACCCTAAAACTATATGGCAAGTATTATTTCTCATACTAACGTAACCATGGAAACATAAAAAATATTAAATAGCAATTTTCTTGTAATTGGTAGACTTTTTGAAGAAAAATTTCAAACAAAAGTTGTGCATAATATTAATATCTTTCATTTTGTATACTATTATATTTTCTGTGAGTGCAACCGTATTAGAGATATTTCAGTATTCTCAAAAAATGACTAGAGTAAACATGCACTTTCGGTTTGAATATTCTTTTCAATAATAGAAGGTTTCTTACGAGCCATGTACAAGTTTTAAGTTTAAAGTGTCATGATTATAGCATTGGCAGTTTTGGCTGTAGAGCTTCATCTCTCTCTCTCTCTCTCTCACACACACACACACTAACACACATGCACGCGCGTAGACGGAATTCCGAAGATAGTCTGACTCGACTCAGGGAAGGTCAAAAGGTGTATTTCTGTTAAAATCTCGAGTTCGTAAACGTTCATGATTACAATACTTCCTTATTCGTATAAGAAAGTAAAAAAAAACAATCTATAACTGGTATTATCTATATTTCGCAAAGTATTTTCAAACTTATGCAGTTTTCTAATAATTTTATATGAATAATAGAAATTCATGCCCTAGCAAAAAAATATCCAATTCGATAGAAATGGCCCTGAAAATGAATAAGTTAATACTGCATTTGTCTAGGCTGTTGAACCTAGTTTGGCTAACAAATGAAGCAATCTAACTAGAAATGCATAGTCTCTCATCAAACACAAACACGTTGTAACTTGTTGTATCATTCATGATCTAATAAACCATAATGGCTTACCGGGTAATACAAATGGGCCAACTAAAAACTGCTGATTACCCTAACGTAATTCCATTCTATACGGCGTTGGTGGCGCTTCGCGAAGGCCGAAATTTGACGATGAAACAAAGATTGGTGTGTCACCGTTTCTGCATTATTAATATCGAATTACAAATTAATATTTGAACACAAAAGGGAATAGTTAATCACTTTCCACTTGTAAGGTGACATCTAGGCCGTTATAAGGCTGACACTAAAGTGTTATATATGGATTTTTATGTCTTCAATTATAAGGTTAATGCGCACAACGAAATATATTGCTTAAAAATATATAATATTTAATTTATTTTATAAAAGATTATTACACAAATGTGTAGAAAATATATTTCTCGTTATTATTTTAACAATTTACTCCATTAAAAGTTTAATTTTACTTTTGTGTTACACAATTTATAATGATTAACAAATTTTTATAGTTCAATCAAATTGTAATTTTAAATACATTTGTAAAGTGAATTAAAGAATAGTAATTAGAATTGAAAATAGATCAAATAGACGAATGGATGCTTAATTAGGTTAACTAATAAACAAGATTCCAGTCAATAAATAAAAATTTTATTTACACAACGTTTAGACATCAATTGTCTTTTCTTTAGAAGAATAATTTAAAACGTTAAAAAATAGATCGTCATATTTAAAAAAATAAATAAATAGGTACATAATTACAAATAAAATTCAGTTTTTAATCACACTATAAATAGTGCCTTTATTCAGCCATTTGATTTAACATGGCTAAAAAAGGTACCATTATAATTATAAATTTGATTTGTAATTATTTATTTATTTTATTTTTTTAAATATGACGATCTTTTTTAAAATTATTCGATTTAAATTCCCCGCTTAATTATTCTCCTAAAGAAGACATAAATGATGTCAAAACGTCTAGTGCAATTAAAATGTTTAACTATTAACTGCAATCCTGTTTATCATTTAACCTAAGCATCTAGAAAATATAAATTATTTAATTACTCTTAAAATTGTTATGATTACAGTAAAATTACACTAAAAACGTTAGCTTTGCTGTCTGAATGTGCAGATGAATAAATTGTGATCAAATTACAATATTGTGTATAACAATCTTATGTTCTCATAAAGTTTGAATATATCGCCTTATAATATTTTTGTATGTACGGTTTATAGTTGTTAAAATGAAGACATTCTCTTTCGCCTTTGCGTCATTCCAGAACAGACGAGACGCCTCATATAGCCGATAACATGAAACAAATACGCGTAGAGTTTTGTATAGAAAAGACTCGAGTATTATGAAAGCTATGGTATCCAAGTACTGGTGGCTGTATATGATTGTATGTGTATTATGTTTGTATAGAGGCGATGAATGATGGACTCGCATACCGTTCTTTGCACTTGCCGCATTCATTATTCAATACCATTTGCCACGAGAGCCTGTGGTGTTGTTCACAATATATACTACAGAGACTATACACGAAAAATTATTATTGCAATTCTGTTTTCATAATGTTCTACATTACAAATAACAACATACACAGCAATGTGGTTAGTTTTCAACAATATTCTAGTATATTTATATATACATATTGATGATATAAATAAAGTCAAACAAATAGATACGTTTTACACACTTAAATTTCAAATTAATTGTGATTTAATGAATCCGTAAACAGTGAAAGGTCAAAGTATCGTAACTATAGAAACCAAGATAGTTGAGAAACACCTCAGGTTACATATACCTAGACATTAATATTAGGGATAAATCACAAAACCGTAAATGTTCGGAATACATAACAGCAGAAGAAAAAAACTTCCACAACATGCAAAACGCACGTACACAAAACCGCTAGTTTCTTTATTTTTGAGAGGTATTCGCTAGTTCAATAATAGTTGTACGATCGCGCATTTATAACAGGTTTTCGCAAATTTTATTACGTCTGATAATTGTTCGGCTTATGTATACACAATTTCGTACGTTTAAATTCGTTTATTTTATACTTGAGCCATCGTTGGTGTATGGGAGTGAATGTTGAGTTTGGCAAACCAAGCATAAAAAGCGTGTGACTGCTGTGGAAATGACACTTTTAAGAGGTATTTGTGGTGTTTTAAAAAGAGATAGAAAGCGAAATAGGTGGAGTATTGCGATATTGTAAAAAATGTCGTACGTAGAATAGATGAGAGATAAATGAGATGGTATGGTCATGTTGAGATAATGTCGAATGAAAGATTGACGAAGGAGACTTACGCGGGGTCGTTTTCGGCATAAGTGAATAAATATGATTTAGAATGAATTGTGTGAAATGAAAGTTGTGAGCAAGCGGAATAGAAGAGTGTGCCTGAAGAATTTCTTGAATTTGAATGAAGCAAAGGAAGTTTGTAGAATTGGGAAAGATTGGTAAGATGTGAATGGATGTAAAGGGGTTTTTATAACCCCATTTTATGGGAATAGACATGAAGTTATGTATGTATTTATGTTATGTTTCGATTTTTATGATTATTTTATCAATTCAGTTTTAAATAAAACTGCTATAATTATTGATGATTAGATAGACATGTTTAAGCTTCTACGGACGGAATATGTGCTTCCTCTCATTTTATCAACATTAAGTTTATGACCAAAGATTTAAGTAAATAATAAAGTAACAATGTACAAACATCTGTTTGTATTTTGTTTTAAATGGGCTTAAAGAAAATTTATATGTTTGGTGCGTGAAGTACGTGTCCCCCTTTGATCTAATGGCTACGCCAAGAAGGGAAAGTCGAGTTTCTTGGACTGTATTTATTATTTTCCACGTAGGGTCATGTTTATTGGTTAGGTGTACCAATGTAGCTCTTTCTGGTGCTTGTGAAGATTACAGTATCATCATAAATCGTGCTATACGTAGAGCTCAGGTGTACGCCAACGCTAGGTCACGAGATATTAAAAAAGCTCCTATGTATACGCCCACATTTTCTTGTATAAAAATCTACGGCATTTTATATGACACATATCGGTCATTTTATAGTGCAATCTAGCGAAAAATCGAATTTTTATTACTGATTTTCTAACCGCGGACCTCAACACTGGTTATAAACATTTTATCACACTGACTTAGTTTTTTCTTTTATTTACGTGTACCTGCCAATTTGTGCTACCTGATTCGCCTATATCTATATGAAGTTTGAACATTTTATTTTCTTTATACTTCCTAATCTAACGTCGTTTATCCAAAGAATATTGAACTCTCAGAGATGTTAGTCTCGCGATACTAGTCATAAGAAGCTTTATACTTTATGTCTAATAAGATTTTTGCTACCATTTCAAATTACTTTTAATATTTTCCGCACTGGAATTGTGTGTGTAAACAAATGTGTGCTAATTATGTATCTAATGATATGCCTGTTATAATAGTGTTGTTAGTTTATTTGACGTATCGAATTATTTCGTATCGGTGGTTTCCGCAACATAACATGACACCGTTATAATTAACCTACGATACTAACACGATCGTCATATTTACTCGTGCACCAGAAACACAACATTCAATTTTAATTTCATTTTTTATTCATTCAATTTTTGTTACATTTAAATTGCGGCAAAGGGTTGATATCTATCTTAATTTTAATTATTTTATAAAATGTGTTTCTAATGGTAGACTATTGAGCTCAATTTGATTATTTAAAATTTAAAATAATTAAATAATAGAATTATTTAAGTTACGTGTTGGCACCCATCCTGGTGACGAAACAAAGATATGTTATCTATTGTTTTGTACACTATATATTCAATGTTCCAGCACGCGCCTTGGTCTCTAGAAAATGAACTCGATCACTTGATTCGTAAAACCGCGTTTGGTGCGGTTACATCTTGTGGAAGTAGTTTTCCCTGCTGTGATGTATTCCAAACATGTATTGTTTTACGTTTTCGTTGTTTACTTCTCATATTAATATAACATCTAGGCACATATGATATGCAACCCGCAGGGTTTATAAATTGCCTTGGTTATTTTTACAATTTACGCATTCAATTACTTACAACAGAAATTATATTATCCAAGTGAAATAATATAGAACGTAGATAAGAAGAGAGCTTGATGTTTGTTCATTTTTATGTACAATGCGAAGAGCTTAAGCATTCGTTCGTGTGTAACACATTTCTAAAAACATTTAGCGATTGCAAAAAGGTATATATTAAACTGACAATAATTCATATAAGCTGGTCACATGACATTCGTATTTGTATATTATGAACTTCCCACGTAGTGTGACCAACCTAGTCGTGTATGCTGCAGTATTGAGCCTGTAAAATGCATCTTCATTATAAATGCATATAACCTAATTATACTTACGACAATTCTAATGATATTTATGTTTCGTTAAATATACGTTGTCGGAAGAATGTATATTTTTAGTTTCTTATACGAAGTAATCATGAAAAGTCTAGAATTAGAGATTTTAACGGAGATACACGTTTTGACCTTCCCTGAGTCAAGTCTATTTTCGTAATTCCGTCTGTGTATGTGTAATTGCTCTACAGCCAAAACTACCAATGAATCAATCATGAAACTTTAAACTTAAGATTTATATATGGCTCGCAAGAAAATCTTCTATTTTTGAAAAGAATACTCAAACCGGATGTGCATGTTTGTTCTAGTCATTTATTGCGGATTCTGTAATATCTCCAAAACGGCTGCACTTACAGAAAATATAGCAGTATACAAAATGAAACGTATTAATATTATGCACAACTTTTATTTGAAAGTTTTCTTCAAAAAGTGTACTGATTACAAGAAAATTACTATTTAAATTTTTAAATGTCTTATTTATGTCCATGGTTACGTAAGTCTGAGAAATTATACTTATGACATATAGTTTTTAGTGTAAAAATGTTTAAGTTGTCAGGCATATTTATTATAAATAGTATATAAATATATTTTGTTAAGTATTTAGTTTGAAGACTAAAAAACATTCGGCCATAATAATTTCTAAAACAACGTAATAAATAATTATATTTTCTTGAATTTTTCAAATTTTATATTTTAATATCCTTCCTATCCAAACAAAATATAACCTACTACGTATAAGAAAGACCAATCCAAGACACCATATTTTCACCGGTTTTCAGTAATTTACAGACATTGGTATAAATATGAACATGTCATTGTCATTCGCTTCTTTAGTTTTAAATCTTAAATATGAAGATATTTAAAACACAAATGTTTATTTTTATTTAATTTTATTAAAATATGTATATAATGTGTAGTGAAAAAATAACCTTTCCACTTTAGACTTGGCGTTTTGATAGCGGTTCCCTTTCATGACTATTTCGTATACATGTATGTATAACATACATTAAATATGAGATATGATTATAGATTAAAATTTAAAATATGCATCATACAACTGTCAACTTAAAATATATTTTAATATGACCACCTCAATTAAATATGTATGTACGACCACTTTTAGTTTTAAAGAGATACTTACATAGGTATATATGTCTGATTTACAAAAATCTGTCCATTTGCTATAAATAAATAAATGTTAACTATGGTTAAACTAATTGTTCTTATTTATATAACATTTTTGAAACGGGTGTTTTGAAAGCGCGTAGTGACGAAAACGGATTATGCGAGGTCGCGTATAACAAGGGGCTGCTGCATCGGTGAATTATGTTGGATATACATTTCAAAGTAAAATTATTAGCTGGTTTAATTTATCGGTTCATTACTGTTATACAAAACCGTTTTTGTGTGTGATTTATCAGTGTTTCACATCGCTCGTTCACACAGTGAAAAACGATTCTTTTTCACTATAGTTTGAAGTATCATTGGTCTAGTACCTAAGCTTTTGATGTAGCGTTTCTTTGTAAACCTTTGCATATGTGTCACTTTTGTGCTATGGTACACATACATATGTATGTATTACGTCACAAAATATAAATCTATACACACTGTTCTTTCATCTATCTATGTATGTATGTAGTACATAGACGTTAGTATCGTAATGCATATGATTAAAAATATTTTCCTATACCTACTAAATAATTGATTTTGTACTATTTTACTAAAAAGATGTCAAATTGATTTCGTTTTGAAATATTTTAATTCAAAATCTTTTTTTTGTTACATTCTAAAACTTTAAACTGCTTTATAACAACTTAATTTCTTGTGACGTGCGCTGTATAGTTTTATATATCCGTGGTTCGCTCCCAGACATATGCAATCCGCAGTGTGTGCTTGCTATGTTATAGTTTACGAAATTAATAAATCTATCACTTTTTCTATTTAAATGCTATATACAGAACAATGAACTGTATGCGATACAGGAATTTGAATCTGAATAGAAAATTGTATTCGTTTTTTGTGCAGAAAAAAGAATGGAGTATTTTTTTAAGAGAACGAACACTTTTATTAAATTTGAATGCTAAACCTGTAATTAGATTTAACGCTATGCGTACATCGGTTATTAAAGAGTATATCGCCCAGTTAAATTATAAAGAAGTAGTTTCAGAATACCTGTAATTATAAAGGCATTGAATAAAAACGACCCCGACGGTATTGTTAATGCAATTATTATTATTATTATTATATTTCGCATGTTCCAGAGTGATACAAGCAATGATATAATGGAAACCACCACGATATAATTACTTTCGGCTTACCATTTAATTACAAACGAAGAGCCTGCTCTCGACTCTATATACAATTAATGTCATTATTATTACTTTTTTTATTAATAATGTTCAAACTTCAAATCTTATCATTTATAATGAAAAATAGATATACATTCGAGTAATTAATTATAAAAGAAAATCGTGTAATATCTTTGAAAATAAACCAGTAATTAAATTTCCATTGTTATTGATTAACTGAACAATTGAATGACTAATGCCCGTATATTTTCAAAATAATGTAACTATGACAACCAAATAAGGTAAATAGTGTCGCAGGTTGCATACGTCCAGGCGTAATTAATAACACGGGATAAACTATGAAAATGAAAACTTTTACAATATTAAAATATAATAAATATAAAAAACAAGCATTGACATTGCGAATTTCTGTATAAATATACCTACTTTAATCCTCAATATCACTGACATTTTTGACAGCTGTCGATTAAAAAAGATTTTATCAATTTCATTTAGCAATGCGAAAATGGTGTTAGCAGTAACATCAAATCAATGTTTTAACAATTATTAAATATTTTTCAACGGTGTTACGTTTTCATTTTTGAAAAAAATATATCAAGATCAAAAACATATTGTAATTTCTTGTAGATTATTTGGTATTTTCAACAAAAAATGCGGGACCCAATAACTCTGTAAGTAAAGAGTGTAGTGGATGTAAAATGCTATCGATACAAATTGTGTGCTCATAGATTATGTATACTAAAGTTTGTGTCAATCCGTTCAGTATTTTAAGAGAAGAAGGAGCGACAAATTTTAGTCTTACGGGCGAGTGAACGAGCCAGCGAACGACTACTAACATCCAAGTATATGAGTTATTTTAGTTTTTTGGATGCAGGACGTTGAAAGACGAACTTGTTGTTAAAGATATGTTTCAATCCAAAATACACCGAATACTTACGCTCATTAAAAACATAACTAGCGTTAAAAACGATTGGGATTAAGTTTATTTAACGGCTGTTTTAGATATGATTTTTCAAATATTTAAGTAGGTCTCTGTGTATTATTGTATTATTTTGTAGTTACATTAAACATTTTATTGTTTAGATAATTAAAAATATATAGCGTATTTATTATTTTATCAATCTTTTATAATAATAAAAACACTAATTGTAAAACCTAAATGATATCACAAAGGCCGAAAATAGGCTCAACGTTTCTAATTTCACTACTAAATTATAATAGTAAGCGTAACCCTAAATAAACATTACAACAGTATGTTCAATCATTATTATCGCTAAGCACATTTGTAATTAAATGAAAATACATCGCATTTAAACATTTAATAATATTTACAGATTGGCTACAATGAAATTATAAAATTGTCGTAATTGGAATAATTAACTTAATAACTATTTTGGGTTTTGATATGCGACGTATCATGCCACAATCAAATTCTCACCTATGTAACGGTACACCTTTGGGGTATGCAAGCTCATAGGATATACAAAACCAAACTACATATATGTAATTGTTAATTGTATGTAACAACAGTTACAAGGTTGTTAACGGAACATCATACATTACAATTAGCATATACCTACAGTTAATAATATAGGTGACACAAATATATCACGGTTATAGGATTATTTCGCAAAAAAAATACGTTAATATTGTGACACCTGTCGCTATTATTTTTACTTTTTTAATTTCTTGGGCGTTGCATAAAAGAAAATTAGTATTATAAACATGAACATTATTAATATATTAAAGATCGCTGAATCGATTTTAACTTTTTAACTATTTTTGTGTACATATACTTTCTTATACGAATGTATATAAGGAAGTATTGTAATCATGAACATTTTCGAACTCGAGATATTAACGGAAATACACCTTTTGACCTTCTCTGAGTCGAGTCCGATTATTTTCGGAATTCCGTCTGTGTGTGTATTTACAGCCTAAACTACCGATGCTAAATTTGAAAAAACTTAAGACTTGTATATGGCTCGTTAGAAAACTTTCTATTTCTGAAAAGAATATTCAAACCGGAAATGCAAGTTCACTCTAGTAATTTTTTGAGAATTTTGCATTATTTCCAAAACGGCTGAACTTGCAGAAAATATAGTAGTATACAAAATAAAAGATATTAATAATATGCATAACTTTTGTTTTTAATTTTTTTTCAAAAAGTCTACAAATTACAAGAAAATTGCTATATAATTTTTTTAATATCTTATTTATGTTGCCATGGTTACATAGGTATAAAAAATTTTACTTTCCACATAGTTTTAGTGTAAAAGTGTTTCGAACGTTAGTAAATTATTAAAAATATATATATAAATATTTTGTTAGGTTCTTAGTTGATTTAAAGACTAAAACATCTGCAGTGTATAGCACTGGACTTTCTTATACGCATTAGGCATATTTTGATTAGTCGAAAGGTTATTAAAATACAAAATTTAGTATTTTAATAACCTTTTTATCTAAACAATATATGCCTAATACGTATAAGAAAATTTAGTGCAATATACTGCAGATGTTTTTGTAATGTGTATATATATATATATATATATATATATATATATATATATATATATATATATATATATATATATATATATATAACGTAAAAACTCTATAGGTAATAAAATAGTATATATTAAGAAAAGTATCTGGTTTAATTTAAAATATTAAAATACTTGTTTTTACGAAAATTCAAATTATAAATGATTTCAAACTGTGTACACGTACAAGTTCATTACCCAATCATGAGAAGAAGTATTCACAAACCCTATCAATTGTTTATACGAACTTCAATTTATACTAATGTTTCTTGATAAGTTACCCTGAGGCATTAAAATATTCAACACTTCTCTTGAAAGATCAACTGATCATTTTTTAATGCAGACTAAGTAAAGGTGTATTCCCATTTCGATTTGTATACAAATCCATCAAACGTCCCTTAATTTTGCACGGTGATTATGATTCTATTTGAATGTGACCATCTAATTTCATGTAAAACTACCCTTTAGGGATCAGGCCTAGGGCTTTGCCCTCATCTCCTCTGGATAGCTGACATTACGAACGCATGCATCATGAATTGTGAACCTTAGTTTAAACCGCATTGTGTCGCTATGTGATTATTAACAAACCTAATTAGGGACAGAATACCTGACACCTCATTCTACGAGTAATTTAAACTGAATCTTATTAGCTATAAAATTTATTTATATATATATATATATATATATATATATATATATATATATATATATATATTTACTACGTATAAGAAATTCCAGTGCAAGACACTCCAAATGTTTAATTCGTAGATAATATTTGATTTTAAATAATTATGATTTGTTTAATATGTTTTAAAGTTACTCTATCACATTGCAACAAATAAATAAACAATGCTCTATTCATAAAAATATATTCAATTTACTTCACTAAAAGAATTAAGATCGGAAAATTATTTGATTTGATAAAGAAATGCACTATTTATAAATTGATTATATTCATTTTTGTCATAAATTAAATTTCATCACGCACATGTTATTGATTAAAATAATTGTTACATGGTATTAAATTAAATCGAAAACATATCCAATGAATGCATTCGAATATCAATCAGTGTCACTGTAAAGGTACTTTAATAACATAATGAACATTCAGAATGATTCTTTTCAGTGAAAAAATGAAACATCATTTGTTTCCCTATACAAATTGTTTACAAGAATCAGAAAATTCATTTTTATTTCATTTTCAATTTGAGTTTGAATCACGTGCGGGATTTTTTTGTTTAACAATGATAGTTGGGCGTGTCCGGGTAATTTTGAATATTTAATGCAATCGATATACTTCTTCAATTGCTATTATACGACTTAAAAGTAGTTGAGAATGCATTATAAGTGCATTGGACGTTATTTAGGTTATCGACATTATTTATATAAATAGTTAATTATTGAGTTTCGATATATTTTCGTCGATGGTTCAAGTGGCTTTTGTAATTTCCGTAATAGAAAAAAGAAACTGTATTTGGTGGTAAATATTTGTAGAAAAACCGAACAAAGAAAAAAGGGCAATCAAGTTGATTAGTACGTCTGTGATATTAATACAAATTGCAAAGCGTCGTGTGGACATTTCGCCATTTCCGTGTGAGATAATTTGTCAGATGAGATGTTTAGTTTATAATCGTACACAGAAATAGAGATTCTAAACATATATGTATGTATGTATGTATGTGCAGCGCAACCCTATACCGAATAAATGTGTGTTAGTGGCGGATATTGCGTGCAAGCTAGGTCGCCGGAAATGGCCTCTCTATTAAGTATCGTGTTGGTGAAAAGACGACCTTCGACACGATTTATTTTCACCTTTCTTGTAATATGTTCAAGTTCTGTTCTGCTTAGGTTCACTCACATCAGCACAGCGCAAGATCTTTTACCTTTTCTTTTACTTTTACTTTTTTTTACTGCTGAGTATTATTTTTATTATACGCTGAAGCCTGGAAAGGCACATACAGTACCTGTACTATTTATATTGTAACTCGCTATTGAATCGATATTGTACAATATTAATTGTTATTAAATTGATTTTTCGATCGTATTTTATTAAATTTTTACTTTTATATACGAAGTATAAGAAAGTTTAGTAATCATGAAAGATTTCCAACTCGAGATTTTAACGAAAATACTCCTTTTGACCTTCTCTAAGTTGAGTCTAATTATTTTCGGAATGACGCCTGTGTGTGTGTATGTGTGTGTGTGGAAAAACATCCAGCCATATTAATTTCTAATATAGCGTAATGAATAATGATATCTTATTGAATTTTTAAAATTTCATATTTTAATAGCATTCCTATTAAAATATATCTACTACGTATACGTATAAGAAAGTCCAGTGCCATGTAAATCAATACTATTTTTAAGATGACGCATATGTATGTGAACGTTATAATCTAAAACAATGATTATGAAAATAATTGTTTGCATAATATTAGTTAGATTTTACTAATCATATTTTTTGTTATATTTAGATATATATCTAGAAATAATCTAGTTTGATTTGAATACACGAACAATTCTCCATATTGATTAACAAAAATCTACGCGAAAAATCCAATCATTTCATATATGGACAAAATTTAAACGAAATACCGTGCAAAAAATCACAAATCGAGATCAATTTTGATGAAAATTGAACTGACGCTTCCAATGCCCACTAAAATCCAAAATAAAACCGGACAAATGAGAAAGCAATTTCCCATTAAAGAGTTACGAACAGAAAATAAATATTATAAACCAAATTAAATATAATAAAAAAAAAAACGAATAAAAATCTGTTGTTCGAGATATTTAGTTTTTGTTTGTAACAAAGAATAATGAAAATATACCACGCGCAATAACCGTATTGTTACCGTTTTGTGTATAACAAAAAAAATAGAAATAATATATATGTATAAATACACAAATATAGGTTAAAGCGAATAATTTATAAAAATAAAAAATAGTTTGAAAATTATTTCTTAATGATCTCGGTCTAGAATTAATTGCGTGAATATTATTCTGAGTCTATAAATAGTAAAAAGTGCATTTTAAATTGCATAGAGGCATAGACTATAGTTTTCTGTGATACCTCCGCGTGATACATACATACATACATATATTCAAACTCGAAACCATTATTTGTGCTGGTCATAAGTTAGTTAAAAAGCTCATACATTTATTCAACACTTCTTCGTGGACTTACTTAGTTTTATAGTCTAGTTGGCATGGATAACTTTTTTTTTTGATTTTGTTTCAAATATTTACACAGTTATTCGTATCCTCGACGAACGAAATTCTTCTTTTTTTTTCGTTTTACGATATAGGTACTACCTCACCATTATATTCAGTTTAACTTCTGTAAACGTTCAATATTTACTGTTTAAAATTTTTATAAGTTTCTGCATGTTTAACTATTTTCCGCTATTTAAATTTTAAATAGGCTCCCAGTTGCCCCTCAAACTGGTGCCCTGTTTAATGTTAGGGGCTTAAATGTGCACATGTATGCTAGTTCTGGTCCCTTTTACAATAAATAGACAACATAGGAATTGAGATGGGACCAGAAGTAGCACTTAAATGATATAAATGTGTGCGATTACTTCCGTAGCTCCATTCCGGCGCTACAAGGTGTTTATCCGGAGATGAAAAGACCGAAAATTGAATAGATGACGTGTATACTGCATAATAAATTAATTGAAATGAAGTGTGTTCATTCTTATAAATAAATCATAATTTATGTATAATGTTTCTTTTTGTATCAAGCAAAAATAAGATAAAGTACATCTAGTATTTTGAGTGCCTAATATTTGTTTTTGATTTGAGGATATTTGAAAACACTACGAAATCACATTTGTAAATATGTTTCTATGTTACATGAATTCATCACCAAACCCTGCAAAATATTATGACAATATGACAGAATCAAATTTACACCATATCATATACTCGCACAAATATGAAATGCAAACGCTTTTATTTTTATGACGAAATGGATTTTGCTCAAATTGTATGAAATGAAAACCGTACATATATCATATTTTCTTTCGTATTTAAAAAAAAAAACTATTTATACTTCTCTCTCCTTAAATAATAATAGATCTCTTATTTAAAGAGAGAGAAGTATAAATAAGTATTTTTTACTCATTTAGTAAACAACAAATTTATTTTCTATAGTCCGGGTACGCGCTACGCAAGCAACAACCTTACGTCACAGTAAAAAGTTACTAGATTGAAATTGTATGTTTACACTACTATAGAATCAAACATTTTAAAGCTAAAATATATATTTTTTAGAAACTTCACAATAAACTAAGTTTACAATTAATTTGTAAGTTTGTTTTTGAATAGCCGAATAACTTAACCACGACAAAATAACTAACGTAAAACGAAATAAACTACGCTACTAAAGTATATGTAAACGTGGCAAATGTGTAAAAATTACCAACTTATAAGTTTAAAAAAATGTTAATCTTCTATATTAGGTCGTGAAACTGGACAAAATAATAATTTTTGATATGAAATTGATATTCTACAACAGTTTATTTTATTTTAAATAAATGTTGATAAGTACTTTTCATTTTATTTTCAATAGTTTTTTAAGCCAGCAGGAAATTTCATGTTGATAAGTTTTTAGCAGTTTTTGTTTATTTTGTTTTGTTTATTTTGACGTAAGGTTGTCGCCTGCGTATCTGGACCATATTAACAAACATTCATTTTGTGATATCATAAAATATGTATTGGTAATATTTTCATTTGTCAGAATACCAGTTCAAATTCGTGATACCAGAAATTAATTTTGTGCTACCGGGTATTCATTTTCTAAAAACACTAAATGAGTTTTTGTGTTATCAGAAAATAACATGAATTTTTGGTATCAGAAAATGAATTTTTAATACCAGAAAATAACATAAATTTTCGGTATCAAAAATGAATTTGTGTTACCAGAAAACAACGAATTTCCTGTTTCAAAATTTTTATTTCTGGTCATCTAAAAGATAATTGTAGTATAGATTCAAACTTTTTATATATGAGTAACTTAAATATCAAAATTCTGAGAACAACGCTTCTAAATACATCTTACTAAAAATTAACGAAATAAAAGCTGTGAACTTTGTAATTAAAATAACATTCTGTTAACAAAAATGATTTTCTGGTAATTACAATATGATTTTCTGGTAATACTAAATAACTACGATCCGTAGTTTTTATGATAGTCAATTTATCGTGTATTACTACCATTATTTATAAACCAAATAGAAATTACGAATACATATAGTTTGCATAGCACTCTAAGGTAAATGTACAAAATGTATAACCACTATAAACATTTACAAAATAACACCACTTATGCTGAAACCATAGAGTTAACAAAAGAGATATCCTCAGGTGGTGTGTATAAGTTTCCTCATTATTAGGACTGCCACCATTGGCGCTGTCACCAAACTGACTCACTTAATTTGTTCACTTAATTTTACCCTAAATATATTGCTACCATCTATTTCGGTAATGACGACCATATACTTTCGTTATAACTACGATTAACTTATTTTTATTTCTATTTATTTAATCGCAACCTATTTTTCTTACAAACATTGAACAATCATTTTATATGATTAGCGTTTTTTATTTTATTTTATTTTCTGAAGCAAACTTTCGCTCATCTAAAACTACTTACTTGAAGCACCCAAACACGGTCCTGTATATGTGAATCTTGGTAATCCACGCAAGATGACCACACGAACCGAGTTATACCGGTTGATAACCAAGATTACCTATCCACCTGGTGGTGATAACACGCACACAACGCCACTCGTATCTCTTTTGTTCCAAATATTTTTGTGTGGATGTGATATCAATCTTCTAAATAAACAATTGGGTTTTCTACCCTATCACAGACACTAGTTCGTGATGTGTCAGTCCACAGACATGTTGACAACACATCTCAGTTTTTCCAAAGAAAATCTATCTCAATATTGAAACACTACTCTTAATTTGTTCATGTTGCTAGATTATTAAAGTGGTTTTCATATGAAATACTTTGAAGCATATGATGTCTTTTTTTTTTATTCAGAAAAATTTGTTATAAAAACATAAAATATATATTTATTTTTAAAAGAATAAAACAATATTTATTTAATTAAAAAAATTTGGACTTGCATTGTTTTTTAGTGTTTTACAATTTTAATGAATTTCACAAAAATATATAGGTAATCATATATTTCTGTAAAATTTTGTGAAATTCGTAGAACTCATAAAAAAACACTAAAAACACTAAAAAACAAGCATTGGCTTTTAAATCCTGTCCTTTTTTTGAGGTCCTAATATTTCCTGAAGTACAGCTCTGATTGAATTTAAAATGCGAGCAGATTTATTCGGGCAGCCAAATAATATGTATGCCAAATTTGGTTAAAATCGGTTCGGTAGCTTCAGACGAGAAGATTTGACAAAATTTGGTCTTGCGAGCGAGCGACATGTTATCAAGTATATGACATATTTATATTTTCGAAATCAGGGCGATAAAGGACAACAAACTTTTTATTACGGAAATTGTTCAATCCGAGAATGTTATAGACAAAATATGCAAACAAACACTTTTTAAGTTTTTCTGTACTACGTACGGCGAACTTAAAATTCAAGTCAAAATAAATATTTAAATGTATTAAAAAAAAATACAAATATTCTGTATTTATTATATACATAAGTAATAAAAATAATAAATGGATTTCGTTTGCATTTGTAAATAATAGACAAATACAGTAAATTTTGTTTGTTTCAGGTTACCCCCAACCAACATACAGATGGATAAAGGATGGTACGGCTCTAGGCGATTTTTCTTCCGAGCATTTTTACCGAATTTTAAATACGAGAAAAAGCGACGCTGGTAGCTACCAATGTATAGCAAAAAACGAAGTTGGTTCCATATTTAGTGAAAAAATCGACGTGACTGTTGCATGTAAGTATTTTTTATTTATATCTTGTTTAAAAAAAATCATGCAGCAAAATATTGCTGCATGATTTTATATACTTGAAGGGATATATTTTTTAAAAACATAACATAAAGGTAGTAGAACGAAAACAGTATTTAAAAATAAATTTTTAATTTAGTTGTAATTTAAAAAAGAAACTTAATTAATTATTATAATTACATGCTTTCATGTAGAATATAAACTTATCTAATATTTAAAATTCATATCTACTAAATTAATAATGTCTATTAATTACATGTAGTCACTTTGCAAAGACTAATTAAGTATATCTTAATATAAAATCATTTTTGATCGAATAGATATGGGTTTATTCGAAGACCTATCCGAACGTACCGTGGACGTTATATCGGGTGGTGCTGCCATCTTGGATTTACCGCTAATAGAATCCCATCCTTCGCCATCAGTAACGTGGCAAGCAGACGATGGTTCTTTACCATATAATCAAAAATATGCAGACACTGATTCACATCAGCTGATTATTTTATCAGCAGATGAATCCGACCAAAAAGCATATAGGTAAATTAGCAATCATTGCTAATTATTTAGTAAATATATGTAGTTCTGCAAGATGAATCTAAAAGTATTTAAGAGACCTACATTTTTAATAAATACATTTTTTAGCATAAATACATTTTTTTTGTAGGTTCAATAGATGATAATTTGTTAAAATATAATAAATTCTTTCAAATTTTTACAGATTCTCTTTACAGAATTACAGATTTGCTCTGAATCACATCATATTTAATCAATTTTATCTGTTAAAAGTTTGTTCCGTTATTGTAACCATATAGTTATGTATGATTTAACATACATATATTAAATATTAATACGGATCGTGGTTATGCGCAATATTTTATTATTGTTTTCATAAGTATAGTTCACTAAATATAGCTCTGTGGTTGAAATGTGCAGAAATAAAATAACTATAACATAAATAGTACAATCTATGCAAAAAGTTGATTTAAAAATAATAACCCTATATTATAAAATTATAAAGAAATTTTAATTTTTTTAAAAATTAATATAGTAGTTACTTTATTTGTAAATTTATGTTTATAACGCGTGTTATATTATTATAATCATAGTCACAATGTAATAAAAATAATGGCATGATTATAATTAGAGAATTTAATTTTAATTGTAACTTTTTAATTTAGGGCTAGAGCAATAAATACGCAATTAGGTAAAGAAGAAAATAGCGCATATATAAGACTGAATGTTATTGGAGATTCACAAAAAGAAATCGCTCCAGAAATCATAATTAAACCAGAAGACTTAAACGTAACCAAAGGCGAGCAACAAGTTAAACTGTATTGTATTGCAAACGCAAGGTAAAAATACTCAAAGTGATTCCCAAACAACTTTTTATACGTAGATTACTTTTATTATCAATTCTAACATTCAAGAAAATAGTTAAAATAATTCAAGGCCGTTCAAAACGTAATTTGCATTTAATTTGATAGCAATTTGACTACGTATAAAAAAATATAAAAATACATATCGAGCATAAAAATTCTTAACTCATACATTTTGTTTAGACCCTTACACGAATTAGAGACACTATGGTTTAAAGACGGTATTCCTGTTGAAAACTCTGGAATAAGTTACAATCTTAACGACCCATGGAACCGAACCCTAGGATTGCTCTCAGCTAACTTAACCCATACAGGAAAATACACGTGTAAAGTTAGAATTCGAACAGGAGGTTTTCCGACGATTTCCTCATCGGCAAAAATTATCGTGCATGAAAAACCGTCATTTATAAGTCAACTTAAAACGGAAACGCTGGGGGATTATGGGACAATGGTTACAATCTCTTGTGATTCAATTGGGGTGCCTTCACCCAATGTGACATGGTATAGAAATACGAAAAAAGTTGACGCCGCTACTGGTGGAATAGGAAGGTAAATAAATTTGAGTTTTTTATTTTTATTATATTTGTAAGGTAACTATATTATTACATCCATGCAAAATAGTATATGTGGGTCGATCATTCTACAGATTCAGGCATAACTTTACAGACACAGTCAAATGTGGAAGAAATTGCTAAAATACATTTTATTCGCTGAAATAAAAATTTGATATTTTAGTATGTTATTCACAAAGATTCAATCTATAGGTGCGTCATCTGTTGGTATCTTTTCGAAGTGTGTATTATATCGACAGTTTGCAACACTGGAGCGCTTGACATTGATAGAGATGTAGTATCAAACTTCCGGTGTACTCTCTTCAATAAAGTAACAATCATTGAACAATATTGAACAGTGCAGTTTTAATAGCGATTTCAAAAAGAAACAAACAGATGGATTATATATATATATTTTGTTTAATATTGATGATTAAAGTTTGTATTAAAAGCATAGATATTTTAAATCGAATATTGTTGCTTGTTAAATATTTTTTTGATTACATTTTTATGTCGACCTATTGTGGAAATGGATCGTTTTAATTTGTTTAATTTAATTTTAAATTAGATATACAATAGAAGAAGACAATTCATTAGTGATAAAAAAATTGAAAATGGAAGACTCGGGGATGTATCAATGTTGGGCTCGAAACGACGCAGGCGAAGATTCGATTTCAACTTGGTTAAAAGTTAAAAGTAAGTGTGTATTTTCGTAAATAAATCCTAGTAAATCAATCGTCTAATCATATATTATATCATTTGCAATCATAAACAGAGTTAAGCCGAAAAACGCGAGCCGCTTATCCCAATAAAGTTGTTAGAGTTCGTGCGTCCAATGAACGACATTATCGTAACTTCCGTTTCGATACTGGCTGTAAGATCACAAAACTAACCAATACAGATTTGCACACTTGCAACAAATAAGTAGATTAGTTTTGCAAGATTGTTTTTATTATTTCAATTACAGTCAATGTTTAAATTATATTTATAATTTTTCGTTTGCACATGCTGCTTGCACCGCTGCTCTAATATTGAGACAATTAGTAAAATATATGTTTTTTATTATTATTATTATTATTTGTAGATTTATTTTAAACTTCGAATTATTATTACTAGTGTAGTATCGTATTACATTTCATATTATTTCTAGAAAGATTGCATGAATTATTTAAATTCAAAAACACGTATTATTCAAATTTTCAGTAAACATATAAATGATGTTTCATTTCTGATTTAAGTAATCTATTTTTAAAACCAGATATCTCCATAAATAATAACCTACAATAGGAGATGACCGCTTTTGAGTCTAATCGACAGTTTCTCATAGCAGTTTGTGTTTTGATGATCGCTTTTGATTATTATTCTCGCACCGCAGATACAAGTTTTCTTTTGTTTTGGAGATAGCCGGTTTTGAAAATAAACGACTCATTTATAAATCTAATATTTTATAAACATGTTTTTACTTTATTTATATACGTATTTCATGGAACATGTGCACATTTACCAGTTAATATATGTTTTCATATTAATTTTAACATAGACTGAAAAATATCAATTTAAATCCCCTTACACATGCATATGTATTTAATATTTTCTCAACAAAATATTATTGAGAAAATATTAAATACGTAATAATTTGGCGCATTAAGTCTTTTTTATAGAAAACAAACCCTATATTTTTTATATAGTATATTCTAGCCTGAAACCGTGTCTTTAATATGAATTTTTGAAAAATGACTACATACATTTTATCATTTTTTAAATTAAATAAACAGCACATGTCTGTGCATGATCACATATTAAATGTTAAAACAATTTCCAAGATAAACTGCAATATATTATGTGTAATATAAATCTTCCAGCTTCCCAGCCAGTTATGGAAAACGCGCCCATAAACGTAACAGTTCTGGATGGTAAAGATGCTACCATAACATGCAGAGCATTTGGAGCACCAACCCCAAACATAACTTGGGTTTACAATGGTAATTGTATTTTTTTGTTTATTTCTAATTTGTTTGTTAAAGTTAATTGAAACAATTTATATTTAAAAAATAATCAAAATTTTGTCTAATGTAAATAACAGCATTTTGGAGCTAACAGCACAATTTTGTGTGTTGTCAATATAATATTTATTGTTAGTTCATTAACAATGTTTGTGTTGTGTTTGTTTGATATTAACCATAGGTGACCAACCAGTTGAATTGTCGGGGCGGGTTCAAGTTTTGGAAACGGGTGATTTGTTAATAGCTGCTGTTAGGTCTGCGGATGCAGGTCAATACACGTGCATTAGATCAAATGAAGCTGGTGCGGTTGAAGGTAGTGCTTACCTTGGTGTTTTAGGTAAGTTTTGCTTATATTTAAATAAATTGTTATTGCTTTTATAACAAAAAGAACATATTTGTTTTAACTATTGTGCAAGTTTTTTTTAATAAAAATAATTCTTGAATATGTAGAAATATGTATAGAAATGAAAATATTTACTTTCAAAAATATGCTTTTTTATTAGAGTTCGTTCTTACAAATATTGATTTATGTATGTCCTTTGTACAATATGCGCAATTAATTTTGATATATTTCTTTGCAGTTAGGACTCAAATAATTCAACCACCGGTTGATACGAAAGTCCTACTTGGCCATACAGCTACGCTACAATGTAAAGTTTCAAGTGATCCTACTGTCAAATTTAGACTTGAATGGTTCCACAATAAACAGTAAGTTAACCATTCCCAGTAAGTATTTAGTCGCATGTAACATCTGCGCAACATATCAGAGACATAAGAACATGTTACTTCTCCGCAACGTAATAAAGACGTTATATCTGACTAAATATTTACTGGGTTATTTAAATTAATTCAAATATAGTTTTCTATTCAAATATACGTCTTTTTATCTATTAATTAGAATATAAATGTAAGTCATCATCATTCTAATATCACGAAATACCATCGGCAGACAAAAAGAATGTGTATTACTAGTTTGAACTTATAGATATGTATTAGATAATTTTTCAATTTGTTTTTATATTTCTTTTAATTTGTTAAACACGAAGAATTCCCTGGTTCCTCTAATTTCGCGTTAAACGTAATCCATTGTGCCTAACAAATAATCAAGCTTCTTATTTAGTTAATTTCAAAAATAGTTCAAATATATATTGCTTATTAGTGTAAGCGAATCACGTTGAAACATGAGTTGGTCTATTGTAGTTTTGTTGATTATAACCCAAACATGTAATATAACACCATCTATTTTCAAACTAGTGAAACAAACAAAATATTCGAATCCCGAGACTTGCTTTTATGGCGGCAAGTAACTATGCGCTGCCCGCCAGCAAATAACAAACTACAAGATTCCTAATTTGAGTTTCAATTTTTTATTAAGATCACAATCATAATGCTTTCTTGAAAAAAGTGCTGTACCACTTAATTTAGCAAACTTTAATAGTTTGTTTCAATATTAGTTTTTATTTAAATAATAATTTATAAAATTCTATTAGAAAAATTCACACATCAAACACCCAACGAATTAACATTCTTGAAGACGGTACTCTCGAAATCCAAGCCGTAAGAGCCGCTGACGTAGGTAGATACGCGTGCGCAGTCCGATCAACAGGTGGCAATGAAACACGGAGTGCCCAGTTGAGCGTAATCGAATTGCCATTCGCTCCCACCAATGTTAAAGCAGAAAAACTTAATACTGAATTCCAACGGGCGGTAAACATCAGCTGGACACCCGGATTCGATGGTAACAGCCCCACAAAACAGTTCATTGTCCAGAAACGTGAAGTGCCAGAATTGGGTATGATATTATGAATTTCGTGGTTCTTGCAACATGCATTGTTTTTGTCTTCTTGCATGGGATCTTTTGCTGAATTGATTCTTTCGTTTTCTTCTTAATGTTTTGAATGTTATAATGATTTGAATTTTAATATGTTTTATTACTGCTATTTTTATTAAATTGCCTTTCTTTCTTAAGCTTACTATTTTAAACAATATATGTATTTCATAAAGGCATGATAATTTATATAATATCTCTAATTATGGTTGTTTTTATTTGGTATACATGTTACCGTTAAATTTTATTATTCGTTATTACATAAAATAACCAGTTAATCTATAAAATAACTAAATACATCTGTTAAAGTATAAAATAGTATCATATTATAAGCTTTTACTAGTTTTTTATATAATACAAGAGAATGTTTCGTTAAACTATGAAATACATTTTGTATTTAGTACTTTAACAAGTGATACTATTTTGGAAAGATTTGATGGCTGTATTCTTTACAACTGGGGCTTTTCAAACCTAAGCCTTGCCGTATCACAAATAGATTTCCCTTTTACTTTATCAGTTTTTTATAAGTAAATCATTAATTTCCATTAAGATACTTTTTGGGAAAGATTAGACTGGTGTTCTAAATTTTGTTCGTAGAGGTTGCCATGAAAATATTCTAAATAACTACCGAAAGTCTTTTAGATTTTCAAATAATAGTACTGGTTTTTACTTTAACTGGAACACAACCGTTATTACATGAAATAACTAGCTATTTCACAAAATATCTAGTTGAAGTGTAGAACATTTGTTTAAGTTCATATTCTAACTGAAGTGCACCGTTAATATATAGAATAACTGAATTACATGGTTTAATGGTAATTTTTTGTTTACTATTCCTTGATTATTTGTGATTGCGAAACCAGCCAATAAAAGCAATCGTAACCGATTATAACAATATGATAACACACCAACGATAAAATATTCTGACGAACTTCTTATACTACAAATACATTAAGACGTATTTTATTCATAGTGGTTAGTAAACCTGGTTATAAATGGTTAGATATGGTTAATTGCGCACAGATATTACACTTTTTGTTCGCAACTTACCACATTTAGCTCAATTCACTAACCACTGCGAATAAAATACGCCTTTGGTTATGGTCATTACCACTTACCAATCTTACTGATTGCATTACATATAAATACGTTAACACAGATCTGATTAGACTCACAATTTTATTCAGCAATATAAAACAATTCATTATAACAAATAAACTATCAATTACTTATTAAATATAATATACAATCAAACTATGCATGTGTGTGCTTTAAAAAATGCAATCGAATTTTCGAATTGAAATCTAAGCTTACATACAACCACTTGGAGCACAAAGGCGAATAGTCCTTTTTTCAATGTGTTATTATTATTACAAATATAATCATATTTTTTTGGTGAATATAGCAATGCAAAATTTATTAGCTATTTTAAATATTTAATAGATATAATTATAAAATACAGTATGTGGCGTCACTAGTTACATGATCACGTTAACGTGCTCAGTAACATTGCATTCTGTATACTAATCACTGGTGTTATGCTGTGAAACTTCTTCTAAACATTATAAATTATTACTTATATTAATATTTTGCTCTGAATGATGTGGCTATTTACATTTCGAAAATTAGTTTGACAAAACTTGAAATACTATACAAATTACAACTTCTTCTTACCGGCAGTTTATTAATTACACTACAAGTAGAGTATTTAATTCCAGGACCAATCCCAGATCCTTTACTAAATTGGATCACAGAAGTTAGTAACGTTTCAGCAGACCAACGCTGGCTCTTACTAACTAATCTGAAAGCCGCTGCTGCTTACCAGTTTCGGGTTAGCGCTGTGAACAGTGTTGGTGAAGGTAGTCCTTCGGATCCAAGCAACGTGGTCATGTTACCGCAGGAAGGTTAGTATTAGAGATTTTAGAGTGTTTTATGAAATGAGTTATTATTTCTTCAAACTTAATAATAACCAATATTTACAAAAATTAATAAATATGGTAAACATTGCTCAAAAAACTTCTGCGCATACAGCACTGACGTCATATATCATATCACTTTTTTTTTAATTTAGAAAATTACTTATATACTTTAAAATTCATTTTAAAATAAAAAATGCATCTCATAAACTCATTTCATAAAATAGGAATCCAAATTAATTTTAAAACATTATATTTAAGTTGACAATTATTAATACAGCCAGCCCCCGTCCCTGTTGTGAATTGCAAGGTGGGATAATCAACTCAACAAAGTACCATTTGTTTTTTTAAATTGCACTATTATTTTGTTTTGTCATGTGTTGCGTTTACCATATACCTATATACAAACATATAATTACAAGTACGCTGTTTAAAGCCACTCCAAAAATCGTCTATTATTTATTCTGTAGCACCTTCGGGACCGCCATTGGGGTTCGTGGGGTCGGCTCGGTCATCATCAGAAATCATAACCCAGTGGCAACCACCTTTAGAAGAACACCGAAATGGGCAAATTTTAGGCTATATTATTCGCTATAGGTTGTACGGGTACAACGATAGTCCATGGAATAACAGGAATATTACTAATGAGGTAACTTGAATCACTTTATATTTTAATTTGCCTAGTTACCTCATTAGTAATTTTTTTATATGAAAACTAGGCTCAAAGGAACTACTTAATCCAAGACCTTATCACTTGGAAAGATTACGTAGTGCAAATCGCCGCTTATAACAA
Source organism: Nebria ingens riversi (assembly GCA_018344505.1). Classification (NCBI taxonomy): domain Eukaryota; kingdom Metazoa; phylum Arthropoda; class Insecta; order Coleoptera; family Carabidae; genus Nebria; species Nebria ingens. Next base: position 1,227,006 of record JADQWA010000225.1, read on the forward strand.
CAAAGGCATCGGTGTCTTTACTGATGGTGCTAAAATAAAAACCAAAGAAGGTGTTCCGGAAGCACCTCCAGAAATCCAAAGAGTTGAGGCGCTCAATTCCACCGCAGTGCAAATTTGGTGGCGACCACCAAATCCACAAAAAATTAACGGAATCAACCAGGGGTACAAGATCCAGGCTTGGAAATATATTCCTGGAGAAGGAGAGCACATAGAGACAAAAATGATGACTGTACATCCTAATTTACTGGATCCATTAGCAGAACAAACTGCTATTATGAGTGGACTAGAAAAATTTTCTAATTATAACATTACAGTGCTCTGTTTTACTGACCCTGGAGATGGAGAAATTAGTGATATGGTTCCAGTTAAAACTAGTGAAGATGGTAAGTTATTATACAATAATATTTTATTATATTTTTTATATTATTTATTATATTAAAAATCTATATTGTGATATCTTTGTGTGGAAGAAAGTGTAGGTAACTGCAGATGTTTGATGTTTTTTTTTTTTAAGTTCCTGATGAAGTTTCGAGTCTTTCTTTCGATGAAATCAGTGACCGAGCTGTTAAAGTCATGTGGGGTCCTCCAGTTCATCCTAACGGAATCCTCTTAGGATACCAATTAGTTTACCAAATCAAAGACCATCCAGAAACAATAAAAACAGAAAATTTTACGGCTGAAACGTTAAGTTTGAACGTTAATCATCTACAGGCGACAACACATTATAAGTTTGAAGTAACCGCATGGACTGCCGAAGGCCCTGGATCAGCAAAAATTGCTGTCATCCAATCCGGAGTTGAACCTGTTCTACCAAATCCTCCATCCAAATTGGCCTTATCTAATATTGAAGCGTTTTCAGTTGTGCTACAATTTACACCAGGATTTGATGGAAATTCATCCATAACTAAATGGACAATTGAGGTATGAATGAAAATAATGATATTTTTTGTTAAAGCTTTGCACCCTTCTACGAAAATTTTCGCAGATATATAATAATGTTTTTTTTTTGTGACTAGGCCCAAACAGCTCGGAACTTAACATGGTACACAGTATTTGAAGTATCAGATCCAGACGCCACGACAATAACTGTTACTGGTTTGGTTCCATTTATGTTATATCGTTTACGATTAATTGCTAATAATGTTGTGGGAGCGTCGGGACCATCGGACCCGACAAAAGAATTCCAAACAATTCAAGCACCTCCTTCGCATCCGCCTTTAAATGTTACGGTTCGGGCCATGAGCGCTACAGAACTTCGAGTCAGATGGATTGTAAGTGTTTTTATTATTTTAGTTCTTAATATCTAGGGCCATAATATATTGCGATGAGAATTTGTTAATTTATACGTCACTTAAATACTACTACAATTTAAATATAGCCGTTACAACAAGTTGAATGGTTCGGCAACCCTCGTGGTTACAACATAACTTACAAAGAAGTCGGCAGTGGAAAATCCCGAAGTCTTACTATCGAAGACCCTACAGCAAATTCACACATCGTCGACAATCTTGAAGAATTTGCTCTTTATAAAATAACTATGCAAGCCTACAATGACGTAGGCTCTTCGGCGCCGAGTCCAACAGCTATAGAGCGCACTCGCGAGTCTGTACCATCATTTGGGCCAATGGGAGTCGCCGCAAATGCTACGTCATCAACCACTATTGTTGTCAAGTGGGGCGATGTCCCAAAAGAACACCAAAACGGTCAAGTGGAAGGTTACAAAGTGTATTATGGAGCAAATTTGAGATTGCCCTTTCAGTTTAAGTTGATTGCGAGCAATTCAACATTCACAACGACGTTAACTGAGTTACGGAAGTTTGTTCAGTATAATATTCAAGTTTTGGCATACACTAGATTGGGAGATGGTGCACCGAGTACTCCACCGGTTCGAGTTCGTACCTTTGAAGATGGTAAGTTTATTTTTATTAGCTCAACCCAACTAAGTAGTACCAAACCATTTTATTTATAGCACCTGGTGCCCCTTCAAACGTCTCTTTCCCTGACGTATCATTCACAACTGCCCGTATCATTTGGGATGTCCCAGAAGAGCCCAACGGTGAAATACTCGCCTATCGAGTCACCTATCGCCTGAACAGTTCCTCCGCTCGGACTTACGCTAAAGAATTCCCACCATCGGATCGCACGTTTCGTGCTACCGAATTAGAAGCTGAAAAGTACTACTTATTTTCTGTTACTGCACAAACACGAATTGGGTGGGGTAAAACCGCCCATGTACTTGTGTTTACTACCAACAATAGAGAACCGCCTCAACCACCTTCAATGCCGCAAATTAGTCAGAGTCAGATCCAGAGCAAACAGATTACGTTCAGTTGGACACCTGGTCGAGATGGCTTCGCACCTTTACGGTAAGTTTATTGGATTTTGATGACTCTTTTAGCTGTTATATATGCAACTTAACTCATCGAAATATTGTGTGCTTAGAAATATATAGGGTGGACCATCTGTTGGTTTCTTTTTGAAGTGCGTGTTATTTCGACAGTTTGCAACACTGATATAATAACATAATTAACTTTCAAATAATATTTAATCAATCATTTACGTTTATATAGATATTACACAGTGCAACATTCAGAAAATAAAGGCCCTTGGCAGTCAGTACCAGAACGTGTAGACCCACAAGTGACATCTTACACAGTATCACATCTTAAACCATTTACGTCATATAGATTTCGGATTCAAGCTACAAACGATATAGGGCCATCAAGTTTCAGTCCAGAATCGATGCTATTCCGAACTTTTCCCGCTGGTAAATTTATCTAAATTTTCAAATAATTATATATTTTTTTATTTGTGTACGTTATTTTATACAGCACCAAGCAAGGGCGTATCTGGTTTAAAAGTAGTCCCTATTACGACCACAAGTGTTGAGGTGCATTGGGATGTTATTGAAGAACAATTCTGGAGTGGCGATGTCAAAACTGGTGGATATAGAATCGTGTTTCAACCTGTTTCTGATTTTCCTACAGCGATACAAGCAACGCCAAAAGAGGAAGTTTTTGGAATAAAAGTAAGTCGTTTACTATTGCGTTTAAGATTGTTTTGTAATTAATTTTTGTTGTGTTTTTATAGGCAAATAAAGTTGTTTTAAGTGATTTGCTGCAAGATCGAAACTATGAGATTATTGTAGTTCCGTTCAACTCGCAAGGTGATGGTCCTCCAAGCCCTCCAGTTACTGTTTATGTTGGGGAAGCTGTCCCCACTGGGGAACCCAGGTCGTTCGAAGGAGAACCTATATCGTCTACAGAGGTGAGATTACGATGGAAGCCGCCCCAACAACATATGCAAAATGGTGATTTATTAGGATACAAAGTAAGTTTGTTACTTTTTTTTTTTATTACCTAATGCAAATTCAAGCTATATTTGCTGTGACCAGTTATGGGATATTCAAAGAATGTTTCATTTAGAGTCAAGCACTCATTTTTGATGTTCAATATAAATTTTCTTTCCAGATATTTTATTTAGTAACCGACTCTCCACAAAAACCCGAAAACGATAAAAAACTTGAAGAAGAAATTGAAGTAGTACCTGCGTCTGCTACTTCGCACAGTTTGGTATTTCTGGATAAATACACTGAATATCGCATTCAAATTCTAGCATTTAACCCTGCCGGAGACGGACCCAGATCACATCCAATCACCATTAAAACTCTACAAGGTTTACCAGGTCCGCCAATAAATTTACGTTTCACCGATATCACAATGAACAGTTTGAAAGTAATCTGGGATCCGCCGAAAAAACGAAATGGAGACATCATAGGTTACATCGTCACTTACGAAACTACAGAACAAAATGAAAGTAAGTTATTTAAAAACTTAAAGTGAAAATTAGAGACGATCTTCAGAGTTTTGATGTTTGAATTTTGTTTTAGTTCTAATAAGTAAACAGGTGAAGCAACGCGTATCCAGTACAAGTCTTTTGGTTCAATCTCTCGAAGAAGAAGTCACGTACACGTTTACAGTTCGGGCTCAAACTATCGATTACGGTCCTGCACTCTCCAGTAATGTAACAACGGGTCCGCAAGAAGGATCACCAGGAACTCCCAAAGAGTTGACCCTAGTGAAGACGGCGTCAAATATTGAGATGCACTGGTTGAACGGGCCGTCAGGCAAAGGTCCCATACTTGGATATTACATTGAATCTATTCGAAAAGGTAATGACTTTATGGTTTTGTTTTGGTAATTGTAATTTGGAAAAAAATCCAAAATTCCTTTTTCTGTTTTTTATTTGGACAGCCAAGGATGACTGGCATCATAGTAAGTTTTCATTTTTAAGTGTTTTTGCAGTTGTTTTTCGAAGGTTTATTAAAAAGGAATTACCAAATTTGAAAAATTAAAAAGCAAAATTTTTTTGTGCTTAATAAAATATAATTCATTTAGATGTCCAACATCGGGAATGCAATCTCAACTGATGTTAATCAACCGTGTTTATTCTATTTATGTATTACATGCATGCGTGTTTGTGCCTGTAATGTGGACAAACCAAACTTTGTTTAATATTTTATTTGCAATAGGTATAATTTAAACAAATATATTTAAACATACATTCTAAAAGTATTTGTTGATGTTTATTTTGTGCAGAAATAAAATAAAACACTTATTAACACTTCTTCGTAAGCAACTGTTTGGTTATTGCACCTTATGTGGTGTTGCGCTCAAATTCAAAACTAGCTTAACATTTTTTCAAACGTCTAGCACAGATTTCTCATCTATGTTACAATTTCAATTTCACTAATCAACGTTTAACTATTATATGTTCCGTTTTATTTACAGATGAGAACCGTTGGCAAACGGTAACACGAACCAACAATGGTCAACTTCAAGATTATACAATTTCATACCAAAGTTTACTGCCTTCGACATCGTATAATTTCAGAGTTATACCATATAATAAGTTCGGCGTTAGTTGCCCAGCGTATTCAGATGAAGCGGTTCTAACTCCATCAAAACTGTATTTAGAATATGGTTATTTACAACATAAACCATTTTATCGACAAACATGGTTCATGGTTGCGTTAGCTGCTACTTCTATCATTATTGTGATTATGGTGATTGCAGTACTTTGCGTCAAAAGCAAGAGTTATAAATACAAACGTAAGTTTTTCTTATTTATACAAGAAACACACAACCTAGAGACTTAAAATCATCGCTTTTTAGCTAAATAATAAGTGGTTTGTGATGACGTCCCTATTAACGTTGTCCCTAGTATACATGTAGATATTCTAAGATAGACAAGACATATTTTTTTATCACTCTAACAATTATCTATTTAATCATTAATTTATTTTACCCTAAGCAGTTTTCATTTCCATTTTCCTATGTATGTTAATAAACTTTGATTTTTTAAACAGAAGAAGCCCAGAAAACCTTGGAAGAATCCATGGCGATGGACATCGAAGACCGTCAAGAACTCGCTCTGGAGCTGTACCGATCGCGACACGGTGGCGGCGGTATGAACATGAGCAACTGCGGCACACTGGGTAAGCGCAGCACTCTAGCTCGTAAATCCATTCACCATCAACCGCCACCTGCAATGTTAGGCAAATCACCACCGCGGCCCTCGCCCGCCTCCGTAGCCTACCACAGCGATGAGGAGAGTCTTAAGGGGTACGATGAGAACCCCGATGATAGCAGCGTCACCGAGAAACCATCAGAAATTAGCTCTTCTGATTCACAGGTAAAGCAAATCAATTAATCAGTATTCTACTGTTAATGGAATACTTCTCGAGAAATGCACCTAATGCGCATTTAAAATATATACATTTTGTCAGCAAAATCGCAAAGTATCCCCTTAATATATCTGTTTTATTTATTTGTTTGGTTAACCCCAAACTAATATTAAATATATAATATTTTAGAAGATACAGCAAGCTCAAAGCAATAACAATGTGGTAAGGAGCTGTTAATACATTTCTTACTCAAACTCACATGTTAACTCACTAAAAACTACTCATTAATCATTATTTAAGAGTAGGGTTTTTTTAAAATTATGTTTTTGAGCTTTTTTAATTCAACACAGGAAGAAGCGAATGCACGCGCTCCACTCGGCACATCAGCTCTGTACTAGGATAATAGCATATTTATTTACCTAGTAACACTTTAGCTGCTGTGTCGCGGTGAACACGGCCTTTAAAAAGCGCATGTTTCTAGATATCTAGAAAAACAGGGCACGATTTATTTTTATAATCATGCATGGTTTTCATAGTATTCAGAGGCGAATTAAGGGACACTTCTCCAAAATATAGTAACAGTTAAGGAATTTCGTGGCGTAAATATTTACGAGATTATTAGAATTTTTAGTTATGCTAAAATCGCGTTCAAAGTTATCTAAGCGGCATTTATAGAATTATATGCAAGGTGCGTAATTGCTCCAACAATATTATTTTTAAGAATTGAGGATTATTTAGATAGCATTTTTGTGTCACTGGTTACGTTATCGGTACGATTACCTAACAAAACATATGCACTCCAGAGACGTTAAGCGTGTTCTTTCAACCACAGATTATGGATTCTAAGAAACCATAAAGATTATATTCTGCCTATTCTGATCGTTTAAAGTTATTAATTCCAAGAGGTAAAGGAATTTCGAAAGAAATATGTGAAAACCCGAAAAATATAAGAATTAAGAGGCGTGTTCTTTTCACAGCCGATCACGGGATCTAAAAAATTGTAACAATTTTACTCTGCTAATTCTGATCGTAACAATCGTTTAAAATTATCGATTCGGTCGTGTAAGGTTGTAAACCGATCATATATTGCGAAGTGTGAATTACGACAGAAATATGAGAAAAACGAAAAATACAAGAATCCATGATCAGTGTGTGAGAAGAACACGCCTAAAATCGTTAAGATCCATAATCAGTGGGTGGAAAGAACATGTCTCTTTATAAAAGCATGTCTTCAGGTATTTCTTGCATACATTGCTTACAAGCTAGCAACTTTTTTGCGGAAGGTAAAACAAAGTAATTAAGTGAAATTTAATTGTTTTTAATTTATCTCTCGAATTGCCTATGCAAGAATCCTTAATTCGTCTTTGTTTAAGTTAAAAAAAGATATTCTTCATTTTTGTTGTTTATTTGACAGGGTTCAGAAAGTGAGAACGAAAGTGTCCGTTCCGACCCACATTCGTTCGTGAATCACTATGCCAATGTAAACGACTCGTTACGTCAATCATGGAAGAAACAGAAACCAGTGCGCAACTACTCAAGTTACACGGATTCAGAGCCAGAAGGCAGCGCTGTAGTTAGTTTAAATGGCGGACAAATTATAATGAATAACATGGCCCGATCACGGGCGCCCTTACCGGGATTCTCGTCTTTTGTATAAACACAAGTAAATATTTAATATAATAATTCTATCTAGAGAATTTCAAGACTTCTTAGATAATGACGAAGAGTTGTAAATACGTTTTATGTGATTTTTTAATTAATTTACTAAGATACTTTAAAACAAAAAACCTGCGTGATATAAGGGTTTTATTATTATAATATAAATGATCGACTAATTGAATTGAAATGGATACTATCTAATAATTCGAATATTAAATGTAAATAAATTGGTAGTATTCATTTTAAACGTGTTGTAACAAGTCCTAGATTAACGTAATTGATTTTATTAAGATAGGGCGATAGGCGAAATTATTTGTAACGAAATTAATTCTAGTTGCTTGGAAATAAAAAATATATAATTTTCCTTGAATCTAATGCGTAAATTGCAACGAATGAATTCGCGCAAGGTGATTTTTATAGCGTTACGTGAAACGCGCTTTAACGAGGATTTGTTATAAAAAGTCGATCGTATTTGAAGTTTTGCAATTTTTCGAAGTTTTCTATATTCGTTCACATATCGGAAAGCTTTGAATTTTGTAAGCTATAAATGTAGTATTTTTAAAGTTGTATATTTTAGAGAAAAAAAAGCGGATATCGAGAAAATAAAAGGTTATGTCTATAATTTAATATATATAAATATATATACCTAGCTCATATATAGTATCACATTTCTTTGCATATATTTGATAAATTTGTTTGTTTTTCTATTTTATTTCTACCAATTTACGTGTATTTTGTATTTATATAGTGACACTACACAGACGCATATTACGTCATGGTGTCAGTCCCTTTGGGAGCAACGTGTAGTACTTTACAATTTAAATATGTTAAGTTATGCTTTAAAACTAAAGAAAACAGAAGCAAACTACATAACTGACGTCGGACCCTATAGGACCAATCAGTATGCAGGATTTATTGACACAAATTTGTATTATTCAATTTGTTTTCAAATTGTTTTAAACAGTAGAAAAACAAACAAATCAATCAATAAATTCGAATATTGTGTAATCGAAGGCTCACATTGACTACATTTGTACTTTAGGAATTTAAAAATGCAAAATGTATGTGTTCCTAACAAACAATGTCTCTGAGCAATGTAGCGATGAGAATATTTGTTATTTTAAGCGAAAAATAGACCCGTAGTTTTTTCGACTAACGTACACAGATATTTTAGGTTTAAAATGCGCAATTTTGAATATTTTAGGTGTGTTAATCATAACGACTACAAGGGAATAAAATGCAATATATCAAAATTGAAATATTAAGCCATCCGATAAAGGCATAGATTATTTTAAAATCACATGAAAATTTAATTAATTTTATTAAATAGTAAATTAGTTTTTGGAAAGTATAACTACATATTTTTAATTAGGCTTTATTTAAAGTTCTGTGTCGGTAATTTATAAAACTATAAAAGAACTTTGGATGAAGCCGCAATAACGCAAATAATATTACATTTTATGTCCTTGTAGTTTAATATTAATTTGATTGTTTTAAACTATCGCTATAATATTATTTATGTGCAAAATAAAAATGCCAAATTTAAGACAATTACCTGTATAGAGAAAAAAAAATGTAATTTTAGATTTTCTACCTTCGAAACTAAGCAAACTTGTTAAATTAATAATTTGTTACTTCATCTCAATTTAACCCCCCACCCCCCCCCCCCTCTCACAAAGGAAAATGTATATTTTTAATTTTTGTATCATTCCATATTTATGTCAGTTTTTATTTTATTTCAAACAAAATCTGTACTGATTTTTGAACACTGCCTATGTTCTAAAAAATAATTTATTGTATGAGATTAGACAAAATAGAGTAAAACTGTGATTAAAAATAATTGTTGTTGGAATTTTTACAGGAAATTTACCGTTTTTTATATTAAGTCAAATATGTCCTTAGTTTGGGTAGTACTGGGAATACATATCGGTTCTGTTTTCGAGGTAAAAAGTGTATTTTGAAGATTTCTTAGTTCGATTGATCATAGGAGAAACAAGTTTTTCTGTCGCTGAAAAATTGACTAATTTCTATGTTGGAACTACAAACACATGTAAGTAATATCAAAATATTCGGATAACGAAGTTGAATAATCATTTAGGAAACCTATCAAAAAAATATTCTTACTAGCGTAAAATAAGTATTTTGATAAATGAATGTAGAAATGATAAATTGCACACAGAAATAATTCTTTTATCGTGTTTTACATGAAGTATGTATATAACATCGGTGTTTGTCTAGCTTATATATTAATTATTTTACTGTGCTAGTTCTGATTAAGTAATTATTAGTAAAATTAGCAATAATTAGCGAATGTAGATTAATGTAAATACATCATTTTGACTTGTTTTCACACGCCAGTTAGTGTGTCATCGCAAATCATTGAAGAATTAGATAATCATACTATAATTATGTAATGGAAACAATGCGCTGAACATGGTGCACCGATGTTTCTACAGCAAAATATAAATAAATAATAGAGCCGCAATTATTTGCGAATATATCTGATATATTCCGTGAATTAACAAAGAAAGTATTATTTTAGAAATAAAACAAGTAATTGCATAGAAACAATTTATTAAGAAATAAAATAAATAATAAATCTAATAACACTTTTCACATCGTTGCAACCATTTGGTTAGATTAACATTAACTTCTGAGGCGTTAGTAACTTGTTTGAGTACTGAACATGCTGCCAAATCAGCCACACTTATGCTGTCTTTGCCACATAAAAATTGCGCCTTGCCCAAATTCTCATTTAACGTTTGCATCAACGAATGTCGCTCAGTTTTCGTTCTTGATTGGGACAGCAAATCGCAAATATCCAAAATTGAATCAATGTCTGTTGGATTCTCAAACGATTCATAATTCAAATGTTTAGGACCTAGGCGTGTTAGATAACGTAATAAATTAGTTTCGCCTAAAATTGGAAGGGATAAAGATGAAGACGTAATCAATTCCACGTTGCCATCCACTGAAATATAAAAATAAAAATTAGTATATAACTATGACTCATGTGTAGCTGCGTTTTCGTTATGTGTCCACCACTAAGAATCACTTCTAGTACATTTTACGAACTCTGCGTTCAATTTGAAGAATTTTAATAATATATTCAAATATTAGCTTTCTTATACGAAATAATAAGTGTTGTAATTATGAAAAAACTCGATTGAGATTTTAACGGAAATACACCTTTTGACCTTCCCTGAATCGAGCCTGACTACTTTTGGATTGACTTCTGTCGTGTGTGTGTGTGAGCGCTCTAAACTGTTGAAGATAAAATTATGAAACTTTAAATTTAAGATTTATATATGCCTGGCAAGAAAATCTCCTATTTTGGAAAAGAATATTCAAGTCCATATTTACTTATGTCATTTTTTGCAATTTCTGCAATATCTCCGAAACGGCTGCACTTACAGTAAAAATAGTTCCAATTAAAATGAAAGATATGAATATTTCGGTCAACTTTTGTTTCAAAAATTTCTTTAAGAAGTGCACCAGTTACAAGAAATTTACTATTGAAATTCTTGCTTTTCTTATTCATTTTGCCAGTTACATAGATATGAGAAATTATATTTAATAAATCGTATCAACTATGCCTGACAACTGTTTAACAGGGAAATAAAATAAACTCAAATATTTTGACATTTAACATTATTGTCACAAATAGATTTAGTGAAAAAGAGTTCAAAGGTTAGTAAAATATTATTATATAAATATTTTGTTAGGTTCATTTGAAAACTAAAAAACGTCCGGCCATAATTTCTAATATAGTGTAATGAATAATTATATTTTGTTGAATGTTTAAAATGATATATTTTAGTATCCTTCCTATCTAAACACAATATACCTATTACGTATAAGAAAGTCTAGTGTAAAACACTGCAGGTGTTTTAATTTGTGGACAAGTTGATTTTTATGTATAAAGCCATACCTTCTTTCCAAATGAGTCGAATTAAAATTTCTGGAACTGATTTCGATTCTTGATCATCTTCATCTATTTGTGCAATAAAATCCTGGGCAATTTTAGGCAAACTTACCACAGTTGAATGTATGTAAGTGCATATTACCAGTTTTAACGTATTTGCCCATAGTTTTCGTAAAATTAGTAAAGAAAACGGTGGATTATTCGGACTTACGTTAATCACCAAATCTCGTAATTTTTGTATCTATAAAATTAACATTTTAAATTTTAAACTCAATTTTTGCTAATGTTCAAATATAAATTACTTCATTCGAAATACTAGTAGAGTCTTTCGTTTTTGGTTGTGGTCTCACACAAGTTGTTGTATTTGTTAAATTTAAACTCGATTTTATCGATAGCATTTGTTTTTTAAGATCGGCAAGTTGTTCTAATATTTTTTCTTGTCGAGCTAGTAAAGATGCCATTTCTGGATGGGTGTGATATTTCTAAAAATAAATTATTAAAATTATAAATAAAATCAAACATATGTCACATATCCTTCAATTTTCTGAATTTCGGTGTAAAAATGTTTTGATTCGCAAAGAGATTTATTATTCTAATAAATAAGTGAACTCTATAGGGAAAATATAAAATTTAAATCAGCAACCATTAAGGACATTCTTTTGATTAGTACAGGATAGAAAGCCAAAGTGTTTAGGTCAGTTCGTAAATAATGGAAAATATACTTGTAAGTACTACAATTTTGCAACATTTTTAAAAGCAAAACGATTCGTGTATTCATAAAACATTTATAATGACTAAAACCTTTAAAAACTTGTTAACCTGCTCGGAAATATCCAAATTCTTGTGCATTGAAACGTGTTCACTACTTTTATGACCCGTTGATAATATATTTTTCATTTGATACATACAGTTCGGAAGTTCCACCGGTAAATCATGTCGAATTATCGGTTTTGTTTGATACATTTTTAACGGACCGTTCATATTAAGCGAGTTAATAATAATTTAATAAATATAACAAATACCACACTTTTTCCACGAATTTATTCGTACACGTTAATATGTAATAATCGTTTATGCGACATTTAAATAATCAGTGCGGTTCGTAAAAATGAGGGCAATCAATGGATTTTATAATAAAACTGATGCAACCATAGTTACAATAATTAATTTAATTATACAACAATGGTAATTTGGTATTATTATTATTTGTATTAATTTATATTGTACTATTATTTAGATAATTTAAAAATTTGTTCTTATTTTTAAACGAGCCGCCGCTGGTCAGGACAAAAATAGTAGCTGGAAAGTGGTCTGCTTGCGCAGAGTACAGTTTTGCGTATAACTGCGCAAGGATTAAGGATATGACAAAGCTAAAATGGCGTCGAACACCTGTGATAAATTTAACCATTTGACTAATAAAAAAATGTGCAATTAGCGTTTGTGAGACTATTTTATGGTATATAAAATTATGAATACAATTTTATATTCGTAAAATACAAGAATCGTTTCAAAAAGTTTTTTTTTTTTTGCCTAGGGATATTTAATTTAATTATAAAAACAAGTGTTTGAAGATATAATTGATGTGATTGTGATTGAACATGAATTGCTGATGCGTTTAGTATCGAATAAATATTGTTTGTATAAAAAAAATCTACGAAATGATTACGGCGCGTAATTTTAAATTGCTTATGTCAACATTTCCCCGCCAAAACGGAAGTCGCCATTATATTTGGCTGTGGTGATAGTTTATTGATCAACGTTTAAATGTTATTGTTGGTGAAAATAGTTGTAAAAATAGTGAAAATATTGTAAAATAGTAATTTTAACAATATTGGTTGTGCAGTGTAGAGATAATTAACAAAAAAATGTATAGATTTGATGATGCCCTCTCTTCTCCCGTTAAGTCAAGGACTTTTCAATACGAACATCGTGATTGGACGCCATCGTGTTCTCATAATGAATGTACTCTTTATTTACTGTTTTAGTGATCAATAGTGGAAATTAGTGAATATTGGTGGCCAGTTATAAATAATAGTGTAGTTATTGAAGACTCGCTCAATTTGTTTTGCGATTGTGTACTTTTAATTTCGATACTTTTGCAAGTTGTCATGGCGGCGATCTAAACAACCAATCACAACGCTTGTTACATCTCTCTATTGGCTGTACTTTCCGCTGTAGAATTCGCGTCAGTTGGGCATTCTGTGCGTCTTTATATTACAATTTATCAATAATCCCTTGATGAGAAATCGTATTTAAGTGACTTTATGGCTTGTTTTATCTTACATGTGTGTAATTTTAATGTTTAAAATGCGTAAAATGCGGCGCGTCACGTGACTTTAATGGCGCAAAGATCGCCAGAGCGAACATGGGACCGTTTTTAAAGCTGTTGTGTCATTCGTATTTGTATACAAGATTGTTTTCATAGACAACCACGTGTACCAGTGACAAGTGTAGGTAAAAATGTCGGCAAGGGGAGTGAAAAAACGGGGCAGGCCTCCGAAAGTCGCCGTAACGGATCGGCCCAAAAAGTTTCAATATCATCTGATGAAAAAACCCAAATATCTGTTGAATTTAAATAAAAGTGGTGATAGTACACCTAGTGCATCGCGAGCATCATCACCACATGACAGTGATGCTAGTAAACGATCGAGCACCAGGATACGAGGACGTGATGGACATAGAACAAGTCGCCGCGGAGGAATGGCTGGATCTGCGTACCAACGAAGAGGTTACAACCCAAGCGCTGTTGAATACCATGATTCTGAATACCATTATGGTTCGGACTTCGGTGATGAATCCAGTGATAATAAAAGCGATGTCGAAGATTTACAACTCAGTGACGAAAGTGAAACCAACGAAACTGTTGATGAACCAACTAGTGATAGTGATTTTTCCCTCAGTAGTTTCAGCACTTTATCAGGCACCCCACGCAAACTTTTGGGCACGCGGCCTCCGAGCCCTGAACCTCTTTGGCTACAAAACCGCGATATACCCCCCTTAGAACTTCCTCGTTCTTCCGAAGATCTCCTCATACCCAAAGACTTAGTAATGCCCGTTCTGTCAGTCTACGAGGTGTTAAGACATTTTCGTAACTTGGTCCGATTATCTCCATTTCGCCTCGAAGACTTTAGCGCCGCTTTGATGTGCGAAGATCAGACCTCCTTGTTTGCAGAAATTCACATCATGCTTTTGAAAGCTCTTCTACGGGAGGAGGATTCGCAACAAACACATTTCGGCCCGCTGGACCAAAAAGACAGTGTGAACGTCGCGCTATTTTTGATTGACTATATGACTTGGCCCGAAGTGTTACGGGGCTACGTAGAAAGTGACCCTAGCTTTGATGGACAAGTGTTACATATTTTGAGCAATTCGGAGTATCCGTTTACAGGTGTTGACGATCGTATTAAAGTTTTACAATTCTTGACTGATCAGTTCTTGATTACAAATCCGGTCAGGGAAGATTTACTGAGCGAAGGTAACTTGAAAATGTTGAAAACGGCGAAAAAGTCAAAATTCTCTTCGTTTTAGTTAAAATATATTATATCTTTTATTTATTGTTAATAGTATTAAAGTTGTCTGCAAATTGTATTTTATTTTCCAAACATTTTTTTACCGATTATTTATTAAAATATATAAAATTACATAATTATACATTTTGATTCAGTTCCCATGCACTATGATGATCATTGCCGAGTGTGTCACAAATTGGGAGATTTGCTTTGCTGCGAAACATGTCCAGCTGTTTTCCATCTGGAGTGTGTGGAGCCCCCGTTGGAAGATGTGCCCGAGGAGGATTGGCAGTGTGGTATTTGCCGCTCCCACAAGGTGAGCGGTGTTGTAGACTGCGTTCTGGACGTGGAGAAACAAGGATTACTCTGCAGGCAAGAACATCTTGGTTGCGATCGTCATGGAAGGAAATATTGGTTCTTGGGACGAAGATTATTTATGTAAGTTTACTTAAATTATTCATCATACTTCTAGAAATTCATATTTGAATAAATAATAACCAGTTTTGATAATTATATATAATATAATACAAATTTAATATAATTTAATATAAGAATGTTAGATAAGAAAACAAATTATAAATGTTTCTTTATTAAATAATTTAGTAATAAATTAATTGTATACTTATAGTGAAAACGATGATGGGGAGGTTTGGTATTACTCAACACTAGTACAACTAGAAGAACTTCTAGTATGTTTGGATCAAAACGAAATGGAAGCTGCGCTATTTCGAGAAATCAGCGACTACAAAGATGAGATCATACGACAGATGGAGCTGACGGAGAAGATTACCAATCTAGCTAAAGGAAACAAGAAAACCTACTTAGATGCTGAAAATGGTAAAATTTTCAAAAAATAATTGATTATACAATATTCGCCCCAAACTTAATTTACGTTTATATAATAAACATAACAATCTGAAAGGCAAAGGAATTTTTTGCCGATAATGTGCTATAAAATATTTTTTATAGTTATGAAATAAGTTAATTATGCATTAATTTCCTGTTCTTTTAGGTATGATAGTAAAAGCTCAAAAAGACCGCGTTGAGCGCGTCGCGCGTGAAGCAGAAGAAGCAGCACGTGAAAAAGAACGCCAAAACGCTGAAGATATGGTCGCGAAAATGCATGAGGATTCTTCAGAATTCCCGGCATTCGTCGAACCCACAACTACCGAAAACACAACAGTCAATCCAAACAGTACCACAACAGTGGAAACTACAGTAACCGAAATTCAAACCACTACTACCACAACCGTTACAACAACAACGAACACTGATTTGCTGGAAGAAGAAATTGAATTAGATAGTGATGGAAAAGAAATGAAAGTTAATGGGAAGAACATTGTGACGCGATCCAAGACAGGCAGTTTAACACCGAGAACGTTTAGTATGGAAGAATTGAGGAAGAAGGCTTGTTCGAGTATTTTAACGAAAGAAGAAATAGAGAAAAGCGATAATTTGGAAAGGATGACACGTTTAAAAACATCTCAAATCGCTTCCGGAACGTATTTATTCAAATTAGGCATGGATAATCAGTACAAGAGTTACGTGAATCAATACACAACGAATGTTATTGCGTTAAATAAACCTCAACGTAACGAAGAGCGGGATAAACGTCGTTATTTATCCCATAAATTCTCCTTAACAACTGTTGCAGAATTCAAATGGATTGGAGCACTCTATGGTCATAAAGGCCTTCTAATTAACACGCTACGCCAAACAATGATTCAATTAGAATCTACCATACAATCATCATTCATGCACCCAAACTGGCACTTATTGCGTAAACCTTGGCTGACAGCCGTAGGTGCATGCGTCAATCCAAAAGACTTCGCACGAGCCCTAATTGTCTTGCAAGCCTGCATCAAACCAGTCGTATTCGCTTCGGTGTGGCACGATCAACTCGGCCATATAAAACTGCAACGTGTAACCGCGACTGAAAGAGAAGAACGCAAGAAGCAAGAGAAACGTGAAAAGAAAGAAAAGGAGGAAGAAGAAGAACGTAATCGTTGTTTTAATCATGTGAAATACACGCTTGGATTGAAGCATCAAATTTGGAAACAGAAAGGAGAGGAGTATCGAATTCATGGACAAGGCGGTTGGTTATGGTTGAGTTCGGCACGGAAAATTAAGTTTGTTAAGTCAAATGAAGTTGGATTGCTTGCG
Source organism: Nebria ingens riversi (assembly GCA_018344505.1). Classification (NCBI taxonomy): domain Eukaryota; kingdom Metazoa; phylum Arthropoda; class Insecta; order Coleoptera; family Carabidae; genus Nebria; species Nebria ingens. The sequence continues at coordinate 1,243,948 of JADQWA010000225.1, forward strand.
GGGGCACAGAAGATAATGGTCCAGATTCAAGATCCAAGCGGGAGGAAGATGTTAGCGTTGGATCCGAATACGTTTGGATATGTGAAGAAAAGGTTTATTGAGAATAATAATGAGAAGGGCGAAGAGGATGAGTCGATGGAGTTGGAGGATGCTTCTAGTAAAGATGATGGTAAGTTTATTTTGGAAATATATTATTTTTCTAATTCTTAGAAATATAATTCAAGGATATCGTTTTTTTTTTTGAAATATACAGTGGATTCCGCTTATAATGGACTAACATCTAAAAAAATTAGTCCATTATAACCGAGTGTCCATTTTATGAGAATATGAATTAAATTAATAGCAAATTAAGGGGAAACAAACCAAGATATTCCAAAAAAATCATATGTGTACTTTTTAATAGAAAATATGTGAAGCAAAACACATATATGAACAAATCTATTGTAAGCAAATCCATCATAATACGTATTTTATCTGGGACTCATGGAATTCGTCCATTATAGATGAGTTTTCATTATAAGCGAGGTCATTTATAAGTGTTTTCTACTGTATTGTGGTATATAATTATTTATATTTTTAGTGGGTGATAAAACATGTAATTCGTGGATATCTTTGTTTTTGAAATAATCTTGAAAAATAATTATATCTGTTAAAAATTGCAACAATGTTGAAACTTGTGTTTTAGTACCAGCAGGCTTGAAAAATCTCAAAGTAGTTCCACAAATCACAGAATTTGAAGAAATCGACATAACCAAAGCACTAACAACACCTGGGCGACTTCTCTACCCGAAAATAGCGAAAAAATCTCGGCTAGACGAATTTCTAACTCGCAGAACACATCTAAAAGTTATGGAGGAACGAAAAATTTCTAGAAAGGTAAATTTATTTATTTTTCACAAATCACATATATCGCTTTCCCAATAACATTTATTCTTTTGCTGCAATTTAATATTATATACATAACTTCATGCCTGTTCCCATCAAATGAAGTAGCAGAAAACCCTTTACATCATTACACATTATTTAATTGTATAAAATATTGCAAAAGAACTTTAATTCAATTATGGATTATACTTTTAATTGTTTTCCTTTAGACAAAAACAGATGACACAAACAAAGAAGACGAAGACGTCGATGTAGACAACGACGACGAAATCGAAACCGATAACATAACGTTAGAAAAACAATTGACAAATATGATAAGCGGAAAACTCTGTCTGCCATCTTCGACCCCAACAACAGTCGCAAACCGAGAAGCGTTGAATGCAATCGCGAAAAAAATTCAAAGCGTAAAAATCCAATACAACGCAATCACTAAATTAGGTAAAGATTACCAATGCTATTCACCAGGTTGCAACGCGAGTGGGGCAAACACAAACTCCGCGACAATAACATCGCAAAATTGCAATTGTTATTCACCTTTGTGCATCCAACGAGCTCGAGTTCGAAAAGAACTGTTTTTGCTACTACGAAAGGCGAATTTACAGTTTAATAATAACACTGGCGCGGTTAAACTTCCAAATTTGTTAGCCGGATTGAGTACGCCGGTTAAAAAACCTTCGATATTAGAACAGAAATTGCTGGCACCGAAATTATTGCCAAGTCCAATGGCGCAAATAATCTTACCAACTCCAGATACGATTCAGAAGAATCTAGAGGTCGCCGTAGCTTGCGCTACTACTTGCGACGATGATTTAAAGAACGTTTTTGTGCCGAAAAAAATCAAATTTGAAGTTAAAGAAGAGATTAAAACAGAAAATTGTGATTCGAAATTAATTGATATGAAAACTGAATTGGATGCTTCAGAAACGAAACAAGAAACTATAGAGGCTAAATCGGAAACTCTAGAATCTAAAATGGAAGAAGAAATCGAAGTAAGTAGTCCTCCAGCGAAGAAACAAAAAACAGAAGTGGAAGACATGACGCCTGATGATATTAAAGAGATGATAGTTGGAAATTCAGTAGTGGTAACAACAAATTCAACTACAACGACAACAACTACATCGAAAACGATGAAAATTGTTGATGGTGTTGTGGAAAGTGTGCAAAAAAGTGTCCAAAATAGTGTTAAAACATCTGATTCGACCACGATAAACGGTCAAGGCAAAACCATTTTAACTTTAAACGCAAAATCAACTGCGTCAACATATTCCGCTCAACAAAACCGACGATTCTGTGTCAAAACTGTTAAACGCGAAGAAAAAATCTTCAAAGCCGAACACGCTGAAGACGGATCAGAACGAATTTATTCAACAGTCAACGCCGAAGGAAAAGTTTACTTGAAAAAAGTAACTGTTACTATAACAGATCGTAAGAAAAAACGAATTCCAGTCAAATATCCGCTATGCTCTACGTTCCAAGCGCGTAAAGGTGTTCGTTCAATCATGATTCTTCCAAAACATGAGGCACGCAAACTTGCGAGGCACGCTGGTCGAATTTACGTTAACGGTTTTCATGCCATGGCCAAACAAAACAATGCTGTTTGGCCGTATCCGTGTTCCAGACCATTGTTTAAAACTTGTTGGTTGTATAGAACAGTGAATTTGAAGTCATTGGCAGCTGCTGCTTTGCAGTTGAGGATTTTGTGGTCGTGTTTAAGATGGGATGATATGAATATTAAACCAATGACTACTGACGGAAAACATCAGATTACTACGGACACAGATATTATAACAATGGAAATGTTGAAGCATCAACATTTAGGACGATTTCTGGAAAGGACGCAGTATCTACGGCGGAAAATTATTATTCCATTAGAACTACCAAAAACTGTTAGAGGTATTTATTTATTATTATTATTCTTTTCAAATGGAATTCATCAATTTTTATTACTACACTGTAAAAACATGTATATTTCATTTCTAAGTAGAAGTTACTTCAATTCGGAGCGGACTTCGAAAACGCAAGAGGCCTGAATCGCCTCAAAGCACTGAACCTCAACTAACTGAAGAATGGGTTGATGAGGAAAAATTGGAACTATGGGAAATCAAACAATACGGGGAAAAGTAAGTTATTCTTTTAAATATTTATGTGCTATTATTTAATAATCATTTGTTTAATCATCCCATTTGATAACAATCTATTTGACCGCATGCATTTTAATATTAATAATGTGATTAATAATTCATTATTAGCAATCATCAATTGTAGGGGGTTTTTTAATTGTGATTTCGTATTATCTTAGTTTTTATGAATATATAAATCATTTACGACGCAATTGCATTTCACCAGGGTTTCTTAAGTGTTAATTATTATCGCACAATAGAATAAAAAGGTTTCGCGAATTTATCCTGTATTATATTTGTTTATGAAGAGATTTATGCAAATTTAGGATCTAAAAGTCACTGATTTATTAATAACGTTTTTAAATTGAAAATACCTTAAAATTACTTTGCTTTCTTAACATTTTATTGTTTAGACACTGATTATAATTTGATTTGTATTAGATAATTTCGATAACGTAATTTTAAAGAAGAGAAAATGTATTTTTGTCCCATGTTTAGCGAGATACGCATAACATCCACCAAGGTCAAACGTGTGTTTACATTATTCAGAAACACCAACTTGAGTATTATAAATAATTGTTTACAATTTCTGTTGACCATTTTCGTTAGGGTTATATTCTTGTCATTAAAGTCGCAAATATTTCCTACGTAATCATTACAATTTAATTCATGTTAAACACAACTACTTATGTTTGATGTCATTTTTGGATACTAATTTTGCAAGTTACTTGTACGTAGATATTTTTAATTATTACATTAGTTTGTTTACTTCATCCAGTATGTAAATACACTTCGAAAGGACACATTTTTGAATAATTTCTGAACTAGACACATTTTCATATCCACAAATTTACAAAATAGATCGATTCTTTTTACATAGTTTATTTTTTCATGTTATACATTTGTAAATTGATTATTACTAAAATAGTCATTTATTTGCTCGATGGAATTTTGATATAAATATAAACCGAAATTTGTTTCACTAAAAATAGAATTTAAGTAGTCCAAACCTAACACAATATATTTTCACTAAATCATTATTTAAAAAACTTATCATACATGCATCATGTTTCTCGCAAAACCAGAGTGGCAAAAACCAGCATCAATTAATTTTATTGTTATTTCATTATTAAATTATTTTAAATAATTAACATTGTTTCCAATGTTTGTATCTATTTATAAAATGTTTTTAAATAAACTTAATTGATATGGCTTGACTTATGCCCAGTTGTAATACTGTAAATTAAAATTTAAGTTTGTATTCACAAAATCGAATAGTAATTTTATATTTTATGGAGAGTTTGACATCGTCGTCAAATGGTTCGATAATATTGAGTTACAGTTGTACAACTGAAAATTAGTATCACACACTTCACGTATACCACTTGATTCAACTGCTTGTATCCAAACATAACTAATAAACTCGAAAACAACCATTAGTTCCCTTTTTATTGTGATAAGCACTAAATTATTTATAATATTTATTAAGAGGAATCCCTTTCGCAATCAAACTACTTGAATTACATGAACCAAATAGCGGTTGTAGTGATACCGTTCATCCCAGAAGGGATTCCTCCTAATATAAATTCGCATGTTGCTGTGAGCCCACTAACATTCCTCGCTTGTGCGTGTCTGTTTTATCGTTGCACAGGGTAGAGAAGGCTAATGCCCAAGTTATCACTAGGAGCCGTACGGGCAATTTACCCCCTAGCCGCGTGCAATCTGATGGTAACACCGAAGTAGTCACCACACCTAATAAACTCCTCAACATTGGCAATAAGGCCACTCCGGAGGAAATCAAAGAGAAAATGGAGCAACAGTTGCGTATTCAACGAGCTGCACATCAACAAAAACGAGCACTCGAACTTAAAACATCACAAGGCGTTGTTAAAATGGTCACTAATGCTACCCAAGGTAAGATTTATAATTATATACAGTTTAAAATTTAAGAGTTTTAATCATAGCATTTTGATTATTAACAATTTGTAATTTTGATTAGCTAAATCAGGAAATACGCCTATTAAGCCAAAAGGTGAGATTTTAAATCGACAACCTACAAGTAGATACTTGTAAACATAATTTGTAACTCTTGTTTTTAAAATTATTTATACAATAAACATACTCGTCGATAATATTTATTTATAAATCTTTTTTTTTCTCTCTAATTAGTAACCCAACCTGATGGTACGGTAAAACTCGTAAATAAAGTCGTAATGCCGACTTCTACAATCGCAGCTTCTGCAAAATCTACGCTAACTTCTTTACTTACGGCAAATTCAAATAATGGTACACCGAATAAGACGTTTATTGGTACACGGCGTATTTTCATGACGAAAGGCGCTGATGGAACAACTCGTATGATCACGGGTCCTACAAGCATTTTACCCAAAGCAAATTCAGCACCCGGCACTCCTCAGCAGAGCCTAATCAAACTGCAAACACCATCGGGGCAATCGTTGCAAACGATACAGCTACAACAATCTTCGCCGCAGACACCTGGTAAGAATTATGCTTGTAAATTTAATTTACAAGATAAAATATATGTGGTGTTTATTTTATTATGAAGGTTCTACAACTCCAACAACTGGTAAATCTACTGAAACGCCGCAACGTGTTCAGATTCTTCGAGGTCCAGACGGAAAAATCCAGGTTAGAGGTTTGATGCCCGGTCAACAGTTGGTCCAAATGCCAGATGGGAAACTTCATGTTCTAAGCACAAATCAAGTACAACAAACCACACAAGTTATGGCTGGTTCTTCGCCTAAAACTGCTGCATCTTCACCAGCCAAAACTGTTATGAAACCAAACGTTTCAACACCAACTAATAAAGGACAAACGGTAAGTTCTTTCATGTAGTTCTCTCGCGCTACTTCTGAGACCATTATCATTTGTAATTATGACATTTTTGACAATCTTTTTTAAAAAAATTATTATAGACTCCTACTACACCGAAATCAACTCATCAAAGTCCTGTGAAACAAATAACTCCTCAGGGGTCCAATATAATGATTCGACAACAAGTTGTTGGTTCGCCTGTGGTACAAAAAATTGCCCAAACTGGTTCCATGATTTTGAGTGGCGGACAAGTTTATGCGGCGCCTGGGCAACAGATTGTCGTAAGCAACAATCAAGTTATTAGCACACCGGCCCAGGTAAGTCAATTTAAAATTTAAATCATTCACATCTTTAAATATTTATGAAATTATACAGGATTCCCTAAAAATCTTCGAAATTTGTATTGTCTACTCTTTGAAAACGATATTTATACATATGCCCTTGTATAAAATTAACTTAATAATTTGTTTTTTTGTTTAGATGGTAACTGCAACTGGACAAATCTTAAATACTAGCCAGATCGTGGTAAGTAATCCGAGCCTGGCCCAGCAAATCGTTTCAGGCAAAGTCCAAGTGGCTACTATTGGTGGACAACAAGTGCTCATTCGGCCCACGGGCAATAATCAGGCACAGGTCGTAGCCCAACTCACCCCGAGTACCATGGTCGGTGGCACTCCAGGATTGGCAGCAACTTCAACAGTATTATCTAATCCTCATAAACAGGTATATATTATTATTATATAAGAAATGTGTTTTAAAATGATTATATGTTTGTCAATATTATTCTAAATATAAAACTTTATTGTTGTAGATAATAGTCCAACAAACTCAAACACAACAAGTACAACAAATACAAGAACATATACCGCAACCTCAACCAGACCAAACACCACCTCCTGCACCTGAACTACTTCAAAAACAACCTCAACAACAAGTGCAACAACCAAACACACCCGTGCAATCCCAATCAACAATTGATCCTGTTGTTGAGCAATCGTTGTTGGCTGGACAACCGCCGGGCACTGTTATAAAATGTGTTACTGCGCAAGTTATCCAAACAAATCAAGGCCCTAGAATTGTCCTACAAGGATTACAAGGCGCTGATTTTACTCAGCAGCAACTGACTGCAGTTCAACAACAAGTTAAACAACAATTACTCAAAGGTAAGTGCAATTTTATTTGTAAATATTTTTAACAAATTGTATTTCATATTTGCCACAAAAAAAAATTTATATATAGACATTTATAACTATCATCTAATTTTGATGTATTTAGCGTAAATGATAATTATTGATTATGTAATTTTATAAAACTTGTTTCTTTTGTTTTATAGCACAAGCATCAACTGGTAAACAAGGTGTTTTGGGCCCCACCAAAATTTATCTTGCGGTTCAACCATCTAGTTCGGACAGTACACCAAGCAGTGCGGGATCCCCGAGCGTGGAGGGTACGCCGACGGGTACTCCTCAGGCGGCGAGTACTCAACCACCCCCGCTGACGCCAGTGCAACAACCACCACAACAAGTGCTCCAGCAACAGCAAGCGCAACTTGTTGCTTCCCAGGTACGAGTCACTGCTCCTGTTACAACATCTGTTACTGTGCCAAACAACACGAATGTTACACAGGTATTTTAAGCAAATTGTGCCTTTAGTGTGTGTGTGTGGGGAAGGGGGACATGTTTTTGTACACTTCCTTTAATTGGAATATTTTAATTTTTGAATGCATTTTTGCACTAGGTCTTTAAGTAAAACATGTTTTTCTATGTGCTTACATATTAACCAAAGATACTAAGAATTCCTGCATTATTTTAGATATTTGATTTTAAATAAAATGATTGCTAAATTATCGATTTGTAAATTATATTTGACTTAAACATCATTATTTATCTAGTATTTTATAAAATACTACTTAGATTTCTAATTTCCATCATTGATGAATTCATGAAATTATTTAATATATTCTTAAATCGTTTTATTTTTGAAACTTTTCTAGACATCGTCTTGGATTATCTAAATATGTTCTTGGGATTTATAAAATACTGACATTCATTCATTCATTCATTTATTATAATTTTTTTAAAACCCTAAGTTTTCAAATAGTGTTATTTAATTTATTTTTGTAATTTTGTTGATTAATCAGTCGCTTTAAGAATGATGCCCTAATTAAATAATTTGTAAATTCAATCATTATTTGTAACGAGAGACCAAATGAATTGTTGCATAATGTGATTATTTACTAATTTAATATAGATATAATGCTAGCAATGTGATGTAATATTTTTAGTTTTTATTGTTCCTGTTTTCGCATTCGTGATTTCGTTTACACTTTATTTTATATCATTTTTTTGTTCTGTATTTATTTGTCATGCTAGCTATAAATTGAGCTTTATTTAATAAATAATTAATTACTAACCGCCCGCTTTATTCATACACCCTTAACACCTCTTTGAACATTAAAAATAAAAGCTAATTTATATTGAAAATAATCATATATGCAACAAAAGTGTAAATAATTTGCATGGTTTAACAATTTTAATATTACAGACAGTAATTAAAATATATTTTATTTAGAACTTGGCACAAAAGTAGTAATTTAATTTTTAAAGCAAACCGACACTTTAATTCAAACAATTTTCGTAAATTGATATAAAATTAATTTAGAAAATTACAATTTAATATGAATTTAATACATATTCTTTATGTTCAGTTCGAATATAAGAGGTTTACTCATTCATATATTCTAATTTGAACTCACCATGTTCGTCTTAGATGTTGATGACGTCATTGGATACTATTGAACCTTATAAGAGTCAATTTGTGAATGATATATGTGTATTTAATATTATATTTTGATTTAAAACTTGCTTTAAAATTTGATATAGTAGTTTTATTAAACCCATGGTTTTATATATTTTTAAATTAATTTAAATTGATTGGTTCATCAAATAAAATTAACTCTTAGGTTGCTCAAGAAATCATATCAACTCCAACCTTACGACAAGTAATCATAAATGGGCAACAGACAACAATAAAACAAGAACAAGGCTCCGAAGCACCGCAACTAACCAGCGGTGATCCTCAGAAACAAGGGAACAAATTTGTAATTACACCTGACTACATTCAACAGAGTAAGCATTTTATTTTTCATTTTTAGTATTAAACATAATTCTTTCTAAAATATGAATAAATAAATAATCTTTGCAGCAATCAAAAACGCATTGAAACAAGAAAACTTGAATCCTGAAATCGAAGAAAAACTACTTCAACTCCAACGGTATCAAGAGCGGCAAATGAAACAAGATCCCATCCCAGAAATCCCATTAACCCCTCGGCCCAGCCGAACCAGCACGTCTACAACTAACCGAATTTGTTACAAACGACCATCAGTCACTCCGCAAAAAGTTGAAGAAGAATGGCCAGTCGAAACTCCGAAACGTAAACCGATAATCAAGACTGAATTTGCCAAGAAAGAAGAAATAATGTATTGATTATTATTGGTGTTTTTGTGTGAAATGGTGACTAATTTATTTGTGTTCCAGTCCTGAAATACCCGAAGAAAAAGTATCGCCGGTTTCAAAACCAAAACCAACCAAAATTCGAACAGAAATTCATGAAGAAAAGAAAAAACTGGCAATGCGAACTAAGTTGCAAGTTCTTCTTTACCGACAGAAGGAATTATTGAAGAAGGATATACTCAAGAAGCGGGCCTTATTGGAAAAAGAACTACAGATAGAAATACAGAAAGAAGTGTCATCCGAATTAGCAACTCGGACTCGTGCAGAACGTACGAAACAAGATGAAGTTCGGACGGGAAGTGGTAAGCGTAAATCCATACCAACGGCAGCTACGACAATCATTCAACATTCAAGTAAAGCTTCTGGACGGCCGAAGAAACAACAGAAACTGTCATCGAGCGCAAATGTGTCACCGTCCACAGCGAACCGCAACAGCATCAAAAAAGAGAAATTGTATTGTTTGTGCCGGACACCGTACGATGAAACCAAGTTTTATGTCGGTTGCGATTTGTGCAATAACTGGTTTCACGGTGACTGTGTTGGCATCACGGAAGAAATGTCCAAATCGTTATCGGAGTTTGTCTGTACGGAGTGCCGACATGCGAGAGATACACAGGAGTTGTATTGTTTATGTAAACAGCCCTACGACGAATCTCAGTAAGTGTTTTATTATATTTGTTTTTATCCGTAACTAATTTACAATTTAATCCAACAAAATAAATTTAATTGTCATTTATTTTAGATTTTATATTTGTTGCGACCGGTGTCAGGACTGGTTCCACGGTCGCTGTGTGGGTATTTTACAATCTGAAGCGGATAATATCGACGAATATATTTGCCCGAATTGCCAACGGAATTCGTCGGTTAATTTCGCCAACATGAAAGATCTCGCGCAGCGCGACTTCGAAGGCTTGAAGAAGCTCATCAAACAAATACAAGTATGTTTTATTTTGGTGTGTGTGTTGTATACGAAGTAATAAGTAAGTATTGTAATCATGAAAAAATCGATCTCGAGATTTTAACAGAAATACACCTTTTGACTTTCCCTCAGTCGAGTGTGACTATTTTTGGAATGACGTTTGTATGTGTTTGCGTGCGTGCGCGCGTAAAATTACGTTATTTTCAAATTTAGGTCAGATTTCCATCTGCGATTAAGCCCCTGATAAGCTATATGGTATATAGTTCAATTGTATATAGCGGAAATTATTAATTTTGTTGAAAGGGAAGATATCTTACAAATAAGTGTATTATAACATAAAATCATATTTTTAAAATTTTGGTTTCGAATAGCGCACATGTGCGAAAATTGGGCACCATTGAGGGCACATGTCCGCTTTACGCAACGAAACAAATAATAATTACGGACTTGCAGTCATAATATTTAATTATGCAATACAACAATACAAATGAGAATTAGAACTTGCTTCTCGAATTAATTTCTTTATAAGAGAAACTAATTCACCTTTAATATATATTTTTTTTTTCAGAGTCATAAAAGCGCTTGGCCTTTTATGGAACCTGTAGACCCAACTGAAGCACCTGATTATTACAAAGTTATCAAAGAACCTATGGGTAAGTTAACAAGAAAACTTCTAACCTCACTCAAAATCAGTGGCGTAATTACAGATACAGCAATAACTTGAATTTCAGGGAATCTTCAGTAACATTTAAAAATCCTTTCCTATACAGAAAAGGGCCTATTATTATTAATGTAGTTACGCCACAGGTTCGGCTTCATGTAGCTTGATTCGATTAGCTTTAATGTTTTCTGTGTATTGTTTTACTATTTAGATTTACAAACGATTGAACATAGGATCAATGAACGAACGTACAACAAGTTGAGTGATTTTATCGGTGATATGACGAAAATCTTCGACAATTGTCGCTATTATAATCCAAAAGAGTCACCGTTCTTCAAGTGCGCAGAGTCCCTTGAAGCGTACTTTGTAAATAAAATTAAATTCTTAAGAGAGAAATTATTCGAAACTAATAAATGATCAAGTGAATTAATTTCGAAGATAAAAATAATCAATAAATAAAGAAAAAAAAATAGTGTATTAAGTAAAAATATTATAAAACACACATGACAGATTTCATATTGTAATAAGACTTAAATATAGTGAAACTAATTAATAATAATAATAATAAAAAAAATTATTTAAAATCGTGGTTTTTCATAATTAAATTTTAAACAAAGGTGATCGTGTTTGACAAAAAATATATATATATATATATATATATATTGATAGAAAATCGATTTTATTAGTTAAGTGCAAGACTGACGTACGTACCCAAACCCCTCCCCAAATTTTACCCTACAACACATTTTATTAGTATTCCCAAAATATTTTAACATGCATTCTTTTTTTAGCTCTGTTAAGCAAATTACTCTATGCTACTTTTTCATTATTAGGGCAGTATTCTATTCTAGTACATTACTTATGTACTAGTACTCCGTTGATGGAACGTTTTCTAGTAGACGAATTTATTATTTTCGCGTTATTTATTTTAGTTATATGCGTGAACGTGTTGAGTCTTATCTAATTTTGTCATTTTATAAAATAAGTTTGTTGTTTTATATAATTAAAGAAACCAAATTTTTTAATTTTATATTCTAATTTGTAGAGAAATTAAAACTTCTTAGAACATGTTTATGTATTTACATCACAAGTAATTATTTAAAATTTTTCTATGTTTTTGCATGAAAAGTTTATATTTTTTATAAATAATCATCCTTGATGATTGCAATTTATAATTTTTTTAAGTTGCTGCAACAAATCTATCACTGCATTAAAACATTGCAAATTTTAAATAATTAGTGTAAAGTTTGGCGTTTTTGGTTATGAAAAACAATGTATTTATAAGTGATTACATGAAAGCACGTACATACAAGTGGTTAGATGTAATCACTTATTATGTTTTTAACCAGTCATTAATGGTACTAGAACAATAGAATACAGCCCTGATTTTAAATTAAAATGGTTCTCAAATAAAATATAAACTGCTTTATACACTATTGGATTAGTTTTAGAATAATTTGTTATTTTTGGAAACAAATTTTAATAATTTCCCGTATTTACATCTAGTTTTGAATTTCAAAAAGTCAATATATAATATAAACAAAACACTATGAATTGTATAAATTGGTATTCATTTTGTATGAAATACGAATGGTTTTTCATATGTAGCAAATAATCCCAATTTATTATAAAATGAAAGTTGAATAAGCTGCTTCATTGTATTTGATTTTCAAAACTTATATGTGAATACGAGCCTTTCAATTGTAATTTTAGTAGGGTATAATTAATTGTAAATATTGTAGTTATTACAGTCACATATTCACTAAAAATAGTCAGTTTACTTGAATAAATATATGTTTAATTACTTGGGTCTCGATTGAAGATTTTTTATTGTAAAATTGTATAGTAATTTTTTAATATATATTTTTTGTGAAATTATAATGAAAGGACTACTGTTTGGGATAGATTCGATGTTGGTGATGTTGAAAATATGATAAAAAGTGTACAGATATTTCCTTTTATATTTATGATAAATGTACAAAGCATAACTGATATATTTTGAAACATTAAGAATATGTTTTTGTTAAAAAATATACGCTAAGAATTTAGATGACGTTTATTTAAAAGCATTGTTTTAAATTTGTAAGGAAATTTTTACCGAAGTTCAAATTGTAGTAGAAATGATAAAATGGAAAAATTCAACTTATAAATACACTAGATTAGTCGTGCCATTACATGTATTTATATCATTCATGTGTGCTCTTATATTTGAAATATATAACGTATTTTATAAGTTAAAAAAGGTTTTTTTCCTTGTCGTTACCATTACCATATTTTCTAAAGTATATAATGTTCATATTTGCTGTATAATTTTTTTTTAATTCTTAGCAAACTTGCAAGGTGTATTTCCGTTAATATCTCGAGTACGAAAATGTTCATTATTACAATACTTACTTATATACATTCGTATAAGAAAGTAAAGATTAGTATGATCTACATTACTAGTACATATTCGTATTACCATGTAAGTAAATTTTAATCGTATATTAAATAGTTTTCTAAGATCGGCTTAATGTAATAATATACATTTATAGAATGATAATTATTTTGTACAATCAATTTAAATATCTTCAATTTTTATAATAAACTAATTTTCAATCAAGTCAGTTTCAAGGCTAATACGATCGTGCGCATTCTTTATTATTTACATAAACTATAAATTTAAAAATAATCATATTTTAAACTGTTCTTAGACTAGAGTGTTCACAATCATACCCATATATGTTGGAAAAATATTAGAATCAACCAAAACATGTATTTCAGTTGAAAAAAGAGTTCTAAGATAGATTTTTTAAAAATAATTACAACTATTTTTGTTGGTTTCTTAAATTTTGTAAACCGTATTCGTACTGTATATCTGGCGCTCGAAATGAGATGGATTGTGTGGGGTCGATAATGGACCAAAAATGTATAACTAGTGCAGAGAAACAGCTGAACACGGGCAGTCTACTTGGAGCGTCGTCCAAAGAAAGATCAGAGTAATCCAAGCCACTTGATCATAAGAGAAAAACTTAGGTATATTTTTATTAACAAAGTTTTGTCAAAAAAATGCATTGTAAAGCAATTCCAAAAGTTCTTCTACATAATCGACTTCACAATCAAAATGTACTAAAACAAGGTAAGATTTTATCTTCCAATTTAAAAGATATATATATATATATAATTAAATAATACATTCTCATATAATAATATTTTAAAATAATAATAACAAAAATATATGCCTAGAAGTTTTAATGAATTCTTTCGATTTACAAATCAATACACGTGTGAACAATATAAATAGAATTTTGATTATTGAATTCAGTACCAAGGTTAGAGAGTCAACTCAAAATTTAAATAAAGTTGCATTTTTCAAGGTTATTATTATATGTAGATAACAGGTTTATTTCTTATCTTAATTGCTCCTAAAATATAGTACTAGCATTTATAAAAAATATATATTTCATCTAAATAATATGAAAATTAAACTTGCGCTAATATAGCTTTTGGGATTTTGTATATGTGTAGGTATTCGCTTTTAATTTGGCACACGAACAAATCCAGTTTAGAGATTCTAAACAAAATAATAATATTGAGATTTAAGTTCTTACATATGAATTCTGTTTGAAAATAAAATTTTAAAATGTTTAAAATTTATTATTTTTTTGGTTTCAAAATTAATAAGAATTTTATCGGGTTCAAATATTGTAAATTCACTAATTGTTTATTACGAAACTTACAATTAGTTTTAGAGATATGAAAAATATATTCTTTTTTTATTAATAACACATATATTTGTAATTGTTTCAGGACTATTGTTTCGAGGTTTTCAATCGTATATTTCAAATGAACCAAAAAAACCAAGTGTGAAAACAGCAATTCCTGGACCACGATCAAAAGAACTTTTCGGCGAGCTCTCTAGTCTAACGGTCCGTTTAATTTATTTTAATTTAAACCACTTGTGTTACCAATTGGATAACCTAAACCAATTTTGTATTCAATATAAATAATCATAAATGATTATGTACATTGAGTGTTAAGTTTTGATCAAACAAAAATATTTATCATTTAGATGCTATCTTACGACTTTTTGTATTAGAGATATTATTTGGAAACATATATGATAGATTTGTTTTTCTTCTAGAATAATAATTTATAACTTGCGTCAAATTCATTTAATTTTTATGGAATAATTCATAACATATTGCGTCTATGGTATTACGTCATTTAAAATGATTTATTTTGATTTTAGCAAGCCGGTTCCGTACAATTATTTGCTGATTATAAGCATTCGGTAGGCAATTATTTGGTAGATGTTGACGGCAATGTATTACTCGATGTTTTTTGTCAAATATCTTCTATGCCACTTGGCTACAACCATCCTGATTTATTAACAATTTTCGACAATCCCGAGAATGTGGTATGTGTGCAATCTTGAATAATCATAAATATTACAAATAATCCAGCCGTGTTAAATCTTCCAGAAAACACTTATAAATAGACCAGCACTTGGAGTTTTTCCAGGAGAAGACTGGGTCTCCAAATTAAAGAATGTTTTATTACCGGTAAATATTAAATCCTGAAATTATACATGCTGCGTTTTTAAACAATAAATAAGTGTTATTATCTATTAAATATTATTCCTTTAATTTTCTTAGATTAGGGTTTAGTTTGGTTCTACCTTAAAATGATTTTAGATTGCTCCAAAAGGCCTAAATCAAATAACAACAATGATGTGTGGTTCATGCTCAAATGAAAATGCGTTTAAAAATATTTTCATCGCGTACCGTGCAAAAGAACGTGGAGTAACAGCCGATTTTTCCGCCGAGGAAAAATCTTCATGTATGATCAACCTTCCTCCAGGGTGTCCAGATCTTTCTATTATGTCCTTCAATGGAGCTTTCCACGGTCGAACACTAGGTGCTCTCAGCGCAACACACTCAAAAGATATCCATAAACTGGACATACCAGCCTTTGACTGGCCGATGGCTTCGTTTCCAAATTACAAATATCCTCTGGAAGCACATAAAAGCGAAAACCAAGCCGAAGACAAGAGATGTTTGGCAGAAGTTGAGGAATTATTCCACGCATACAAGAAAAAAGGAAAACCTGTTGCTGGAGTGATAATTGAACCTATTCAGAGTGAAGGAGGTGACAATGAGGCATCTCCAGAATTTTTCCAGGAGTTACAGAGGATTACTAAGAAAAATGAGGCGTACTTGCTGATTGATGAAGTACAAACTGGGGGAGGAGGTACTGGAAAGATTTGGTGCCATGAACATTTTAATCTGGAACAACCTCCAGATATTGTTACCTTTAGTAAGAAGATGCAACTTGGAGGGTATTACCATACTCTGGAAACAAAGTAAGTTCTATTTAATATATTTAAATTGTTAAGAATTCATGATAATACATTATTTTGCTTTTTAGGCCAGGCCAAGCCTACAGAGTCTTCAACACCTGGATGGGAGACCCAGGTAAGATTCTGATCTTAGAGCGGATCATGGAAGTCATCAAACGGGATAGTTTATTAAAAAATGTGGAGAAAACTGGAAAAACCCTAAAAAATGGATTATTACAACTTGAAAAAGAATTTCCGAGTCTGCTGAACTCGACTCGAGGCAGAGGCACTTTCCTAGCAATAAGTTGTTCTTCAACAAACCTGCGAGATAATATTCTTGCAGATTTAAAACAACAAGGTAAGATCTTTTTCTATACAAGGTAAAAATTAATTGGTGGGAAAAGCTTTATTTTTATGGTTAGACATAGTACATTTTTTTAATATTACTAAAACTATAGTCTGTTTTTAATTAGAATACAGCGTTAGTCTTTTGATGTAAGTATGCACGTTGTCGCTCTCACTTATGAAGTATTGCACCATCTTTCTCAAATATAGGATAGCGCTTATGCTATGTTAGTGAGAGCAACATCATGTATGCATCATGAGACTAACGCTGTATTCTTATGAAAAACTTACTATATATTTACAAAATTTTATATGAATATGCCAAAAATTCAATAAGAAGAAAATTTATTTTACAATATCGGAATTATAAAAAAAAGTTGATCTCACGTCACTATAACAGCTTTAAATTAAAAAATAACTCCTATTTGCAGGAGTACAAGGTGGAGGTTCAGGAGCACATACAATTCGCTTCCGCCCAGCTTTAATATTCCAAGAACATCACGCCGATATATTTTTGGACAAATTTAGAGAAGTTTTGAAATCAAAATAATTTTATTTACCTTACTTTATATGAATATATGTTTTATTTTATATTTTAAAGTATCTTTTATATATATATATAGGTATATATTTTAATTCAAATATGTTATGTGATACATATTTAGTATTATAAGTAAAATAATATAGTCTTCCATTGTTAAGCAACAATAAAATATATGTCTTCCATGTTTTTAAAGACAGTGATTATTATTTGTGAATATCTAGAACTGCCTTTAATAGATAATAATTGTTGAATATTTACAAAGTAAATAAAGTGTATAATATGTGTAAACAATATTGTTATTATTTATAACTATTTTAATATTTATTTAAATACTTTACATCATAGCACTAATGTTGTTGCGGAACAGTTATCATTTTCAGTCACGGTTATTTATTTTGCTATAGAAATAAATGCAAAAATAATATTAATTTGTTTTTATACCCAAAAAACATCCACAGAATATTTTCAAATAAAAAATAATGGCAACCAGTTTCATAAAAAGCGCGTGACTGCTGTGAAAATTAAATTTTGAAGAGGTATTTGTGATGTGTCTAAGAGAGTCAGGAAGATAAATACGTGGGTGTATGAGCAGTGCGATATTGTTAAAAATGCCGTACGCAAGAATAGGTGAGAGCCAAATGTGATGATATGGTCATGTTCAAAGAATGTTGAATGAAAGATTGACGATGAAGATTTACGTGGGCAACATGAATAGTAATAAGGGAATGCGGGTTTGTTCTCGGAATAAGTGGATAAATATGATTGAGAATGAGTTGTGCGAAAGGAAAGTTGTGAGCAAGCGAAATAGAATGAAGCGAAAGAAGTGTGTAAGGATAGAATTGAATTGCGAAAGATTGTCAAGATGAGAATGCAACGGGTTTTCTGCCATCCCATATGTTGGGAATAGGCATTAAGTTATGTATTTATATATTTAAAATATATCGCCATTGTACTTTGTTTACTTATTTAAAACAAAAAATAAATCTTCCGTAGTTCACTCAGAAATGAATTAAACCCACAGAAAACATAATTCATAAACACTCCCACGTATGGGATGGGAGTAAAGATATATCAGCTGCCTCCATAGTTATGAACTGCAAGAGAAAAGCCTGGCATCCTAATTAACAAACTCCATAATAATTCTAGTATCAGGTAGCATATATATTACACACCTTCGGTAGTTTTACAGTTAAGAAAAGTTGAAAAATATAATAACTAAAGAAAATTATTTCAAATATTTATGCTAGTTTTATTAAAACTATAGTGAATTATGATGGATGAGTAAATATTTTTATTTTTTTGTTGCAGCAACGGAATATGCCTACAGCCGGTCGGTCGCTCCTTTTGCCACATGTACGCTACGACAGATGAACCAACAACCCAACACAACCCTTACCAACATCAACCACTCTCTTGCAATAGGTCAGAGAATTTTTAATGCCAGCGCAAGTAGCTAGCCTTAAATGTTCCCAAACAAATTGAATCATTGTTTATAACACATGTTCATTTTACATATAGTTATTAGAATTATCAATTAATGTAAGTATATACCTAATTTTTAATGAAACTGTAACATGAATTAATTTATTAAATAAATGTATGAATCTAAATATAGTATGAGTTTTTGTTCTATAATGAAATCCTTTTTTCTCTAGGTATTTTTATTTTCAGATGTGTCACATCATAATACACAAAAAAGGGCTCCTCAAAGGTAGGTACATATTTAATTATTTTTTTATACTAATTGGAATTTTAGGTTATATATAACCTCAAAATGTCAATTAAATATTTTCAATTTTTGTTAAAATTTGGTCAAAATTTTGGTAAAAGTTTTTAAAAGGTGTGAAATTTTAATTAAAATTTTGAGGTTATATATAACCTAAAAATTTTTTTTGCAAGTCATGATTCTGAATATGCAAGTCATCTTTTTGAAAATTTTAAAAGGTGTGAAAATTTAATTAAAATTTTGAGGTTAAATATAACCTAAAAATTTCAATTAGCGTAATTTTTTTAAAAGACTTTTACATTATTTTCGACTAAAATTTTACAAAAGTAATCGGATATTTTAAGATAGTTTAAAACTTAAATATTAACTACTTTTTAGGATCATTTTAAAAAGTATTTCGGAACGATTCTATGGGATTTCTGTCGACATACTCACCCAAGTAAAAATTAGAGATGCTAAAATCGCGAATCGGAGAGATTTTTTATTTTTTTTTGGTTTTTATAGAAGTCGTTTTTAATTAATTCCGCGGAAACCAGCAGCGCCACAGAGCTCTATTGCGGTTTCGCACTAGATGTTGACGCAAGGGTCTCTAATTTTTACTTGCTTGAGTATCTCGACAGAAATCCCATTAAATCGTTCCGAAATACTTTTTAAAATGATCCTAGAAAAGTAGCTCTGTGGCACTGCTGGTTTCCGCGGAATTAATTAAAAACGACTTCTATAAAAACCAAAAAAAAATAAAAAATCTCCCCGATTCGCGATTTTAGCATCTCTAATTTTTACTTGGGTGAGTATGTCGACAGAAATCCCATAGAATCGTTCCGAAATACTTTTTAAAATGATCCTAAAAAGTAGTTAATATTTAAGTTTTAAACTATCTTAAAATATCCGATTACTTTTGTAAAATTTTAGTCGAAAATAATGTAAAAGTCTTTTAAAAAAATTACGCTAATTGAAATTTTTAGGTTATATTTAACCTCAAAATTTTAATTAAATTTTCACACCTTTTAAAATTTTCAAAAAGATGACTTGCATATTCAGAATCATGACTTGCAAAAAAAATTTTTAGGTTATATATAACCTCAAAATTTTAATTAAAATTTCACACCTTTTAAAAACTTTTACCAAAATTTTGACCAAATTTTAACAAAAATTGAAAATATTTAATTGACATTTTGAGGTTATATATAACCTAAAATTCCAATTAGTATAAAAAAAATAATTAAATAATTACCTACCTTTGAGGAGCCCTTTTTGTGACACATCTGAAAATAAAAATACCTAGAGGAAATAGGATTTCATTACAGAACAAAAACTCATATTATATTTAGATTCATACATTTATTTAATAAATTAATTCGTGTTACAGTTTCATTAAAAATTAGGTATATACTTACATTAGTTGATAATTCTAATAACTATATGTAAAATGAACATGTGTTATAAACAATGATTCAATTTGTTGGGAACATTTAAGGGTAGCTACTTGCGCTGGCATTAAAAATTCTCTGACCTATTGCAAGAGAGTGGTTGATGTTGGTAAGGGTTGTGTTGGGTTGTTGGTTCATCTGTCGTAGCGTACATGTGGCAAAAGGAGCGACCGACCGGCTGTAGGCATATTCCGTTGCTGCAACAAAAAAATAAAAATATTTACTCATCCATCATAATTCACTATAGTTTTAATAAAACTAGCATAAATATTTGAAATACTTTTAAAATGGTCCTAAAAAGTAGTTAATATTTAAGTTTTAAACTATCTTAACATATCCGATTACTTTTGTAAAATTTTAGTCGAAAATAATGTAAAAGTCTTTTAAAAAAATTACGCTAATTGAAATTTTTAGGTTATATTTAACCTCAAAATTTTAATTAAATTTTCACACCTTTTAAAATTTTCAAAAAGATGACTTGCATATTCAGAATCATGACTTGCAAAAAAATTTTTTAGGTTATATATAACCTCAAAATTTTAATTAAAATTTCACACCTTTTAAAAACTTTTACCAAAATTTTGACCAAATTTTAACAAAAATTGAAAATATTTAATTGACATTTTGAGGTTATATATAACCTAAAATTCCAATTAGTATAAAAAAAATAATTAAATAATTACCTACCTTTGAGGAGCCCTTTTTTGTGTATTATGATGTGACACATCTGAAAATAAAAATACCTAGAGGAAATAGGATTTCATTACAGAACAAAAACTCATATTATATTTAGATTCATACATTTATTTAATAAATTAATTCGTGTTACAGTTTCATTAAAAATTAGGTATATACTTACATTAGTTGATAATTCTAATAACTATATGTAAAATGAACATGTGTTATAACCAATGATTCAATTTGTTTGGGAACATTTAAGGGTAGCTACTTGCCCTGGCATTAAACATTCTCTGACCTATTGCAAGAGAGGTGTTGATGTTGGTAAGGGTTGTGTTGGGTTGTTGGTTCATCTGTCGTAACGTAGATGTGGAAAAAGGACCGACCGACCCGTTGTTGGCATATTCCGTTGCTGCAACAAAAAAATATATATATATTTACTCATCCATCATAATTCACTACAGTTTAAATAAAACTAGCATAAATATTTGAAATAATTTTCTTTAATTATTATATTTTTCAACTTTTCTTAACTCTACCGAAGGTTTGTAATATATATGCTACCTGATACTAGACTTATTATGGAGTTTGTTAATTAGGATGCCAGGCTTTTCTCTTGCAGTTCATAACTATGGAGGCAGCTGATACATCTTTACTCCCATCCCATACGTGGGAGTGTTTTTGAATTATGTTTTCTGTGGGTTTAATTCATTTCTGAGTGAACTACGGAAGATTTATTTTTTGTTTTAAATAAATAAACAAAGTACAATGGCGATATATTTTAAATATATACATACATAACTGAATGCCTATTCCCAACGTATGGAGTGGCAGAAAACCCTTTACATTCACATCTTGACAATCTTTTGCCATTCAATTCTATCTTTACACACTTCTTTCGCTTCATTCCGATTCATCAGATTTTTCATACATGCTTGCTCACAACTTTCATTTCGCGCAACTCATTCTCAATCATATTCATCCACTTATACCGAGGACGACCCCGCATTTTCACACCAATTATTTCGCCCACGTAAATCTTTTTTGTTAATCTTTCATTCGACATTCTTTCAACATGACCATACCACCTCATTTGCCTCTCATTTATTCTACGTACGACATTTTTGACAATTTCGCACTGCTCGTACACCCATGTATTCCTCTTTCTGTCTCTCTTAGATACACTACAAATACCTCTCAAAAATTTTATTTCCACAGCAGTCACGCGCTTTTTATGCTTGGTTTGCCAAACCCAACATTCACTTCCATATATCCACGATGGCACACGTAGATGCACCATTGTACACGCAGAACCTTGCATCCTTAGAAATGTTAATATTTCTTGCAAACATACTTAAAGCCCCTAATATATGTTCCAATAAAATACAAATGATTAATCTCCAGTTGATTATGGTCTGTGAGGACTCCATTCCTGACAGCGGAAGAATCCTTGATGAGTCCAACAATTTTACCGTTTTTGAATTGAAAACCAACGGAACCCGTGTGGTTTTTGCGCATGATGATTTTACGTTCGAATGGCCTATATAATAATTAATCGTTTTAATGTATGCGATCATTCAATTTACATACATAATTAAAAAATGCGTTCTATTACATTTTGCACTTTCCGTCCCCTCTATTAGATTAGATGTCTGTATATGCTACGTCTGTGTATACTTGTCTATGGTAAAAGATTTTTATTGGGTATTTCTTGAAATTAAGCACAATCATTGTTTTTTGAAAGTATATATATATATATATAATTTTAAACGAACAATAAATTAACAAATAAAGCACAAGATATGTTTTATATCAAATTAGGCAATATATATATTATGGAATTTATTTATATTTTTTGAGGCACCTGAACATTGAATTCTTTTAAAAAATAAGAACGCAAAATGACTGTTATTAAACAATATGAAAGTCAAAATAAAAATTTCTTTTCTTAATTCTTACACAATTAAAATAATATACACACATAGTAACTTAACACAATATTACTTAGGCCCAGTTGTATAATACGGGTTTAAGCTAACGTATTAATCTATAATTAACACTGAAAAGCAGTTAAGCACATATTATAAGTTTAAATTAGTCAGTTATTCGCTAAACCTCGATTAAAACGTTAGTTAGCTAAGCTTTCTTTTTTGGGATTCTGTCAACAAATAAAATGGACGAATTATTAGGAGTTTTGACGAATGACGAGGATTTCTTAGAACTAATTGATGAAGTACAAATTGGAGAAAAAAGACGATCTCGTGTATTTCGGGAAAGACAAAACCATTTTATAAAATGGACAATTTAGAATTGTTTGATAGATTTTGCCTAACTAAATTGTCAGTGCAGTAAATATTTGCACAAATTAATATATCTAATCATGTTTTATCAGTCATTCTAATACAAATGCTGAACAGAGAATCTTAATTATTGAAAAAAATATATAAACATTTCAGCACAGAATACATTATAGATGTTTACGAGCGATTCGGGGTTGTTTTTAGTAAACATTTTAAAGCAAATTACATTTATATGTCAAACATAGAAATATGAACAGCAACCAAAACATCTGCAGTGTATTGCACTGACCTTTCTTATACGTATTAGGCAGATATTGTTTAGATAGAGGGGTTATTATTATATGCCTAGGACTTATAAGAATGTTTTAGATAGGAAAGATATATAAAAAATTTAAAATAATATTTTGATTCATTACTTTATATTATATATTATTATGACCGGACGTTTTTTTAGTCCGTCCATAATAATTTCTAATATAACGTAATGCATTAAAATATTTTCTTAAAATTATTACATTTCCTATCTAAATAAAAGATACCTACTACGTATAAGAAAGTAAAGTGCAAGACATTGCAGAAGTTTTAGTCTTCAAATGAATTTAAAACTTATCAAAATATGTATATATAATATTTTACTAACCATAAGTATAACTTCCCATATCTACGTAACCATGGCAACATAAATAAGACATTTAAAAATTTAAATAGTAATTTTCTTGTAATCGGTAAACTTTTTGTAGAAATTGTTTAAACAAATATGTGCATAATATTAATATCTTTCATTTTGAATATTAGTATATTTTCTGTAAGTGGAGCCGTTTTGGACATATCGCAGAATTTCCAAAAGTTGAATAGAGTAAACATGCACTTCCGATTTGAATCTTCTTTTCAAAAATAGATTTTCTTCCGAGGCATATACAAGTTTTAAGATTATAGCATTGGCTGTTTTCGCTGTAGAGCGTTCGCACACGTAATTCTGAAAATAGTCCGACTCGACTTAGGGAAGGTCAAAAGATGTATTTTCGTTAAAATCTCGAAAAAAAAATTTATGATTACAATACTTCCTTATATACATTCATATAAGAAGGTAAAAACGACTGTAATTGCACTTATAAACAATTTTATTGATGATTCTTCGAATAAGGAAAGCGAGGAAATTATATTTAAAATTTTGAATAACAGTCGTACTAATCTGAAGCGAATTAGTATTAAAAACTATGTCGAAGAAGTAGTTACGCCGAGCTTACTAATGTGATCATCAAATTATTATCTGATACAAAATTTAAAAAATTAAATTATTTATTCAATTTTAGAGATTGTAATTTACTGGTACTTGGGCATTAGCACTTGCATAATTATTGAAACTGAGAAATAAAGACACATGTCTTTCAATTTGTTCATAAAACCTGTCAGTTTACACAAAGAACATAAATATTTTATTCTGTCATAATTTTCCATTTTAATTTTGGGTTAAGACGCTTGTTTTATGTCAAAAATGCGACCTGAATTTAGTCATATGTGTTGCGAACCAACTGCAGATAGTAATAATAGTTTAAGAAAACTGTGTTTATGTTATGCATGTACAATATGAATTTACTTAAACTTAGATTAGGTTTAAAACTTAGTTTAATCAGCCTTTATACAACTGGGCCTTTAATAATATAAATATATTTAGGGTATTTTTGTATTTGTTTTGTTTCACAAAAGCTGTATAAAAATTTAAGTGATTTAAATACTGTATCTTTGATAGCAATTAAGAAAACATGTTATGCTTTAAATGTGTGTACTACACGTACGACGTATTGTCGGCAAATTGGACATTCAGCTAATTGTTTGCCACAGTCTATGCACGTCGCAATGTGACCACATTCGAGTAATACACAATTTAAAGGTGCGTCCATACAGATTTTGCATAAATCTTCCGTCGGTAACTCTTCTGGATCTATATAATTCATTTGGCCGAATTAATTATATTTATCATGTTTTAAAAACAATTTTAAAAAAAATACATACTTTTGATTTGTGATTGTTCCCATAACCGACTCGCCTTATCTGTGAGCTCTTCTTTCTCGACACAGCCTTTAAAATCAACTCGGTTTATAAATAATAATTCTTTTAATTGTTTTACACTAAGATTAGAGATTTCTGCAACATCGTTTATATCTGATAAACGTATCAACTTTTTCAGTGGTACTTTTGGTGTATCATTCGGTATATCTACATTTGTAGAATCCTAAAAAAATTATAATATTCATTAACAATTAACACACAAATAACTCAAATAAAAGTTTTGCGAAAATTAATCATTTACAGTAATCGTAGATTTAATAAATGTATTAATTATTTTATAATGTAAAATTATACATTAAATTGCGCTACATTTACAATAATATTTATTAAAAATAAACCATAAATAATACTTTAGTAGCAAAATAATAACAATCTTCGATAAAAATCAATTTACGTTGGCGTAATTGGAAATTAGTTTATGAAAAATGCAGGTTTTAAATCATTGTAGGGACCCAGTAAACATTTAGTTAGATGTAGCGTATTTATTATGTTGCGGAGACGTAAAATGTGCTTGTTACCGCTCTAATATGTTGCCTAGATGTTACATTCCAATAAACGTTTATTGGGTATCGTTTGCTTTTAGATTAAATTATCTTAAATACGTTTATAAAATATTTTAATAAAATACCAAAGTATAACTGCATTTAGACTTACATTAGATGTAGATGGTGCAACTTCCGGTCGGACACTAAATTGTTGGTGAGCTTGTGCGAATGTTGAAGGTATTTCAGGTCTGTAAGAAGAAGAAGCTATCGGCTCTTCAGCAGCTGCTCTAGTTTGACTAGACATAGCTAAAATATCATCAATTAAGTAATGCATTTATTATTTATTGATTTTCTTACTTCTGGGTCCTTCGAATAAATTCGGCATAGAACCAGCTAACGAGTGCATGATGCCATTTAAGTAATTCGATTTTTTATTACCGAATTTTGATCGAGTTGATTCGGCCTCTGCGTAGGTTAAAAATTGGTCTACTAATTCCTCTTTTTCTAGAAAAATCACAATTAAACAATAATATTTTCTAAACAGTGTAATGCCAAGTGCAAGCCTGGTTAATTATGGGTTGGAAATGTGCTAAAAATAATAAATCGATTCATATTTTTGAACCCCATATAGAATGATAAAGTTAGGTTTAGTTTGTTTAATAATAAATTACCTAAGCAGTTCTCCGTGGGAATTTTTCGTCTTGTGAGATACAATTTGACTTCCTTCGGCCGTAAATTCATTAAAATTCTCCGGTTTACCGGCCGTGTGTTTAAAATTAAACATATTTCACAATATGATTTAAAACTGAAACACAACCTAATCAGAATTACAAGTATATACTATAACTATTTCACTATTTACCCATTAGATTTCCGTATACAATTATGGCAATAACCTTGCCCACATTCCATACATTTTGTTTTGTTTAATTTGAACAATAAAAACTTTCTTTGACAATGATAACAGTTGGACATTGTTAAAATCTAAACAATAACACAATCATTCGGGGAAGTTCCCAGTAATTTATGATAATACGTACATATTTTTTGTTTATTACACAGTCATAGTTTCATGAATAAACTAAAATAATTTATTTATACACCACTGCTAGTTACACA
Source organism: Nebria ingens riversi (assembly GCA_018344505.1). Taxonomy (NCBI): domain Eukaryota; kingdom Metazoa; phylum Arthropoda; class Insecta; order Coleoptera; family Carabidae; genus Nebria; species Nebria ingens. Next base: position 1,270,900 of record JADQWA010000225.1, read on the forward strand.
AATAAATTCCAACAGAAACCCCTATATAATTATTATGAAATTCGTATCATTATCACAGTTTTTAACTAACGAACAAAAATTAATTATGTGTCATTGCATTATCTCATTGCGATAAGATAATTGACCTATGTATACATTACATACGATGCCAAACAAATTTTGAATTTAGCTATTTTATAATATCTCTTCTTAGTATTTGTTTATTAATTTATTATTAAATAAATGTTTGACAGTTGATATATTATAAGGTTAGGTTTAGCACTGTGATTGTTCACATGTGAGCGATATTAAAAATAAAATATTTGACAAAAACATAATTTAAATAGCAACAAACTATTTGATTAAAAACTGAATGTAAATGAAACGCTCTATATTATTTATAAGCAATTGAAAATGTTTAATTATCCTGTAATTAATAATTAAAACAGTTTTGTATATAAAATGTTTAGAGACACAGACAAACTTCTTTCCAGTTTAGTAAGAAAATAAATAAATATAATTTATAAAAAAAAATGAGTTATATCTTATTACTGAGAATTAAATATTTGTTAAATTTTCAATTAATTCAATTACATATAGTCCAAAAAATAATACCAAAAAAATTAATTATATACAGCATTTTGAGAGCCGTTGCAATTCTATAGCTACTTCCAATTTTTATCCATAATACTTAAAAAAGAAAAAACATCTGCAGTGACTTGCACTGGGCTATCTTATACGTAGCAGGCCTATTTTGTTTAGATAGAAAGGATATTAAAATATAAAATTTTAAATACTCAAGAATATATAAATATTTATTACACTATATTAGAAATTATTATGGCCGGGCGTTTTTTAGTTTTCAAATGAACTTAAAACCTAAATAGGCATTTCTTTGTTAGAATATTCTTTTCAAAAATAGGTTTTTGCCAGCTATATACAAATATTGGTTAAAGTTTCATAATTTTACCTTCTACAGTTTTGGCTGTAGAGTGTTCATATGCACACACACGCGCCATTCCAAAAATACTCAGACTCGTTTCAGGGAAGGTCAGAAGGTGTATTTCCATTAAAATCTCGAAATTGATTTTTTTCATGATTACAATACTTACTCGTTTTGAATGTCGCAGAAATTCTAGGGCGTACTATTTATACTACTTTAATAAAAAAAAATAATACATATAAATACTTCTACTACTAATAAATTAAATCAAATATAAAAAAACATGAATCTTTCAAGTTAAAAATAATCAAAATATTATTAAATTTTGAATGTGTTCTAGACAATGATTTTTTTATGTTTATACAAGTCATATATATTTTTTTTAGTACATTTAATTCAAATTATTAAGCAAAAACCTACTTATTGCTTAAAATAAGACAATTATTATTATTTAATAAAAATAAATAAATACATTTTTCTATATTTTCTTAACTATAATATATCTCTTTATAACGTTAATGTAACATGATATAAATAAAATTAATTTATTAATTACATCTAAAGCTTTACTAAATTTATTCATGATTGATTTTTGTGCCATTTATTTATTGAAAATGTTTTGCTCATTGTTTATTAAATTTATTTAAATTCCGTCTAAAATAAAATGGTCCATCTCCGGTTGAATACTTTTTGGTATACTTAAATAAAGAACATATTATGTACAAGGTGGACACGACGTAGTCTGAGTTTGTTCACGAATATATTCCTGCACGTTGAAACGGTTCCCATCATTATGTATTTCATTCGTTTTTCTCGATTTTAATTCCCTGGAAAATTTTAAATTCACATTCAACACACAAATAAAATATTACGAAAGCAACTGAAGTAACAAGATAAATAGCGCTCACCGTGCAATCGCTAGAAATGCTAGTTCTACGTTGAGTCCACTTTTCGCCGACGTTTCCATAAAAGTTACGTTATATTCCCGAGCCAAACGTTCACCGTCTTCTTTTCGTACTAGTCGATCTGAGTTACAATCACATTTATTTCCTAATTAAAACAAGAAACAATTACCAAACATACTTAACTAAAAATAGACGCGATAACTTTGCATTATTAATACAATCGAATTTCGATAAGCCGAATTTTTTTAACTCGAGCAAAGTTGTTTGGCAATATCCAACATATATACTTGCATATGTAATTTGAAAACTCGAAGTCTTCCTAGTAAACATTTAGTTACATATAACGTCTCAATACCGGAGACGTAACATGGGCTTGTTACCTCTCTGATATGTTGCCTAAGTGTTACATGCGACTAAATGTTTACTGGTTTTTTTTTTGTGATAAGGTATAATTCGAGTTATTGAAGTTTTGACTGTATTATAATGTATGTACCTAATAACATAATGACAACATCATCTTGTGCATATTCTCTTATTTCGCCCAACCAAGCTCGAATATTATCGAAACTAATTTTGTTTGTGACGTCATAAAGTAGAAGTAAAGCTATAAGTACACGAATAAAATCTTGTTAATGATGTTTACAAAGACGTTTATTAATTTCTTTGATGTTATTTTATATAAATAGCAGAGTACAAGACACGAACATTTTACTGCAGGGCACACAAAGTTGAAAACCAAAGCAGTATATTTGCGAGACAATTGTGATTAGATGAGTAATTAAATATAAGATGAAAAGCCAGTGAATGAACGTTAATGGTTTTGATCTACTAATTTAATCATATTTAAAATTTGCACTCATGTATTCGCTGACTGGTGCTTCCATCTATAACTTAAGTATATTTACCGTGGGCATCTCTGTAGTACGCGTGAGTGACACTACGAAACCTTTCTTGACCTGCAGTGTCCCATATTTGAAGTTTGATTTTCGATTGGTCCACCGACACAATTTTGTTCTAAACATACAATTGTTTACGTAAAGCCCTAACTTAAGACAAGAATGAAACAGTGCTGAGGATATAAGGTTTAATCTCACCCTAAAATCAATTCCAACAGTCGAGATAAAATTTCCGGAAAGGAATAATCCATCTCGAAATCTCACGAGCAAACAAGTTTTTCCGACGCCTGAATCTCCCAACAACACTACCTGAACAAAATATCGCGAATAAAAGTTGAATTGCTAAACAGAATTTGTTATATTAATAAAGCGCTCATATTTCCTATTAAATAGTTCGCTGGAGCGGATAAAGGAAAGAAATAATCCTATATGCAGCAACCTGCCTGTGCACTCTTGAATATATTTAAAGTGGAAACAAACAAAATAAAAATACTTGATGAGAGAATATTTAATATGTATATACTACTAAAAGTTTCAAAATATAATAGAAATACAAATAATTAAATAAACTTTCAGAAAATATATTTTCAAACATTTCTAAAAATACTTTTACTTTAAAAAAAAAAATTCCTACTTATACCAGTCGAAACAAAAATATTGTATATTGTCAAGTTTTAGGTGAAAATATTAAACTACACATTATTATAAATATTATAAATTTACTTTTAAACGTCAAAACTAGATAATTCCTCTTTGAAATACAAATGACGTCACTGCCTTACAGCTTCACCCTGTTTCTTTTAGATAAGCACCGACAATGAACAAAAAAGAATATTAACATTTTTTACTGCCAATATATCTGTTATATTGATTGATTTATTTCGAATACTTAAATAATTTCTGTTTACAATATTTGGCATGGTTCTTTTAGTATTATATATATATATTTAAATAGCTTCATATTGTTGTTACTAACAAATAATAATCACTAAATGTAATATAAACTTATATATTACAATTAAATTGTTATTTAATTCGTATTTTTCGCATTTGTTCTTATCTATATTTATTAATTATTAGTTATTAAAGTTTCGTATATTCGTTACCATCTTGGAGATATCAGAAAGATAATTTTTTATCTACCTCTACCAAACTAAAAAGAGTGCGGTAATCTTCGATTTAACGTAACTAATGAGCGTCTTGGAAACCCAGTATATCAACTTAAATTATCTGCCAAACTGATTATATTAATATTGTTGTCACAACGGAATAAGCCGTCACATTTCAAAATATTACCAACAGTTGTAAGAAAATATCGCCAGCCGTAAATTATAAAAAAACACTAGATAAGCTCTCTTTCTGACGTTACTCATAGAGCAGTCAATGCGCTACTTTAACCCTAGAACGAACAGGGCGCTGGGGTACGTTTATTACCCAGTTGTTCGATCTAGAGTAAAAAATTCATAATATATATATATATATATATATATATATATATATATATATATATATATATATAATACACTAATATAATTCTCGTATATATATATATATATATATATATATATATATATATATATATATATATATATATATAAATATATATATATATATATATATATATATATATATATATATATATATATATATATATATATATATATATATATATAATACACTAATATAATTCTCGTAATTATCCTTAGTCAAGACGAGGCAGTACATATAAATTAAACTTGAGAAAGGAAGAGAATTTACAAAGGAATATACAATAAGAACTATAACCACAAATACTGTTTGACAGAAGTTAACAACTGACAATCAGTACTAATTAATAAAACCGGTAGCTGACTGTGCGGCAATGACGTTATTCTGTTTGAATTAATTCACATATATATGCATAATTAATTTCCTAACTATGTAAAAATTCATTATAAAAATGATTCCGGAATCGTAATTCAAGCCCATTGTTCTTTTAAAAAAATATTGCTTTGAATATGCTACTTTTGTGCATCAATCCCTAAGCGGTAGAAAATTGAAGATTTTGATTTAGTTTTTAAAATGAATGAAGATTGAAGATACATTCGAATATTCACTGGGCTGTAACTGCTATAAATGAAAGTATCAATAGTCTATTATTAAACCTTTAACAATACCTTGCAAAAAAGTTCATATTGTTCCTTTATCGAAATCTCTGTACCCGCATTTTCATCAAATGTATGCTTAACATCCTTTGCACTAACATCCGTGGTTGTATGTTGATAAGGTTGTGGTTTTACTTTGACAACACGACGATAATTTTGTGAATCAGTCATTTTTAAAGCGATTAATCATGTATTATTATTATTTGTACTAAAAAACACTGAAATTCAGAACTTTATATTCAACTTAAGCCATTTCATTAAAAATCTACACTGTGGACTCTTATGGCGGATAGTGTTGCCAAGCCATTCAACGCTGTAGTAGTACATATGTATGTATGTACATTAACTTCCCATAAGAATAACATTGCCTATACTGGCCACAATGTAGATTGAATATGAAACGGCCTACAGAATATACTAGCGCATGTTTAATACTAGTGTTTATTATACATTATATTTGATCAATTCGATTTTGAGTTAAAAGCTAAATGTGCATGCGGTTGGAATTAAATGTATCAGTAGCATTGATGTGGCCAAGTTTTACACAAACATGCTTTAGTAAATAACAGATCAAAGTGAATTCTAACTTGGTATCTAATTAGGGTACCAATATGTTAATGTTATATACATACATCGCCTAAGTTGAAATTTTTAACAACACAATTTCTTGTATCACGTAAGATTTTCACAAATAAATATACTAACTAAATTTACGTCACTGATAATATAAATGTTTTGTATTACATAAATATTTTTCATAAAACTATATATTACCTAATTTGACCGCTGATTAAATAAATTTTCAATTGTTTACGAATTTCTGACAAATCCAGTTAAATGTATTATCTAAGTTTACAGTGCTACATAAATCAATGACAATACATTTTTGCATACAACTGATAACAAAAAAAAATTGAAAATTATATTTAAAGATTCCGAGTACGACAAATTGTTACAATTACAAAAAGTATTAAACAATATTATTTATTAATTATTATGTCAAACTATAAACAGAAGAAAAATTTTTTTTTCAGAAAAATTGTGCGCGATACCGAGAAATAACTATATTGTTGTTCCGCGTTATTTTTACCAAAACATATTTACACAATAGAATTATTTGATTCACACTCGTATTAATTAAAGTTTTTTAAATACGTTGACTTGCAGCAATTGTCTGTTTGAAACTGAACAACAAAATCACGTTTATCCCTTTTAGTTGAGCGTTCCTCCCTTTCCAGTACCCCTCCTAACAAACACGGGATAGGTATTCGGTTTCTATGGATACATGGATAGCGTCAACTCTCCACATTCCATATTTTATCATCATTATATTTCGAAACATACTTGATGTTATGTTAGCCGATACAGAATATGTATATTAAATTTTACTGGATGTATAAAATAATATATATTTTGACCTTTTGGGAATTAAAAAAAAATCTCATTTAACTGATACAAGTCACGTTTAGGTTCCAAGAGATTATTATTAATAACCCTCATTTATTTTTAAACGTCAAGAGACGGATAATTATAAATTCTTGACGTTTAGAAATAAATTAAGGTTATTAATAATTATTATTATAGTAGTGCAATATTGTAATATATATTTTATATTAATAATAGAAGAGCTTTACTCAAATACACATGATATTTGTTGCTGTAATGGGTCAAGCAAAGTAGTGCATATATGAAAATGAGACAACTGCAGAAATAACAATTTTGTGTGTCCTTGTGGCTAAATTATTAGCTTATTCGAAAGTACACCACCCGTATTTTTTCTTTTGCATATATAAAACCTACATTTTGCATGATAACTATTTGAAAAACAACTTCTGCTTTTTGAGGTGTGATGTCAGAAAGTGGGGAAGTACTAAAATTTAATTGGGAGCAGCGGCAAAAAATAATTGTTGGAGACATTGAATTTCATTTTGACATGTAGTAGCAACTAGTATCTAATAACAGGCTGTTTTTTTTTTATATAAAAGCGCACAATAATGTTGCTAAAGTGGATATTTTGATCTTTAGGAGTCTTCGTCACATTTGACGTGGAGCTTTGCTTACACGTAAACAAAAACGAACAGGAGAAATCACAAATAAATATCATAAAGTGACGATATTTTCTGATTTATAATATAAATGAGATATCAAAAGACGAATAATAATAAATATGATTGAGAATGAGTTGCGCGATGGGAATGGTTTTCTGTCCCCCCTCCCACCATTAGATGGGAATTGGCATGAAGTAAAATATGTATGTATTATGTATGTATGTATATGTATTATGTATGTATGTATGTATATTTATGTGTGTGTGCGCGCGCGCAGTAATGTAAAAATAGACAATACGAAATTTGAAAATAATTATAGCAAAATTAAACTTTGGAAAATACATTCAATGACAGTAGGTTATACAGTGTAAATCAGGCTCTCATAGCGAGTTGTAAAGAGTAGTTCACTGATAAAGAAAAATATTTTTCTTCGTGTGATAGGTAAGCCTAGTGTCTTTTCTATCATGCACAAAAATTTCGCAGAATTTCAAATATAAAACAAACACTTTGAATGGAAACCATCTAGCGATTGCGTAGCAAAAATTTGCATTTCAAGGTCACGGTTTACTCGTAAATGCTCACATTTACCAGAATCAAAATAAAATAAAACTTGTTTTAATAAAAGCATGGAAAGCATACATGGATCTTTTTATTTCTTATAATAAATAGTAAATATAGTAAAATATAACAGTTTTCCTCATTGAGAACAATGATAGTAACTTTTTCGAATACATTGGTGGAAGACGTGAACGCTCTGACGTAAATGAGCCATTTAAAATATCCATTTTTAGTTACGTTTTTCTCATTAATTAAACACTTTAAAGAAACGCCTTTTAAGCTAATTATTTTATCAAAAGTTGTCATTCAAATAATTGTCGTTCTTATAATTTGATACGTGGAACACACCGAATTATTTTAATATTTTTTAACATATTGCTTTTATTGAAGTAGAAGAATTGACCGAAAATGGCGTCCAAATTTTTAATTCCAATACCACCTTAAAGTGTTAAAATATAGACTTTGTTTATGACAATATTAACAATATATTAAAATAACATAAAATCTATCGCTTTTCTTGAATGAACTATTACAATATAATTTTAGAAAAAAATATATAGCATTTTTTGAGACTCAAACGAATGTCATCGCTTTATAGGTATAAACGCCATTTTTAGGACTTGAATACAGGTTAAATAGCATATGAAAATAAATAAAATTAAAAAGATAACAATGATTTAACGAATGCATATATACTATTGCTTTAAGTTATGAACTTCTAAAAGCTGATAATATTGTTCAAATAATGTAGTTTGATATAATTTAATTTGTTATCAAATTTATCTATTTATTAATTATATTAATTGAAGGTGGGCCATCTGTTGGTTTCTATTTGAAGTGCATGATATTTCAACAATTTTTAATACTGACGCGCCTGGCGTTGATAGATATGTAGTGCCAAACCTCCTTACAGCGGAGGTTTGACTGTCGAAATAACACGCACTTCAAAAAGAAACCATCAGATGGCTCATCCTATATATGAATGAAATACTTGTTTGGCGGTGAGATTAATTTTTGAAAAATAAGGTAGTTAAATATAGTAGGCATAAGATGGAAATTAAAAAAAATATATCTAATTTACTCACCGTAAAGCCAATTCCGACTGTTGCTGAATAATTTCCTGATTGAAATTTGCCGGTGTCAAACTGGACTAAAAGAGACGTTTTTCCAACGCCACTATCACCCAAAAGAATCGTCTGTAACCAAGGACATAAAATGTTATTTAATTCAAAACAACTTTAAGTTAAATAAATTATGAGTCCGTATATATATATATATATATATATATATATATATATATATATATATATACATTTTTTTTTTTTTGAAAAAAAACGTACTTTATGCACAGTTTGTTCTGATTCTTCAAGATTGTCTGTTTCGCATAGACGTAACACTTCGGCAGGTGGTTTGTAGTCTCTGTAACCAGTTGGAGATGGGGTGGTTCCCTGAAGTTCTTGGTTTACATCCAGATTGGTGGTTGTCGATATTGAGTCTTTAGATTCGAATACATCGTCATCGATACTGTCATCATCGGCCATTATAACAGTCATTGAGTTATAGTTACTGAAAATATCAAATTACAACATTGATTATTTACGCTTTTCTTATACAACGAAGCGTAAAAGCACAGATATTTTAATTGGTATTGAAAGCAATTTTACACACTAAAAAGTTCTTGATAGCAATTAAATTTCATTATATTAAGATGCAAGTTCTTCTTTTTTGTAGTGTATTAGTGTTTATTATTTTCATAAAATAAATACACACATATTATTCTAACACAATTTTAATTGCAAAACACAAATATAATTAATTTAAATAATTAAATTAATATATGTGTCAAAATAAGCGGTCTTATTTACCACATTTTAATTAGCTATTAAAAAAATTTGTATTTGTTTGCTTCAATGAATATCATAAAAAAATTACATATAAGTTTTTTCAAAATAATAACGAGTAGAAACAGCAAGCAATAAAAATTAAAAAAAACAATTACCTACACTCAGTAAAAATACTTACATGAAATTTGAAACCAATTATATTTACGTCAATAAACAATTAACAAATACATGCATCTTATAAACTTAAATTGCTCCAAAACATGCGAAATATTAAAAAATAAACCACACAACCAAAAAACCGTAATAAATATCGCAGTTTCACTGTAGATAACAACAACTATCGATTGAAAAACACACAAATTTCTTCACATCACCATATTTCACACTCTACAAGTTATTTAGAATGCGCATGACACACCCACAAAATGAAATATATATATACATATATACACACAGGATATTTGCATCTACATTAGTGAAATTGGGTTCAAAACGACTCGTATATACCACAAATAAATTGAATGTCAGTTGAAAACAGAGCAGAGTTTGTTTTCAGGCGTTTTTCAGAAGACTGAATCGGATCAATGTTGGTGTACTCATGTGTTGCACACCGCGCGCTTACTTACCTACCCTCATTTGCTTGAATGCGAGTCAATTGTGACCAGAATTTATGGACAACATTTGAAACTCGGTCATGAGTTCAATATACTTCCATTCAGCAGGTGGTTTCTAGGATATATTTGGCAGTTTTCCCTTTAAATCTAGTCTTTTGAATTATTGCTATTTTTACTTTCTTATACGAATGTATATAAGGAAGTATTGTAAAAAAAAATTCGAGATTTTAACGGAAATTCATCTTTTGATCTTCCCTGAGTCGAGTTTGACTATTTTCAGAATTCCGTCTGTGTGTGTGTGTGTGTGTGTGAATCGTCTACATCCAAAACGGCCAATGCTATAATCATGAAAACTTTAAACTTGTATATGGCTCGGTAGAAAACCTTCTATTTTTGAAAAGAATATTCAAACCGTAAGTGCATGTTTACTCTAGTCATTTTTTGGAAATTCTGCAATATCTCCAAAACGGCTGCACTTACAGAAAATATACTAGTATTCAAAATGAAAGATATTAATATTATGCATAACTGTTGTTTAAAAATTTCTTCGAAAAATTTACCGATTACAGGAAAATTACTATTTAAATTTTTAAATGTCTTATTTATGTTGCCATGGTTACGTAGGCATGGGAAGTTATACTTATGACATATAGTTCTAGTGTAAAAGAGTATCAATGGTTAGCAAAATATTAAAATATTATATATGAATATTTTGTTAGGTTCTTAGTTCATTTAAAGACTAAAACATCTACAGTGTATTGCACGGGACTTATACGTATTAGGTATATTTTTTTAGATAGAGAGGTTATTAAAATACAAAATCTAAACAAATAATGCCTAATACGTATAAGAAAGTCCAGTGCAATACACTGCAGATGTTTTTTTTTTAAATATAGTACTATTTTATGAATTGTACATTGATACATGAATTAATTTTAAACCAACAATAATGATATATAAAAATACAATATTTACACAAATAGTTAATTACTTTCTTTTACGAACTAATAAGTAAGTATTGTAATCACGAAAAAAAAACTCGAAATTTTAACGGAAATACACCTTTTGACCTTCCTTGAATCGAGTCTGACTATTTTTGGAATGACGTCTGTCTGTGTGTGTGTGTGTAAGCGCTCTACAGCCTACACTGTGGAAGATAAAATTATGAAACTTTAAACTTAAGATTTGTATATGCCTGGGGTGAAAACCTCCTATTTTTGAAAAGCATATTCAAACCGGAAGTGCATGTTTACTCAAGACTTTTTTTGCAATTTCTGCAATATCTCCGAAACAGCTATACTTGCAGTAAAAATTGTTAGAATAACATTGAAAGATATTAGTATACTGCACAACTTTGTTTGAAACATTTCTTCAAAAAGTACCAGTTACAAGATCTTATCTTATTGATATTGCCATAGTTACGTAGGTATGGGAAATTATATATAATAAATCGCATCTACTATGCATGTCAATTGTTTTAAATATTCAAATATTTTTACATTTAACATTTATTGACAAATAAGTTTAGTGAAAAAACGTTACAAAGGTTAGTAAATAATTTAAAATATTATATGAAAATATTTTGTAAGGTTTAAAGTTCATTTGAAAACTAAAAAATGTCCAGCCATAATAATTTTAATAATGTGAAATGAATCATTATATTTTCTGTATATTACTATAGAATCGAACATTTAAATCTAAAATACATATGTTTTTTTTAGAAATCTGACAATAATCTAACTTTACAATTTTACTGGACATAATGAATGCAAATATTTTCATTTAAATTTAAACATTTTATATTTTAATTTATATAATAACAAATCAAAATATACTGACTACGTAAAAGAAAGTTTAGGGCCAACACATGGCCGATGTTTTTTATTAGTAATTATTAATTCTGTAAGGGCTGTTGATTTTTTTCTAAATATAGTTCTATTTTATGAATTTTCCATTGATACAGATCTGCTTTTTAAAAATGATTTTGCAATATCAAGAATGTATTAAAATTTAAATATTACCTTATTAATTATACGGAAAACAGGTATCTCTAGAACGACTTGGCAACAAAATCATACGATCTGTTTTGTCATTATTTAACCTTAGTAAGTGTTTATAATATATCTTTTAAAGTTTAAACATTTGTTTACATATTTGTATGAATATTATTATCAAAGTAATATTATTTTACTCAATAGTAAAAAATATTAATTATTTAGATGATCCACCATTAGCGAAGTAATTCATATTTTCCAAAAATAAAATAGTCGATTTCACAAATAAAATAAACATAAACAGCTCAACTGGGGTAAAAGTGAAACGAAACAAATTTGAGGTAAATGAGAAACATACTTGGACATAATGTTATACAACTTTTTTTATCAACACTATTAGATTTATAGATTTCTCCATATCATCCATAATTTCAATTGATAAAAAAGTTGCATATCATTAATTTGTGTTTCACATTTACCCCAAATATTTTTCGTTTCACTATTATCACTGTTGTTGACCCTACCTAAAATATGATTTACCCTCACCATTTGAAAACTGTTTTTATTATTAAAAATTAAATTTAAAAATAATTTTACGCGAGTGAACATTTTTTCGACTCCGCAAATATTTAAAACCTTTTATCAATATATTATTAAATATACAAATTAAAATTATTAGTTTGTAATTATAAATTACTATTTGTTGAAAATAGTCGTTTATATAAATAACATTTTAATTTAAATCTTTTGGACTTGTTCACTGCAGTTTCTTAAATGTAAATTTAATTTAGAATATGTGTTTATATATTACTATAGAACTTGGGCACGTATCGCCAAGTTTGATGAAGTATACACAAAATTTGTTCACAATGCATAATTTTTGATAATACATTTAACATGAACGATATCTATAAAATATATTACTTATGTGCTAAACTGAGTCATGCATATTTAAGTGTAGTATAAAAAGTAGTTGGTAAACGAAAAGTTCACATACGTTGTCAGAAAAAAAATTATAAATTTATTTGATATGCATGTAAAGTAAAATTCAAGGGTAAGTCCAATATCAAACATCGGCCATGTGTTGGCCCTAAACTTTCTTATACGTAGTTAAAATATTTAGATTTGATAATATATAAATTAAAATATAAAATGTTTAAATTTCGAGAAAATATTTTCATTCATTATGCCCAAATAAATTGTAAAGTTACTTTATTGTCAGATTTCTAAAAAAACATATATATTTTAGATTTAAAATGTTCGATACTATAGTAGTATAAACGTACAATTTCAATCTAGTATTTTCTAACATATGTATAAAAAAATATAATTATTCATTACACAATATTCAAAATTGTTATGGGCGGAGGTTTTTTAGTTTTCGAATGAACTTGAAACCTGGCAAAATATTTGTATATAATATTTTAAATATTTTACTAAACTTATTTGTGACAATAAATGTTAAAATATTTGAGTATTTAAAACAGTTGATGCGATTTATTATATATAATTTCCTATACCTACGTAACTATGGCAATATAAATAAGATAAAATCTTATAACTGGTACACTTTTTGAAAAAATATTTTAAACAAAACTTGTCTAAAATACTAATATCTTTCAATTTTATTTTAACTATTTTTACTGTAAGTGCAGCCGTTTCGGAGATATTGCGGACATTGCAAAAACCGTCTTCAGTAAACATGCACTTCCGGTTTGAATATTCTTTTCAAAAACAGACGTTTTTTTTCCCAGGCATATACAAATCTTAAGTTTAAAGTTTCATCATTTTATCTTCAACAGTGTAGGCTGTAGAGCGCACACACTAACAAATAGACTTAATTCAGGAAAGTTCAAAAAGTATATTTCCGTTAAAATCTCGAGTTTTTTTTTTCATGATTACAATACTTACTTATTACTTCGTATAAGAAAGTAAAAATAATAATAAACTCGTATTGTTTAGGCAATAAATTTTCAAGCAAATACGTTGCTTGCCTTGGGCCAATAGGAGAGGATGAATATGTGTATATACTGAAAAACTCCTTCATATAACTTAAGAATATTTCCTAATCAAGCCGTGCGCGCTTTGGCCTATAAATACAGGTGGTAACCATTTACAGTGGATTAGATAACTGATAGTGATCAGCGAATGAACAATTAATTTAAAATACTTCAATGGTAAGTAATTTTTTAATCAAATTTATATTTTCCTCAACAACAGCACATTGTATAATTACTATGTATTTATTTATAAACACGATAGTATTATTCAACTTTTCTATACTTATATTAAAACATTGTTTATAATTATTACTTGCAACAAATTAATGTTGTAGTTTTAATAGTCAAATCTACCAATTCATTATTTAAACTCGAAAGACATGTAATGTGTAATTTATTAGTGACTTAAATAGGCTTAAGTTTTTTACTTTCTTATACGAATGTATATAAGGAAGTATTGTAATTATGAAAATACATTTTGTGACCTTCCCGGAGCCGAATTTAACTATTATTGGAATTCCATCTGTGTGTGTGTGTGCGTGTGTGTATGTATGTGAACGCTCTACAGCCAAATCTATAATTATGAAACTTTAAACTTAAGATTTATATATGGTACGCAAGAAAACCTCCTATTTTTGAAAAGAATATTGAAACCGGAAGTGCAATTTTACTCTAGTTATTTTTTTATAGTTTTTGCAATATCTCCGAAACTGATGCACTTACAGAAAAAATAGTTACTACTAAAATAAAATATATTAACATTTTGCACAACTTTTGTTTAAAAAGTTTCTTCAAAAAGTGTACCAGTTACAAGAAAAATGCTATTGAAATTCTTACTTTTTTTATTTATGTATTTGTTATAGTTAGGTATGGGAAATTATATTTAGTAAATCGTATCAACTATGCATGTCAACTGTGTAATAGCAAAACAAAATAGACTCAAATAATTTGTGATTTGACATAAAACATCTATTGTCACAAATAGATTTAGCGAAAAAGCGTTTCAAAGATTAGTAAATGATTAAAAAAGACATCCGGCCATAATAATTCAAATATAGCGTAGTGAATAGTTATATTTTCTTGAATGTTTAAACATTTGTATTTTAATACTCTTCCTATCTAAACAACATATACCTACTACGTATAAGAAAGTCCAGTACAAGACACTGCAGATGTTTTTATGTTGGGTAAGTCAAATTAAGGAAATCACTTTAGTTCAATAAATTTCGGACAATTTGGGATCTTCTTCGGACGAATATAAGTAATGTGATGTGATGGGGAAGTGATCACAACGTCATCAAACCATATCATTTACATTCACCTAAAAAAGGGCACACGCTTTCCGAAATATACCTACTGAACTAAAGTAACCTCCGTAATTTGGCTTTCCCAAGAAAAAAAAACTTACACCTATTTAAATAGTAAGTAATAATAAGATAATAAAACAAATATTGTGAGATAAAACAGTTATGCAAGACTTGTCCTTGTCCCCCTGTGAATTATTAATGTTGAACCATAGAATTTTGACTATTCGTATTTATTTTAATAAATTTTCTTTTTAATTTTAGACGACGTATACTGATAAAGGACCTAAGGTAATATATTAAAATAATCTAAAGTATTTTTTTTTCAAAATGATATATCTTTTTTTTAGCCTGAAAGTGGCAAATTCTTAAATTTTGACCATTTAACATTTTGGGTCGGCAATGCAAAACAGGTAATTAAACATATTCAAATATAACACGTACTTGATTGACATTTATATTTGGTGGCATGCTCAACAATAACAACTATTAATTTATTTAAAAGGCGGCAAGTTTCTACGTCACTAGAATGGGATTCCAACCTATGGCGTATAGAGGTTTAGAGACTGGTAATAGAAAATGTGCCGCACATGCTGTTCGACAAAACAAGGTATGGAATTATATTTTTCTTGCTGTGTAGTTTAATTTTCGCAATTTAAATTATAAACAATCATTCTATGAAATTCTTAAGGACAACCTTCACAGCTATGCTAATTTATGATTAACATATGTAGCCTACAGGGATTCTGTTATGTTTTATATAAATTAATAATATTTACGATAAAATAATAAACACATTTATCATGTCAATAAATTACTTTTTTTAATTTAGATTATTTTTGTGTTCGTATCCAGCTATAAATGCGACAATAAAGAAATGGGGGACCACTTAATGAAACATGGGGATGGTGTTAAAGATATTGCATTTGCTGTACAAGATATTGATGCAATTGTTAAGGTATTTCAATTTTTAAAAACTATTATAGTATTTAAGTATATATTCATATTTTTCGTATTCGAATTATTTTACAAACATTTTGTATATACTAATGTATTTGAGAGCACTTATTTAATTTATAACTGTGCCTTGTAAAAAACTAAATACTAATACGTCTAGTATATATAATGTGATTTAATAAAATTATTAATTTATTTTAGAGAGCAAAAGAAAGAGGTGCGACAGTTCTACGAGAAATTTGGGAGGAGAAAGACGAGAAAGGTGTTGTCAAATTTGCCACAGTTAAAACGGTAAATGTCTACTTTTTTACGTTACGCTCCACTACCTAACGTTGAAACATCAAATTCATACTTTACTTTAAAATGTAAATAACCAGAATGAATCACTCTTTGTTCTGAATATACAATTCTTGTTTAGAAATTAACTACAAATCATGTTTTTGAATAAAAATATCTTCACTTCTAAACCAAATTACACAAATCGATACTGAACAAATAGTAGTTTATTTCGTGTATTATACATTAAAATCAAACTATATAATTTCCGCTGTAATTGATTGAATCCGTAAACTGTAATTATAGTAACCAAATCAGCTGAAAAGCATCGCGGGTTGCTTATACTTAATATCACGCACCAAAACATAAATTTATAAACTGGAAGAAAAACTGCTGCAATAAAATGTAAAGCGCATATTCACAAAAATGTAATTATTAATTAGTTGCACAGAATTGATCGTTATTAACGGATATTCGATAGCTTATACATAAAAGCTCAAGAGTAACGTACAAGATTTAATTTAAAACAAATCTCGAAAATGTTCTTCCTGGGTAGTGGATTGTGTTAAATAGCATATACTTGTGCTAATATAAAGTTCTTTTTAATTTAGTATGGCGATACAACACATACATTCGTAGATAGGAGCTGTTACGATGGTTTTTTCCTACCTGGTTATTGTGAAACTACAGAAGATGGTTTTTGCAAAAAATTGTAATATATAAAACTAATAATTAACCCTAGAATATACGCGCATGCATTTGATTAACATATACGTAAAAGTTGCGCATGTACTCTGGGTTAAAATATAAGCATGTATTCTAAACGCGTCTTTAAATCTATCTAAAATAACATATTAGTTACAGCTAATAACAGTTTAGAGTACTAGCTTTATTATGTTTACTAAATAAATAAATAAACTTGAATATAAATATATATTTTAGACCCGAAGCAAAATTGAACTTTATAGACCATGTAGTTGGAAATCAACCTGAACACAATATGGAATCAGTTGCGAAATGGTATGAAACCACATTGATGTTCCATAGATTTTGGTCAGTTGACGATAGTCAAATACACACTGAATATTCCGCACTTAAGTCAATTGTAATGGCGAATTATGAAGAAACGATTAAAGTAACTATAACTCATAACCCAGTGCCTTAGTGCTATATGGCTTTCAAAAATGTTTTTTTTTTAAATACATTAGAATTGTTATATTAAAAAAATATATTAATAACAGATACCTATAAATGAACCTGCCAAAGGTAAACGAAAGAGTCAAATTCAAGAATACGTGGATTATTATGGAGGAGCTGGAGTGCAACATATTGCATTGAATACATCTGATATTATACAAGCGGTCAGTTTTATAAATATTCCGAATTTGAACATTTAATTTTACTGTATTTTAAATTACAGATAAAAAATTTAAAATCCCGTGGAATGGAATTCTTAACTATTCCTGATTCATATTATGATATTTTAAAAGAAAAATTATCGAAAAGCCGCGTGAAAATTGCTGAAGATTTAAAAATTTTACAGGTAAGCTTAAAAATAAATCTATTTACTTAAATAATTTATTTTTGTATATTTTGATAGGATTTGAAAATATTAATTGATTTCGATGAAAATGGATACCTTCTACAAATATTTACCAAGAACATGCAAGATCGGCCCACATTGTTTTGTGAAGTTATACAACGATATAATTTTGATGTAAGTTAAACAGTTTTCAAAACAACCGCTCACTTCATGAATAAGCAGATAAGCTTATAAAAATATAAATCGCAACTTAAAACTATTAACACAGTACTAAAAACTGCCTTACTACAAAACTCGTGTCACAAACCATTATTTAATTAATCTGAAATCTCTAACTAGAAAAATGATTCGCTTCCAAAAATAAGATAAAACATAAATTATTAACGTTTTGAAAGCGAATGAAATATAAATTTTATGATTTTAGGGTTTCGGAGCTGGAAATTTCAAATCCCTTTTTGAAGCCATAGAAATTGAGCAAGCAAGAAGAGGGAATTTATAAGATAATTTATGAAATAAATTAGACTGTAATCTTTTCAAAAATATAAAATAAATAAAATATATCTTTACATATTATAGTTATTGGACTCAATCATTAATCATTTACAAAAAAAATCTTTAAAAAATATATAAAATTACTGAGTGAAATATAATTAATTATTTACAAATCAAATATTCAATTATAGTTCAAATGCTATTGATGATTCATCTTGTGTCGGCGAAAATTCAGGGTTCCAAAATCCTGAAATTCCAATCAATCTATAAAACATATACTTATAGATCATCTATTATAGAGCTATAACATTATAGAAATTGATACAATTCCTCAGAGTTCCACTATTAGACGACATAAACCTATGGGGTTCATTGTGAAATAACACTAAAGTAGGGTAGTAGTAATTTGTAAGAATTACTTTCGAAAATTATAATTGTTGATATAAATTACCTTCTGGTGTTAAAATCCTGGGATTGAACTTGCTGCGATGCCGTGAACAATTATCCATCTTCTTCTCCAATTCCTTTTCATCTAAATTCAAGTTTGCGTAATACTACACAAGCACAAATCAAAACAGTATTTTAAAACATCGTTTAGTAACTTTAAACACAGTTTAGAAGTATGTGTACTTTAGACAGTGGTGTGTTATAATAAATAAATGAAATAACGAAAGGATAAATAATATTTATATAAACATTTCTAATTGGGTATTAATTAAAATAGAATATAGCAACCTATACTTGAACTAGCAAAATGAGTATTAAAAATTAAATAGTTTCTTACTTTTTCACATTCTTGACAACTCCAGCCTTTTAGTTTCATACGTTCAGCTTTTTTTCTAACAACTTCTGGTTTATAAACAAAATCTTCATCATCACTAAATTTATCTGGAATTCTACAAACGCAATTAAACACGATATTAATCTGGTAATAGTTAATAAATAAATTACCGATCAAAACTATTATCCAAAATGGTTTTTTTTCTTTTATTCGGCAATGCGTCATTTTCTAATTGATTTAAAATTACTTCAATACCAACATGTTGAGCATGTTTCTCAGCTAGACATAGAGTTGCATCATCGTCTGTACTAAATTAAAAAAATCAATTAAGATTGGTTCTAAGACAAATATTTAAAATATAAAGACAAAAAAAGATGTTTATTTACGTTGTATTATTTTTTAGCTCATTAGAATTTTTTATCATAGAATGAATTCGTTTATTTTCATCCAAAATTGCTGATTTTCCTTGTTGTATGACTTCGTAATTACTTTTACTGAAACAAATATTACTTGGAACTTCAACATACAAACAGATGAACAAATTATATAACTTACTTGGAACAACTTTTATTTTCTATTATAGATTTTCCTGTAAGTAGATTTTCGTTATTTTTGCTGCAAAACCATATAATTTAAAACAAGTTTTAGATTAAATAATGAATGTATTACTTTGTACTATTCTTTCCTGTAAGTTGTGTCAAAGACAATTTGCTTTGTTTATATTTCTTAACTTTCTTATCTTTAGCAGCAACTGGTGTATTACAAATAATCGTATTTTCTAGAATTTTTAAGCGACTTCTCTCTTTAATATTTCTTGAATGACGCTTGGACTTGTTCAACTTTGGACTATTTGTAATTTCGTATTGATTAAAAGAATCATCAATGAACATAGTACTGTCATTTTCTTTCGACGAATTCATCAAATCTAATTCGCTGATTTGATGATTGAAAATATCGGCGTCTTCTTCCAAATTGACACTGGTATCTTGTACTTTTTTTACTGGAGTTACCTCTGTTCAAATAAATATATACATCTAAATAAATTCCGACAAAGACAAATTAAAACAAATTCTCGGAGGTTTACTGTGTTCTGTAAAATTATGGCAACTAAAAATTGTAATTTTTTGACCGTATAAAAAATCCGAAAATTTAATCTAAATTTAGCTAATAAGTTATTTAGTTAAAACATACATTAGTTTAAAATTAGAAGAAAATGAGTAAGTAGGGTGACAAAAACCTTATCACGAATCAGAATCCTGTTGCATAAATATAAACTTTAAAAATCCATGAATAAATATTTGTTGTGAAACTGAACATATTTAAAAAGACCTACGTTATGGCAGCTTGTCCTTAAGAACAAATGTATAAAATTGCTATATTTAACAATAATGTATTTTTATAGGTTCATGGCAAGAAAATAAGTGTAAATATTCATACAATAAAAGAAAGCTTACCATTTATTGCGATTAATCTCAACGGAGACCTAAATTCCCTAAAAATAATAATAATAAATTTAATACATTTTAAAAATAAATATTATTAATTTTTTGCATCATATTTAATAGATTTTTAAAAAGTTTTAGCCTCCTTAAATAAAATTTACTTGGAAATTCTCAGAATATTTTCCACGACAGATAAATCTTTATATGAATATCAGATTTGAAAAGTTCGCCCATTTTCCTATATAAAAATAGCGAAACCCCTAAAATGAAACCTACATTTTTGTATCAACCGATTTGTTTGAGCTTTTAAGCTGTTGTAATTCTTTCGCCTGATCTTCAATCGTTTGTTGTAAATCAAAATAAATTGCGCTGGTTTCTGAAATAATTAATATAAAATAATGAGCAATTATAAAAACATGTAAATAAATCATTCAAATACTTTTAAATTCCAATTGAAGTACATGAAAGATCATAGTTAGGTTACGGAACTGCTCATTTTCGAATACAATACTTTCCAATGAATTATCGAATAAATTGCTCCACCAATCTTTTACGGCACTCATATTTCCTTAAAATTGATGAAAAGTAAAACATATTGACATTAGGTATAAATATTTATTATTGGTTTACAAGCGGGTTGTAGGTTAGAATGTATATCTTAATTAGAACTGCCCATAAGAATCATAAAATATTTTGTAAATTATCTTAAAATTATTTAAATATATTATTAAAAACAAACCTGTAACATTAATGTACCTCAGTTTGAGAAAATACGTAAACATAAAATGACGTAAGGAATATCAGGAACTGCCAACCAATAGAAAATAAAGTTTCATGAATGATCATGAAAATTCATGGTGTATGAAAACCAAATAAAAATTTAAATAAATTGTTGCATTTGGTATAATCCACCTGAAAATAATACATCAATGAATAGATATGTTAAGCTTGTTTAGGTTTCTTCATCAATAATAGTGACAGCGGTTTTTATTTGAAATTTACATTGTGTATAAATTAAATAAATCGCATAGAAGACTAGCTTTTTCTCAAATTAATTTTCAACCTATCATGAAAGTCTCCTAATAGTATTTTGAACCCGAAATATTGCCCTCAGCAGAGGATGTTGCATGCTCCCTTAGTGACACATGCCAAATGTTGTCCAATTTCAAATATAAATTCACCAGATTAGGTTTAAATTATAATTATTTTAAAGACCGCTTAACATTCAAATGAGCCCCTAGATTCCAAGTCCTTAAAAGTTATACTTACAATTTATAGTTTATATGCATTTTTATTAGGGTGCAATTTAAAGTTTAATGAATTAATATTCTAAAACTTTTTACAACCAAATAATGTGAATTGCATTTGAATAAATAAGACTGTTTAGTATCCATCCAATTCCAAATAAATAAAAATATTAAATGAGACACAATTTAGCGTCTAGGTTTCAAATATCTATCCTAATAAGTTAGGTCCTAAGTTTCATATCCTAATCTTAAGTAAGGCCCTTGTTTACAGTAGATTTATTTGTACCTTATTTTTATTTATAAGAACTCGATAATTATTACTGACTTACCGATTGAACAATAGATAAATTAGTAGGACTTTTAATAACAGATAAAGAATAAAAATTAATTGGAGAAAATTTGCCATAATCGCATAGCTAACCTGAATCAGGGTTGGTGGGTGCGTGTCCGCAATAAATTGGCGGTATTCGACATGCCGTATCGTGTGAACAAAGTCGCGAGAACGTCGCACACGTTTTCCGTGTCCAGTGTACCCGCCGCCGCGCTCATGCGACTGTTATTAACGGCGTTGTCTCCGGCATAAACAGCATGCGCATCGAACTCTTCTTCATTTAATCTTCCTGAACAGTAATTAAACAACATGTCATCCAATTTACCAAAGACATGCGATGGCTACGAAATATCAGAGGCGGGCATCAAATAAGTATTTAAAACGATAAAAAAGCTGACTTAGGTTTTAATATCTGTTATCGTTAAAGCACATAAATCAGTCATATTTTATTTGTGATTTACTCATAAAATACTGATAAAATAAAAAGGAGATCTTCCTGCGATAGGGCAAGGCTTAACTTTGAAAAGCCCCAATTAGAAAGAAAACACCAATCAAATCTTTCGAAAATAGTATCACTAGTTAAAGTATTAAATACAAAATGCATTTGATAGTTTAACGAGACGGTCTCCACTATTATATAAAATAACTAGTTAAAGTTTATAATATGATTTTATTTATATTTGACGGACGTGTTTAGTTATTTCATAGATTAAGTAGTTATTCTATGTAATAACGAATTATAAACTTTAACGGCAACATCTATAACGCTCTAAACAAAAAGAAAAGTTGTAGAGTAACTTCTATACATGATAATTTATATAATAAGTAATGTAACTGATTATATTAAGTTATGTATTCAGTTATATCACATATTATACTTTACTTTCTACTCAGAGCGTCCCAGAGCTTAATATGGACTTATACTTATATATTAAAAAATACATATTTGTTCCCGATTTCATAAAAGTCGATTTTAAGATTTTGCTGTCGAAAAAAAAAGCCCACCTCTGTAAACAAAGGCTACACTAACCGTGTGGATTCAAAAACAATGTATTCGTCGAATTCGGATGCGTCTTGCATATATGGCGCAACTCCGAGCGCAGTGTGTCCAAAAGTTGAGCAGATTGAGGCTCCAACTAATCACAATTTCATTTAAATCAAGCACATCGTACGAGCCCAAAAAGTAAAATAAACTACCTGTTTATCGGCGCACAGAGCAAGCAAATGCGAGATATGAACAGGAGTCTTGTTAATAAAAGACTGCTCAATCGTGCTGAGTTGTTGGTACAACGTAGATTTATTCAATTCCGGCTTTTCTTTGTCTGAAGTATCGTGGCTGTGGTCGGAATGAATGGGAGAGCTAGATACTGCAGTGGATTGTTGGAACGGTGGAGTAAGAGGTTCGGGGTTTGAAGATGCCCGGCAAACTTGATTTAAATGTGCTAATGTTGGGATGTTTGGAGCTATGCCTAAGAGTCCTGGCTTCATTGTCCCTGTGGTTGAAGTCATTGTAAAAGGGAACATGCCTTGCGCATTGTACGTGTCTGATGTATGCGGAAATATTGCAGCATCCATCTTCAATCCTTTTGATGAACTACAAATAGTATCCACCAGTTTCAATATTACGAACTAACACTACTTTAACACACGAACATACGGGGCTTGTCCGTTATTTATCAGTTATTTAAATATGTAAATATGATGAAGCGAAACACACAAATATTTTTTGTGTTATGTTTAGTGTGTTCAAATATTGTTTATATACTAACAAACGTAAAGAGACTTCATTTTACGAATTGGTCGCTGCAAACGAGTTTTCGATTGGTTACGCACGATTTTAAATGTAACCAGTCACAATCCGGTTATAGCGACCAGTTTTTCACAAAGAGTAGCTTATACTGTGAACGACTATCAGAACACTGGCAGTGAACAGATAAGTTTCTGCACATCTAGTATTCAATTTCAACTTGTGCAATGGTGTTTCTAATTTTCAAGGTCATATTGTTTATATATATACATATATATATACTACAGGAAAGTCCGTTTCCGTTAATACGAAGTATCAAAAAATGAAAATATTGGTTGAAAAAAGAAAAAACAAATATAAAATGAATGAGAATGAACATATTCTTTGGTATCTTATAACACCATCTGATAATAAGCTCTATAAAAATTCATTTATAATTATTTACAAAAGTTCTAAAAAATATGTTAAAAATTGCTGCTGGTGTTAAAAGATGAAGGTACAGCATCGAATAGTTCATCCCATTTTATTACCGAATTAAAAACTAAACAAGTTATTATGTACAAATATTGATAAATGAAACAAAATTGAATTTGTTACATTCTTATCTAATAATTCATAATATATATATAATATACCTAATATTTCACATTCATAAAAATAAATATATAATGAAACTAAATAAATATAAACAATTCAGTTTTTCGAAGCGATCTTCACTCGAACGAAGCGCCAGAATTCTTCAATTACTTTTCAAATTTCCTAAGTTTGGAAGCATTTTAATACCTTTATATCAAAATAGTTTTATTTATATTATTAATCCTATAGCGTACATTTACAACTTATTTATTTATTTCTTAAAAACTCCTCCAAAATAGTAAAAGTGCAGAATTAACCAAAAAAAATCCCGTTCTAAGGGCCGTTTCACAATGAATGTAAACCTAATCATAATACACCTTTAAACATAAGCTTCTGGTTACGTTTGCGGCCATTATAAAACGGCACTAATACTTCGATGACGTAATGTAATACGTAAATGTTATGTGACTCTAACCACCATCTTGGATTAGGAGCATACGCCACAACACTTGCATTATACTAATTAAATGAATTATTTTACAATTTAACATGCTTAAATATAAGATAATTAAATATCTTAAGCTGCTGTTGACGTAGCCTCCAACCCAACATGGCGGATGATGACCAAGCAGCCATCTTGTGACGTCATCCTATATTTCTTTGTGTAAACCAATAGAAATAAACAGTAACACCTTTGGGACAAATTCCAAACCAAAATGGCGCCTCTAAAGATGGCGACCAAGAAGCCATCTTGTGACGTCATTCTAAAGGCAAGGCAACTGTTCTTGCACGTTTTTTGTGTTTACTAAATAATGTAACAGAAATAAACAACAATGTCAATCTTTTGACGATAATCTCCAAACCAAGAAGCGAATTTCAAGATGGCAACCAAGCGGCCATCTTGTGATGTCATTTTACAGCTAAGGCAGTTATTTCTGTGTGTTTTTTTTAATGTTTATTAAACAATATAATAGTTATTAGCAACACATCAATTTGTAGATCCTCTAAACCTTGGTCTTATGTCGCACTCTAAACCAACAACCAATTTGGTTTAGAGCCATGGCTTTAAAGATGACTGCCAAGCGGCCATCTTGTGACGTCATAAGCAACGATTCTTATGACCATTCTAGGGATAAGGCAACTCGTTCTGTGTCTTTTTTATGTTTACTAAACAATAAAACAGAAATAAACGCCATTAACATTTTTGTTAACTCATTAAACCAACATGGTGGCCATCTTGTGACGTCATACTGCTAATATACTTATGATTTGATTCAGGAATAAGGCAACTATTTCTGTGATTCTTAAACGCTAGTAGCAACTAAATCAAAATGATGACCAGTCGGTCATGTAGTGATGTCATTCTAGATTTAAAGTGTAAACCAAACAATATCATAGAAATAACCAACAATGACGAGCAAAATGAAAACGGATAATAGAGGGTGCCATCTTGAGGTAATCGGCAATATTTTAACTTACCCGCCAACTTCTGTTCCGTCGTCCATCGGTTTTCCACCAGTTGCATACGGTTTACCATCACGTCCTACCGGTGGTTTGCCCGGCGGCAAGTTCTGCATGGACTCCTGTTGTTCACGCATCTGACGCCGGCGTTTCTTGCTCCATAATTCATGACAATCTTGCCACGTCGGTAGCTCTGGTGCAGACATCCTAAACGAAAACAAATAGTATCAATATTGAAGATACCCAAGGGAATTCGTTTCACGAGATCTCTAGGAGTAATGTATAAAATAAAACGTACTGTTCAGGATGGACATTTTTCAACCATGATGATTTCAATGCGTCCTCAGCAGTGATTCTCTTTTCGGGATCCAACACCAACATTTTATCCAACAAATCAAAAGCGGACTGAGGCATAAACATGAATTCATCCCTCAACCGACGCCTATGGATTTTCTTTGGTTTTAACGTGTGCCACAAAGGCAAATTAATAACAGACGGCCAAACGGCCGGTGTTGGAGAACCACATAAACGCGAAATCATTTCTAGTTGCATCATTTCTGCGTTTGCCTGTAAAAGAATATATGGTAAAACATCTGCGGCGGTCTATATACTAAATTTTGGAATATACAAATTAAAAAGCTCAGTTGTATCACATATATATCATAATTTGATAATACTTTTTGGTAAGAAAAAAAAAAAAAAAACTACAAACTTGAAATAATGGCTTCTTCCAAAAAAGTTCTCCGAGAATACATCCACAACTCCAAACATCAATTGCAGGACCGTAACGTTCTTCTCCTAATAACAATTCGGGTGGCCGATACCATAAAGTGATCACTTTATTCGTGTAAGGCCGTTGTCGATCTTCCGCATTGTATAAACGGGCTAATCCGAAATCGGCTAATTTCACTTCGCCCCTTAAAAAATTTATTAAAACCATTAATAATTTCTATCGGGGTTTCACTTTCGACAAAACCTTACTTATTGTTCATTAAAATATTGCTGCATTTTATGTCCCTGTGTAAGAAGTTTTTCTTATGACAATAGTTAAGGCCATCTAGTAACTGTCGCATGATACTTGCGTTATTTAATTCGTTAAAATCGACCATGCCCGATTCTAATAAACCCATTAGATCATGGTCCATGTACTCGAATACTAAATAAAATGAGCCTTTGTCCTAAAATGAAACATGATATATTTAGTTATTACTATATTTTCCTTAAAGCACACTGAGATACTGGTTCATTTAAAAATTAAACATACCTTTCGGAAGTCAACCGCATCTTGTTTATCGGTAACAATCTCACGTAAATTCACAATATTTTTATGGTTTAGTTGCCGCAAAATCTTAATTTCTCGTACTGCCGTAATAGGAAATCCTTCTTTTTCGTTTTCCAGCCGAACTTTTTTCAATGCTACTAAAATGCTCGTTCGGCGATCCCGAGCTTTATAAACTTGACCGTAAGTACCTTCGCCTATCTGGGCGATCATTTCAAACACGTCCACACACCGCTCACCCCAATCTGGGCTTATAGTTTGGGAGTTTCTTGAACTTCGGCGTTTTAAGATTTTTGGCCGTTTCAGCTTGGGCTTTGGCACAAAACGACCCGTAAACCGATCAGGCAGTTTACCAATTAAACTTCGCGGTGGCGTATTTGTTGCGTCGTCGTCACCACTAAGTTCTTCAGAACCAGGAACAACTAATTAAAAAAGCACACACACACACACAAATATGTAATATTTGGGAGTCTTGACATATAATTAAAATTTCCGGAAAATATTATTTTTTCATGAAACAGAATTATATTAATAAATCAAATTTCCTAGAAGTCTTTGCGTGTTTTATTTAACTAACCTGGCGGCATGGGAAGATTCATAATTCCAGATTTTCTTGGTGGGGTTTTTGGTTTGGCTGGAACCGGACTTGGAGTCCGACTTGGTGGGGATTCAATAGCTTCTAAGTCCGTTTGTTTGATTCCAGGCGGCATAGGCAGTTTCGTAACACTTTTATGTTTCGAAATCGGTTTAGTAGCAACCTCAAAAGGTTTTTTAGTGGATACCGAAGTCTTCGCAACAGATGTCGTTGCAATAGCAGTCGTTGCAACTGAAGTCGGGGTTGAAGAACTACTTTGCGATTGTGGAGTTAACGATTTTACTGGAGTTGCAAGTACTGGCACTTTTGAAGCAGGAATAGGGATTATTCCTGGGTTAAAGTTATTAACTATTGGTTCTTCAATAGTAGGAACTATTGCAAAGTTGTTGCTACTTTTAGGAGTAGTACTCTCTAAGTCCATAGGGAAAGGAATATCGACAATATCAACATTCATCGGTGTCCAGGATTCTTGTACTGGTTCCGATGGTTCTCCATTTTTATCGGTGTGTTGTTCACTTGTAGAAGGAGTTTCTTCGTCAACTTTTTCTTGTTCTATCGCTGTTTCTATCCGTGCAATTTCTTGTTCGCGTTTTTGCCTATCTTTTACCAGCTCAGCGAACAGACTGGTGTCAGTGATTTTGTTTTTAAGTTGTGACGAACGCACCGAATGGGGTGACGGACTTTTTGGTCGGTTTTGGTGATGGTGTTGATGTCTATTTGGTTTAAATGATATTAGTGATGAGATAGTTTAGAGTCAGTTGCATAGCTTTAAGTTATTTTATCTATCGAAAAAAAAAAGTGATTCGAATCGTTTTGAATAATAAAATTTTGTATATACCCATCACTAATATTCCCGACTAAATGGATTATATTTAATATAAGTATTAGTTATTTCAAGGACATTTTCATATTAACATCACAAAAACATTTGTTTTATTTTGTACACATTTTGTCCTTTTGTTTCTATGCAGACATTTTTATAGAATTATGTAATATTAATAAACCAAACACATTACAGAATTGTAAAGGGTAGAGAGGCAGTTTACTGTATCTAAATATTTAAAAAAAAATTGATTTTCTTGTGAACTAGAAGTTTGCATTAATGGGAAAAGGTTTTTAAATAATTAAAACATGTATACATTAGTAAATATGAATTAAAATGTGTATTACCTGGGTGGTGGACTTCGCGGACTCAAAGCACGTTTCGGACTGCCAGATCTGTACTTCTTTGAGCTCCTAGTTCTACTTGTGGATCTGCTATAGTGTCGCGCACGCGTCCAAGACGGTGATCTTGAAGTTCGATGCTGTCGTCGCATTGGACTTCTACTACGCGTCATACGTCTTCGTTCCTTTGGTCTATCTTTCTCTTTTCGATGTCTTCGATGAAGTTCTTTATCAGTTCTTCTACGTTTACGTGACGGTGACATGACAATCTGTACGTCTGGACTTGGATTTCGAAACGGGGACGATTTCACAGGGGATAGGCTTTGTCGCGCCCAATTAGGTTCTGTATCGTCGAACCGTGGACTGATAGTGTGGGTTAGAGGCGGAGAAAGTTGTTTTCTTCCGGAGTAGCTTAAGGATTCTGCATCGACTTCGTCACATCTAGTACTTTCGTACGCTTTAGGAGGAAGAATTGGAGTGTGAGGTGAGTCGGTTAGTTTTTTATTTGCAGGGGGTTCAGGGGGACTGTAACTAATCGGACTTTCAGTCCGTTGTTCAGGGGTTGTGTGACTAGTTGGGGGGCTAACAGGAGAACAAGTACCGGTGTCTGGATGAAGATAAGATGCAGCCGCAGCTGGTTGCTCCCAATCGCTGAGTTGCTCGTCGGATTGCCGCCGAAGAGTGGCAGGCGGAGGAGTAGTTCTGGGGGAAGTGTCACTAATGTTGTCGTAGCTGGAACTCCGCGAGCGGTGTTTCGATTTCCGCTTCTTTTTCTTGGCGGCTTTCTTGTCGCGTTTGTGTCGTTTCTCTTTTTTCTTCCGATGTCTTCGGAGGTCGAACTCTTCTAGCGCCAAAGTCGGGGACGTAATCACCTGTCGCATTTGAACGGCAAGTGGTGAGCTGTCATGTTTTTTGCGGTGTCGCATTGAGCTGGTCCTAGATATATCGGATGAACCCGAGTGCTTGGGTTGCGGCGACGCCGAAGGGGACTGAGCAACAACATTTAAAGTGGGATCTAATTTAAAATGACTACTACCTATACTTCTCCGACTTGGAGATTGAGACAACAATACTGCTTTGCGTGAGTGTCTATTATAAGTAGAAGAAGTATTATCATCATCAATAATTTGCGTTTTAACAGATTTTCGGTGGTGTCCACTTTTATTATGTAATAAAGAGTGGGCACTCAATTCGCCGTCGCTACGCGAAGGACTTTCCTCGCTTTGAATTTCACCTGCTTCAGGTTCGGATAAATCCTCTGAACTTACATCGGAATATTCCACGAGTGGTTTGATCACCGAGGAGGACACAGACAACACTGCGTTCTCCAAGCTGCCACCTCCGTTCTCATCGCGTGACCGATTCTTTTTCGAACTCTTCTTCGATTTGTTGCCGTGTCGTCGCGATGAGTGTCTGCTACGATCCATCACTTGAAAGAATACACTGCACTTTTACTTCTCATAATAAACTAATCAGTCTTTTTGTTTGTTTGTTTGTTTTGAATCACATCTATTTACCTATAAGTTAAAAATTTACGGAATTGGTAAATTTGTTGACAATCTGAGTTCCGTAATATCAAGACCACGGTTTTTGCACTAATTGTTTTCTTATCAGTTGCTGTAAATAATCTTTTACTTTATTTTCGTATAAATACCTACTACTATATATATAAACATTGCTTTTACAATCAATAAGATTTAATTTATTATTAAAAGGTTTTTACATAGAAATAAAGGTATTCACAAACAAAATGTGCTTAGGTAATTCAGTAAACGGCAATGCCATGGCTGTACGTATAATCCGGTCTTATTTGTTAAATATATTACTTAGGACGAATTATATAAATGTTCAATATATATATATATATAAACAAGAGCTTCTTTAGTTACTTAGAAACAGACTGACTAAAATTAAATTGTTTAACTTTGTTTCTGAATACCTATGTCAAACATAAATTATCGCGAAACATCCCCTCAAAAATATTTAATATTTTACAGAAATAAATTAGGGTACTAAGTTAAAGTTACGCATGTATGTATCTGATTAAGGGAATGATTCGTGAGTTTTCTAACAAATTCTTCAACATACAGTATTGAACATATTTAGAATTCTCGAGTATAAAATCGATTGTATAAGTTACATTGGTGACCTACTCATTTGATATAAATCTGGCTATTTATTTAATATTAAATTAAATATGAAAAATAAGACGATTTATTGTGTAATTACCTAAAAACTAATATCTTTATTTGAGTCTTTATAACAACATTTGCAGTTCACAAGAGAACTTCAAATTAAGCCTATAACTAAGCAACTATGGAATAATATTAGAATATCATAAGTTCGGGTGGAACCGGGTTTATAACGAGACAAAACAATTACAGCAGCAGCTGTTTTTGTTAAATAAATATCAATACATTATGCGCCATAAAATTCGGATTGACTTTAATCCGATCCTTTTTGTAAAATTACATCAAGTTGTAAACCCGGCTTCATTTCTCAAGAACAAGTAGTCATAAGTTAGGTTGCAGGCTCTATAGTACATATACCAAGGCATTACAGATTTGAAAAATATGTATATTTCACTAATAAATTATTTCCTATGGAAATTTCATTACATTATCATTCTCGTAAAATAAAAAAATAAAGCAAAAGCCGTGGATAGATACGGAACTCTCCAAAAAAAAAAAATGACACATCACTATTAAAAATGTTGCAATCTCAAAATCAATCTAGTAAATACGTGCAAGTGATCTAAATTTAATGTTGTGTTTAAGAAACGAAACGAAATTTGGGAAAATGATTAAAATTATAAAACATTGGTAAACATTGTCCGCCATTGGGCTGGGTCATCAATACAAACAGCAGAGCAAAATTTACGAATATTACGCAACTACAGTAAAACAAATAGAATATATTTAAAAGAATAACTCACCCATTTTATATTTAAACTAAATAAAACCTATACACTACACACACACTGCACAACACTTCGATCACTCACAACGGTAATCGTATTTCCTCATCGTACTTTTTTGCTTTAATCATAAGTTTTTCTCAGTAAATATTGTTACTATTACTTTATTATATATCTAATTTATCATTATTTGTGAGGCATTTAAATCGATGGCGCATAATTCATGTTAAATTTTATGGATTTTGTTCTGACCATCAACAACTCGCTCCCGTACGCTTACGGCCATTTGCCATTCTCTGACGTGACGTCAGCGCGACGCGAACATGCGATTGTGGGTAACGCGCTACGTTTAAAAATTGAATAATAAATAAAGTTTTTGGAATAAGAATGATTCAAATTTAAAGCTTATTTTATGTGTCAAAATGCGTCTATCACCGTTGATGAGGCTGATTTATTTATCGTGTAGCATATGAAATAATTGCCAAACGTTTCTTGTTTTTTTATAACGAGTCATAATTGTGAATCAAAAATTATATTCGAATTGAAAAAAAATGTTATGTTGCACTGTTAATGTAAATAGTAAATTAATTCTAAAACTGTTTATATTTAATTTAGTCAAAACATCTGAATAACTTGAATTAAAGTAAAATAAGATTTAAAAAATATACGTCGATAAAGAATAAATTGTTTGTTTGTAAGGATGAAATTTTAGATGATGTGTAAATAAATGAACTACGTACATTTTAAAATGAACGTTTACTTTAATTAATTACGAAAATTAACAAGTACATTATATACAAAATAGTTGTGTCATATTAATAGAAAAGTAAAAACATTTTTACTTGATTTGTGCTACATATTATTTAATAACAGCTGATAACATTATTATTTTAAAGTCTTTGTTTTAATAATTAGACATAATTACAAACTATACCACAGCATATTACATTACAAGTGTCTTAAACAATAAGTTAAAATATTTGCACCGCTATTTGTTTACTAAAAGTTGTGGAAAATACATCAAAATTAGTGCATTGAGTATTTTAAATAAAATAAATCTCTGGATAATTAATGGAATTTTATATTACATAAATATATCATTTATTAAAATTATTTACATTGTGTTTAAATATCACCATAAAGCTTTGTGCGTCCCTATTACGTGCTACATTGAACTCAATATTTTACATTTTAGGGATTGCGCGCCTTAAAAATTGGAGTCATAATTTTTTATTAGTAATTGATTAATTTAGAATTCCATTTCTTCCATTGTTCGTGATAATCGATTGTTATCAATTCGTCTGCGTTGACTTCGTCGAACCGCGTCGGCTCGCCGATAAGGTTCACTTTTTAACCCTAACAAAATGTCTTCCAAAGCACCGTTGTACACTTCGTCCTGGTGCAATAACTTTTTCTCTTGAACCATGCGTGTTTTATGTTTGAGTTCATTTATAACAGCCTCCTGTTAAATTTTATTTCAGTTGTCATCAACAAAAACATTTTGTGCGTATTAGTAATAATTGCTGCTAGTAAGAAGATAACTGTTGCTGATAATGCGTAGTAATTGGTAACTTTCCTAGGAAAAATGTCGGAAAGCTTCACGCAAATTAATCAATATATACAAATTATTATTTATATAAAATATAATGCAGTTTACAACAAAGTGGACATGTCATATTTATGCTCTAATATATAAATAGATTTTTATAACTTGCAGACATTTTTCAAAATTGATAGTTTCCAAGTATTTAAACTGCTACATTCATAGAATATTTAAATACACTTTTAAAGTTACTTTAAAGTAACAATGAGAAAGAAAAACTTTACTTATGATACAAGTCTGAGCAAGTCTATAATTCTGTATATATATATTTTATAGATTTTTAAAGTTTGTTTTGGAATTCATTTAAAATATATGAAACACTTTCAACATTTTAGATTTTAATTACAAAATTACAGATTAGTTCAGAATTGCATAATTGAAATTAGATAAATATATACCATCAATTGTTCCTATGGGAATTAAAAGAGCGTTTTAAATTCTATGAATACAAGTGTAAATATTTAAGGCGTGTAGCAAAAGTGATGCGAAATAAACATGCAGAAGTGATGAATGCTTAGAGTTTGGTTTCAATAGTAATATTTATTTCTCTTAGATAGAGAATTGAACGATCACAAATGGAAAACAGTTAATATAGTGTTTAAATATATGTTGTTGCTAAAATACAGTTGTAAATTCTTGTATAAAATCGTTTACTTACTTTACACAAATTGTTAAAATTAATTTTAAATTTACACCTGTATTTAAACGTAATTTTAAATACGCTATATTCCTTTTTATGGATCTCAAGTTAATTTTTAATATTTTATATGAAGATGAAGTGATGGAAACTAATTTAAATTTAAGAAAGAAAAAAGAACACACAATTTTGATATTAAAAGGCACTAAATTTTATTCACATGTATACAAAAATTAAAATAAATCGATGTGTATAAAAATGAGTGTTGCACATATTTATATGTTAGATTCAAAACATATAATTGATCTAATTCTTAGATTTCAAAAAGTATCACAGCTTTAGAAAGAATTAAAGCAAAATTATTGCAAATAAAAGCAAATTAAAAGCGAATTAATATACTATCATGTACAAAAAACAAATAAAAATATATACAAATTAGACTTCGATTTTTGTTTTAAATATATTGATATTATTATTAATCACTGGTAAAGCACATACCTGTTGCTTCTTTTGATTGATTTTGTTTTTCTTGGCAATTTCTTCATCGTTTTTATGGTGTGCCTCAAGAGCGGCTTGGGCCAGTCGTCGCCGTTGCTCATTTTCTTGATCTGCAGCCTAAGAAATTCAACAATAAAAATCCGAAAGGAGCGTAACATACACTATAGAAAACATGCTTTTCTATTTTTACTTTCTGATACAAAGTAATAAGTAAGTATTGTAATTATGGGAAAAATATCGATCCCGAGATTCAACAGAAATACACTTTTTGGGCTTCCCAGAATCGAATCTAACTATTTTTGGAATGACGTGTGTGTGTGCCCTACAGCCAAAACTATTGAAGGTAACATTATGCAACTTTAAACTTAAGAATTGTATATGACTGACAAGAAAACCCTTTATTTTTGAAAAGAATATTCAAACCGGAAGTGCATGTTTACTTTTGCATATCTTCGAAACGGCTGCACTTACAGTAAACAGAATTACAATTAAATTAATATTAATATTTCGCACAACTTTTGTTTGAAATTTTTCTGTAAAAAGGGTACCAGTTACAAGACTATCGCTATTGAAATTCTTAATTTTCTTATTTATATTGCCATAGTTATGTAGGTATGGGAAATTATATTTAATAAATCTTATCAACTATGCCTGTCAAGTGTTAAACATAAAGACAATAGACTCAAATAATATGGGATTTAACATGTAATATCTTTTATCACAAATAGATTTAGTGAAAACGCGGTTCAAAGTTTAGTAAAATATTATATATAAATATTTTGTTCGGTTTTAAGTTCATTTAAAAACTATACAACGTACGGCCATAATAATTTCTAATAGCTAGGGTAATGAATAATTATAATTTCTAGAATGTTTAAAAATTTGTATTTTAAACAAAATATACCTATTACTTGATTGTAATAACTCTGTTGTGGATACCTATTACGTATAAGAAATTTCACTGTAAGACACTGCAGATGTTTTATACAGGTATAGATGTATCAACTAATTGAGATTTATAAATCAGTAAATGAGAAGTTAGAGAAATAATAATAAAACTAGTATCACACATGGTCATTGTGATATACAAAACACTGGGATATAATCACTAAATTAGAAAATATTATAGATGTAACACTGAAAAAAATAACACTCTATTTGGAATATTTAAGTTCCTCAGATCAAGAATGTAATTAGAAACAAGCATAACACATTTTATCCATTTAAAATAATTGAATTATTTTAAAATACGTTTCTAAGTAGGTTTAATAAAACAAAGAAAGCAAATAAATTACCTTGAATGCTCGTGCAAAGCGGACGAGCAATGAGAAGAACGAATTTGCATCGGTTGTTCTATGTGTTTCACCGAAATACTCAACGCATTCACGAAAAACGTCTAGTGACGTTTTCGCGTCCGCCTTAAGCCGTTTTAGTTTTTCTTCAGAGTTATTTAAGAAGTCTCTTAATACAACACTGTGCACACCTTTACCCCTTAGTTCAGATTCTTTTCGTACTAAATCCATTCCTTTTTCCAGTTCGTGGACATCAGTTCCTATGTTTTCCAATGAAACTGGAAACATTCCCAAGTTTTATAATACATTTAGAAAAACGATTACTTTTATTTTGTTTTATTTTATAATTGTCAAGTATACGCATTAGTTTCTGGAATAAAATATTTACAATACCTGTAGCAGCCTTTTCGGTGTACAATAACTCAGATTCGAAATTCAGCAACTCAGGAAACTTTTGTCGAATTGTCGCTACGATATAATGTAGAAGGCACATTTTTTTATCAGTTGATTTAGTATCCAATAACGTATCAAGTGATTGTAGTTTAAATCCATATGCAGGACCTCGTTTGCTACTATTTAAATAATTTCCAAACGCTAGAATAACTTCTAGAACCGATCGTAGCTTTTTAGATTTCTTAACAGAACTTGACGCCGAAATAACCGCGTGTACTTGCTACAAGAGAAATATTTGAATTTAAAAATATATTGTTATAATTACTGCGGGTACAAGATATGTATATACCGGTGTAATAAGATGTAAATTATCGAAGAAGTTTCCAATATAATTCATAATAGACAATTTCGCTGAGATTCGTTCAACTTTAGTAAGTTGCATTAAAAATTTATCTTCTTCTGTTAATAAATTAATATTTTTCTTTTCGGATACGTATTCGCGGTATGCTTTTGATTCTTGTTCATTTGGAACCATTCGTTGTAATAATTCGACGTTTTCTAACGATAATTGTTTTAAATCTAACGAATTTATTGCAACAATTACTTTTTCTACAGGCATTTCGAGTTTTCGACGTGAAATAGCTGTAAAGAATTTATAGATGAAATCTCTGACATTAGTTATAAAGACATAATTAAAGTCATAAAAAATATTAAGTGTATTAAAAATGAGCAAAAACATGTGTATTTTATACCGAATTGATCGACAAAGTAATTTATAAGATACATACATACACAACTTCATGCTTATTCCTATCAAATGAGGTCGCAGAAAACCCTTTACATCCATTCACATTTTGACAATCTTTCGCCATTCAACTCTATCCTTACAAACTTTTTTTTCTTCATTCAAATTTATTAAATTCGCTCTTATATTCCGCTTGCTCACAACTTTTATTTCGCGCAACTCATTCTCAATCATATTTATTCACTTATTCCGAGTACAACTCCACTTTCTCACACCATTCATCTCGCCCACATAAATCTTCCTCGCCAATCTTTCATTTGATATTCTTTCAATATGACTCTTTTGGCTCTCACTTATTCCACGTACGACATTTCTTACAATACCGCACTGCTCAAACACCATTCACTCTCATACATCAACGACGGCACAAATACACCATTGTACACGCATAACCTTGCATCCTTAGAAATGTTCACATTTCTTGCAAACATTCCTAAAGCCCCTAAATCCTTACAACCAGCAGACACTCTTCTCTCAATATCGCAATCATACTCTAGTCGATGTTGTCCATCTATCACAATATTATACACTGTCCTGCATTCATCCTTTTCAAGCACCATAACTTTTGATTTACCTACATTAAGTTCAAGATTCATATCCTTTCCTATTTCACTTATATTCTGTATCATTCGGCTCAGTTCGAAAATTTTCAAATGTACTTACCAATATTCCTAAGTCTCGTATGTTCCAGCAACGAAATATTCTCCGGTTTCTTAAACCGTTTACTAGGAAAACTACTCAACCCATCTACAACTTCCCTACCATTGGTCGTTGACATACCCATACCGATCTTAAACCGTTCTTCAAAGTCCACAAAATCAATATGATTATGTAGTTTATCATCATCCAATTCATTGAAAATGGTACCCCGCACTTGATTTGGTTTTAACGCTATCCAATTTAATGTTGGTAACTTGTATTTAGTCTGGACTTTGCGTTTGATAGTCATAGCGCCATCAGGAGCTTGCATCATACCAGGAGGTGGTGGTATAGGTACTGGCGGTGGCGGAGGACAAGAAGAAGAGAGCGGTGTCATGGGTGGTGGTGGACAAGGTGGTGGTGGGGGTGGTGCAGGTGTTGATGGAATGATGGGAGGAGGAGCTATGGGTATTAGAGGTAAAGAGTTGGATGAGGACATTGAGCCTGCGGTAGATTTTAAAAGATCTGCCAAACCTGCGACTAAAAAGGAAGATTGCGTAAGCTTTTTATGCCCCTTAAGCGCATTTTTCGTATTAAATGGACTTACTTGACGCTCCTTTAGGTAACGTCTTTGTCAACGTCTCCAATTCCATAATCTTCGTCTCTAACATCGACTGCCTATTCTTAGATTCTTGTTCATGATGCATTACAGCTCTCCTCAAAGTTGAAACTTCTTCATCAACATTCCTTCGGTGTTCTTGTAAATCGTCGCGTTCTGCTCGAACATTTGCTAATTCTGATTCCAGAACTGCCAGTTTCGACAGCGCATCACGTTCTATTTCACCAACTCGGTCATGTGCCTATGAACAAGTTTAAAATAATACGTTTCGTAATTGGAAGTGACTAGAAAAGTACTTGGCCAAGTTCATCTTCTAATTCTGCAACTTTTTCTAGAGCGGATGTTTTAGTTTCACTGTCTTCCATTAAGGCGGCAACATCGAAAACGTTATCCAAATACGCGGATATCTGCACTTGTAACTCTTCGCTTTCGGTGTGTCGTAATCGTTCTAGATAACCGTCCAAACTTAACGACGTGAATTCGTATTGAAGGTGGACTCGAAAATTCATATCTTCTACGGAATGTACTACTATATTTACAAATTGCATACAGGCGACCTAAAATTTGATCAAGTATTGATATTTATTGCTAAATCTTTTAAGAGGAAATTATATTACCATAAATTCAATATGAAACACTTCATAATTCAAAAAATACTCCATTAACGTTTGAAACCGGCGTGCTTCTTGGCAAACTTCTTTAAAATTATCAAATGCAGATAAGATTATTTCATGGCCCCCTTTGACAAGACAAATTGCAGCAAGTAACTCCAGGACCAGGGCTTTAGTACGTAAACTTTTGTGCATAAGGCTTAAAGCTATACAATTGATTGCTTCTCGGTGCTGTATAACCATGTTGAATCCGTACTAAATAAAGAAAATTAGTACATGGTCAGGATTTCAATAGTTAAACAGTTTTTAATTATTCCAGAAGAGGAAATACTTTCGCTTAAGAAGGAAGTTATCTCGATAATATATCAATTTTAATTTAGGATTTCTAGGAATTAGATTGATAAACACTACTTTGCAAACACACTTCCAAAGCTGATATTTTAGTTGTATTCAAGGATTTCTCAAGAATCAACTAAACACGTATCAAAAATTGGTATTTGTAAATAAAGTCCCAGAAGTTGAAATACCATAGATTAGAGATTTCAAAAAAATATATTTAATAGAATATTGAGAACTAAAATTTGCACAATTAATTTTGAAAGTAATTTAGCACTGCTTTCAATATAAATTTTCTATACTTCCTTAAGACAAAATATCTTCAAATTGAAGTTATTTCGACAACCTAATTTAGGAATTTCAAAAAAGTGACCCTGAGAAGTATAGATTGGGCCATCTGTTGGCTTCTTCTTTTTGAAGTGCGTGTTATTTCAACAGTTAGCATCAATGACGCGCTTGATATTAATAGATATGTAGTGTCAAACCTCCGCTGTAAGGTTAGACACTACCTATCAATGTCATAGCGCGTCAGTGTTGCAAACTGTCGTAATAACACGCACTCCAAAAAGAAGCCAACAGATGGCCCAGGTATATTTAAACATATAATTTTCAGGATTATCTTAACTAACTTTGTTATTCATAATCGCTCGCATACACATTATGCAAACATGAATATCATCTTTCGAATCCCCCATGTTTAATTTAGCAACGTGCTTCGACCGGCGTTTGAGTCCAGGACTGTCTAGCATTTCTAACGGTGGTCTGAGGTAGCCATTATTCTTATCGTACGACGAGCCATTTGAGCCGATTCCAGTACCAGCAGGTCCATTCAAGATCGAACCTGGATTTAGACGTTCTTCAGACGCGTTTCTCGATTCGTTAATTCGTTGCTCGTGTCGCATCATCAGCAGTCGAAAGGAAAGATAGTCGATGAGGACGTCGAGACCAATATTTTCTTCGTTTAAGAATTCGCGGACCCACCTGTTATAGAATGGGCATTGTTTATTAGCGGAAGTCACGTATTGTCTGCACAATTTGGTTTCCGTACATGGTACGAGCGAATACAAATAATATTGGGAAAAAATCATTCGTTTATTAAACTCTGAACTATGTGTTATTAAATAAGAGATTGGAAAAAATGGATTTTATTATTAACAAAAACCTAATTTCCGAACAAAATTTATTAGGCTTCTAAACTGCATTTTTTGAAAAAAAAACCGCGATAGTCAGAGATAATAATAATGAACAAAACATACATTTAAATATCTTCACATTATCTAACTTACTCTATATGATTTGTACGTAATGATATTTCCAGATCTCGTAAAACTTGTGTTGATGTCGATTCTCCAACCATTTTTCGCTTCTGTAAATAAGATAAATAGTTTTTAATAGAATACAATTGTAGTTAATTTAATTTAAACTTGTTAAAAATAGTTTTAGTTGGCCTACATTCAATTTAATAATAAATAACTACACATCCGACAATATTCTCATGAAACATTATTACAAAGGATAACTATATACAAATATTAACTTTAATTTCTGATTTCCAACATTATAAACATTAATAACGCATTGTTTTCTCAATAATTGACGCAGATATAATTATAAAAAAAATTAATTAGAAACTGACTAAACAATTTTCAAAAATAAGTTGAGAAAGGCTCATTTTTAATTTTTATATATATTATTTTTGGGAATTGGCTACGTTTCTAGTATGAAACAAAATTAGAGAA
Organism: Nebria ingens riversi; assembly: GCA_018344505.1. Lineage (NCBI taxonomy): Eukaryota > Metazoa > Arthropoda > Insecta > Coleoptera > Carabidae > Nebria > Nebria ingens. Next base: position 1,312,109 of record JADQWA010000225.1, read on the forward strand.
GTATATTTTCTGGGTATTCGCTTTATTCTCTTCGCAACTGAGAATTTTAAAATGTTTTGTATCCAACACGATAATAAATGCAAATATGGATATCTCTTTCGTCTCATCGTTTGTAAGAAGAGACATGTCGTTACCAAGGTAACCCATGTGTTCATCTGTACTGTGAGGCATGTGTGACATTCTACTGCTAACATATACTGATAGAGTTGACACCCTTTACAAGTTTACACCATTATTTCGTTGAGTGAGCACAGTCAATGACCCTGCACTTCAAAACAGCTCCCTATATACAGTCTACTCAAACGGATAATATTAATGTGCATTTGATAGAGGTGTATAGGATCACTAATGAAGGGGTGTACATTTTAGAGGTCAGAGAAATTGCATTGATTCTAGGATTTTAAATATTTTAGCAATATTCTTTAATCAGAGTGATTCAAAATCAAATTAATCAGACTATTTAACAAAATAAACAAAAATAAGGTTATTTTTCAGTTTTTTTTTTTTTTGTGTTATTACACATTAAAATTGAACATTTATATATTTATTTTGGAATGGCGTACCTACATGTTAGTTAATGTTAATAGATTTCTATGTTTGCGCGTTATGTTTGATTAATGTTCGTTCTTTGCACAAAATGTATTTATATTGAGATATAAAAATGATTTCTTTTAATTTTGATTTCTTCAACCGGGATTGGATTGTCTCAATGGCGATTATTTGCACTAAGGAAAAAGAGGTATGCGTTGTTTGCAGATGTGCACTGAGGTATAATGCTTCCCTATGTTAAAGTGCAATTAAAGTTATTTATCATGCTCGATGCGGAAGTTGTGTTATTTTCAATGTAGAGTCACGGCTCGAAAATTTCTACATTTTCTTTGTTTAGTAAACATTGTTAGAGCAAAGTACTATAATTAGTGGGTAGTTTATTTAAAGTATATATAAAAAAACTAAACTAAAAAAGCATCTTATAAAACAAATATAAATTAACAATTGATACAGAAATAGCCATTAGTTCTACACCGTTATTGTACAATAAAAAAATCTTTTTACTTTCTTATACTTTAACGGAAGTACACCTTATGACCTTCCCTGAGTTGAATCCGATTATTTTTGGAACATTTAAATATATTTCTTATCTAAACAAAATAGACCTATTACGTATATGAAAGTCCAGTGCAAGACACTGCAAATGTTTTAGGTTTGTAGTCACATTAACTTGTAAAATTTCTATATTGCAATATGAGTTGAAATGTTAATATAATTACAAAGAAATAACATTTTAAATTAAGAAATAGCAAAATATCTATAAACACAAATACAATTTCTTACCCTATGACTTCTGGATGCTTTTGGATCGAGATATGTTCTTAGTTTATTCAGGTAGTGTGATGGTGGATCCTTGGCATGTACCATTTCCTGTAAACAATTTACATAGTGTGAATCATAAGAATCTACAAAGAAATACTTAAACTATGAGAAAAAGTTAAGTTGTATATAATCACATCAAAATTTAGGTAAACGTTCACTAAACAGTCAATATCGAACGTTTTATTAGAAGAGGTTTAGCTGATAGACGAAAGTAACAATTCGTTTAATTACAACTGGAACTAAAAGAATACATTTATTTATAAATTTAAATGCAATTGTCTATAGGTACTTATATTTAATTAAGAATGTGCATCTTTTCATTTTAAAACAATCTAAATATTTACCATATTAATATTTATTAAAATTCTTTTATAATTAATATAATCGCTAAATGATCTCAATAATTTGAACATACAATTTTAAGATGTATACAATGAGGCTGGGAATTGGGTAACACTGCGAGTTCAGTTGGGAGTTTGTGACCCAACCTAGGTGTGTATAGAAATGAATAATTAGATTTTTGTTAGTAAACTGTGCTTATGTAATCAAAGCAAGTTTTGTTTATTAAAAATGCTAATGGATTAATTACTGTATTATAAGGTTTGATATAAGACTGTAATTATAATTTATAATAGAATTTACTTTGAATATATTAAATGGTCTAAAAACAGATATTTTACAAAATCAAATAATTTCCTATTGCAATTGATTGATTGATTGAATTGGTATGCGCAGACTTTTCCTTTCGAGTGTACGACATCTATATACACTTATATATATTTTGATACATTACAGAATGGAAAACTACCTTCAAAAGATGAAAATATATTTGGTAAAATTGTATAGTTAAATATATATATATATATATATATATATATATATATATATATATATATATATATATATATATATATATATATAATATATATATATATATATTCATAATTTTTGCAAGTTATATACAGAAATGTCATACTGTAGTGTACACTATACAACATTTACTGTAATTTATGACGAGGACATCCACTATAGAAAAACTATAATTAAGGCTACTTAACATAATCGACATATCTAACTTAAGTATTATTGGTAAAAGCAATAAAAATATATTTTTTTATTTTTGTAACATTGACCGAAAGCAATAAAATTGTTCAAGCATATAGTTAATAATCTGCCAGGGTAAATACGCGTAGGTGTCAATATAATTTACAACACAACTACGAAGGCCTCTTGTAAGATATTTGATAGTCGTAACAAACACGTCTTGTAAATGTGCACCCAGGAATATTCAATTTCGTCTCCCCTCGAGCACAGAAGTACAAATAGTAAAAATAGCCACAGATAACAGGTCATGCATCTTGTCTGGTTTATTAACGGCACTACAACGTTTAATAATATGGCTAGTGTTAGGTGTTTTAATGCAAACTAGATACGTAGAATGGCTCCGGGTTACTTTGCAATCTGTAGTGGAAATAACTGTACGATGGTATGATTTAGAAAAATCTTAAGATAAAAATAGACGCTTTTAAAATGCAACACTTGAATAGGAGGTAATACGCCGGTATTCCCTATATGCACATTTAATAGAAATTGTATTGGTTTTGCTATAAAAAATTAACAATGGCTCGACGTAAATTGACATTGGTTCTTTCCTTCTGTGAATAATATATTAAAAACATTTCCTATAAAAAATATTAACAATACACACATTTCAATAATGACGTCACCAAAACACACCTCAAGGATTTTTAAATTATCTAACATGACTCATATGAATATGCATAATAAAATGGAAGGGAAAACCTCGGAATTTTACTTATATTAACAAAATATCCAGAATGGATGATTAGACTAAATTTAATTTTAACTTTAAAATAATAAACAACAATGTGTTATTGTAAAGTTAGTTTATCATTTTATATAAAAATAGTTTGTATAATAGGTCAACACACGTTTGTTGTAAGCGAAACTATTTTGTTTTTTTGAAAATTATTATAAGTCACCATTAAATGGCAATATGCTTTGTTGAGAATATAATTGAGTTCATGGTTAAAATAGACGGGGCTTTGTGACGTTGTAATTAAATGGTTTAATTTTGAGCTGAGAGCAAACATGTGCTGTGACATCATGAACTATTTTAAATCTGTGTGACTAGAACTATTAACTATACGATAGTAGTCACTAACCACTATGCGAATTATTAACAGGAAACCACTTGGTTTTTACTTAGCTCATGTTTCAAAATGAATACGATTTTAGTATATGTATGTATATCGATTTTAGGGAGTTACAGAATGTAATTTTAGAACTATTATTTTTTCACATACAGAAAAGTTCTAAATTCTCATTATTTTTTATTTTTATTTTTTTTTTGCAATGGAAGTTATAATGAATTTAATTATCTACCACAGAAAGATTATATATTTGTCATTTATTTTGATACTTTTCCGTTGTTAAAACTAACACCTACATTTTGATAATAATATGAACGGGATACGCCTATCAAAACATCTTTTAGAAGCATATATTTTGTGTTTTGAAAATCTAATTAAAATAACATTCGGCGAAATCAATAATAAATTAAACTATTTGTCTAGATTATTATTAAGTTTTTTACTTTCTTATACGAAGGTATTATACTAAGGAAGTGTTGTAATCATGAAAATGTTCGAACTCGAGATTATAACGGAAATACACCTTTTGACCTTCCCTGAGTCGAGTCTGACTATTTTCGGAATGCCGTGTGTGTATGCTATAATCATGAAATTTTAAACTTAAAACTTGTATATGGCCTCCGAAAAAGACTTCCTATATTTGAAAAAAAAAAATTCAAACCGAAAGTGCATGTTTACTCTAGTAATTTTTTGGAAATTCTGCAATATCTCCAAAATGGCTGGACTTACAGAAAATATACTAGTATTCAAAATGAAAGATATTAATATTATACTGTTGTTTAAAAAAATCCTTCAAAAAGTTTACCAATTACAAGAAAACTACTATTTAAATTTTTAAATGTTGTCATGGTTACGTTGGTAGGAAGTTATACTAATGACATATAGTTCTAGTCTAAAATTGTTTACAAAGTTAGTAAAATAATAAAAATATTATATATAAATATTTTGTTAAGTTTTTATTCATTTGAAGATTAAAACATTTGCAGTGTCTTGCACTGGACTTTCTTATACGTAGTAGGTATATTTTGTTTAGATAAAAAAGATATTAAACTATTTTGATTTATTACGTTATATTAGAAATATTCTTAAAATATATATTTTTAATATTTTAATATCTTTCCTATCTAAACAAGATATATCTACTACATATAAGAAAGTCCAGTGCAAGACACTGCAAATGTGTTTAAATTGATCATTCAATTTATTTCTACATAATAAATTAAAGCAATTTATTACGGTTAAGAATTTAATCGTTTTAAATACAAAATGTGTATTCTATTAAGTAGCACGAGGATACTTATATTTATTTATTTAAAGTATATAATACTCCTAAAAATGACAAAACTCTGTTTTTAAATTGTTTATGAAAAGTGTCAATAACATAAAAATAAATGTTTCAAATTATGTAAATTAAAAAAAAGAAACCGTTATATTTAGCTTCTTACTAACAACAATAATCACGTAAATAAATGTTGATGATTGACTATGCAGATGATTCATACATTTCCATAAAGTTCACTGTAATCGGCGCTGTCATAAGTGGTCAAAGGTCTGTGTGTATTTTATTACACTGTTCAAGATCGTGTTCAATTTATTTTAGGAGTACATTCAAGAGTATTTGTCACTGTTCAGAGAGTAGCCTTGCATTACTGAGTTTCACTAGAAAATACAAGCGAAGCTTGTCAATCGTTCTATGTTACAACATAATTTTTTTATTGTAATTATTATCTAGCGAAGGTTATCAAAAATGTGTTATTTTTCTCGAAAAACATTTTATTTTAATTATTTGTTACTAAACAATGCAGCATACATAAACGGCGACCATATTTCTTTATGAATCATACCATTTTCAGATTTAAGATATTACCCAGTAAGACAATAGTTATTTTCCAAAAATAATGACGAATCTAATAAAATCTGCATGCGATTGAGACATTACATAAACATTATTAAACTTTTGTTTATGACCAATAATAAAAATATATTTACTTGTTTTAAATAAGACTAAAAATACTTAAATATATTATTAGGTCACTGACCCAAAATATCAAATTGTGTTTATAATAAAAACTAAAATTAGGATCTCCTAAGACATCGTTTTATGAAAAGGAAAGTATATAAAAAATTGTTAGACATAAAAAAAAATTTTTGGTCGACTGTACAAAATATTGAAAAACAAAATATTCTGATTGTTAACCAATTAAATTTCTTGTTCGGAATTGTAATAACAAGCTGCACTAATTCAACTTTAAGTGTTCAAAAACATAGATTGCATTGTTTACGAATTCAAGTCTTATTTGGATTTAAAATAATTTCGGTTTAACTTTGTGAATAGTACAACATGACATAATGACCTTTATGCCAGTATATATTTAGGTATCCTTTTGCAGGATGTATATACATTAACTTTCAATTAACTTTAACAAGGATGTTATATATTCAGATTTAATTCAATTCGGCTAAGTGCATTGTAAAATGTATATCTAAATATTTAAAGAGATATGCTAAGAACGTTGTGTATAAAAATGACAATTTTATCTTATTCAATTCTTGAGAAAACTACACACGTTGTTTCAAAACATATTTTATGAACCACCTTCATAAGAAAATAAATATGCATTGTAGAAATATTTAATGTTTTTATAAACATCAAGAATGTTCCAGTAAATTTATTCTATTCATATCACTGAAATAAATCTATAAATCACTACTGAATGCGTATTTAACAAGAAAATATTTATATTTTTTGTTGTTTTGATATTTTGAAAGCGTAACGAAAAGTTATTAGACTTTCATTCATGGAACTACATATAATACATATGTATACAGTAGCAATTGGCTGGCGTGTATTTGGAAGCTGATTCAAACATAATGTTACAAGAGTCTCCGAACATCTGTTTCACATTTGTTGGACGTCGATTGGAAGAAGGGGGAAGATGCACATATACACAGAAAATTCACTTGAACTTGCACACATTGAGAGTTAAAAATAAACAGTTTGTTTTTAAAATTAACGCCGTTTCGGTCTCTTAGAAAATACGTAATATATGATGGTGGCTGTTTGAAACGATGAGAACTGTTTGCGCAAATTTATTAACGTACTGGTAATTTTATAAACATGTTAACATATGCATATGTTAAAAAAAAATATGTCTATCTTATGCAGATGTACATATATTTTTTTCGAAAGAGTAAATTATTCTTAGTTAAACTTAAATAAATATATAGTCATGTAGAAAAAATAATTATTCGTATAATAGTTAATAAATGACGTCATTTGAGAGTTTAATACTAGAATATATGAATGATACACATGGTCAATCATGTTTAAATGATCTAGTGCTCATGTGTACAGATTTACTTTCTCAAAAATACAACTTATTTATGCTGCGATCTAAGAATCAATGAATTACCTCGGGCGGTTCTGATCTCATATTCCCATACGCATGAATATGACTCATATAATTTTTAGCTCGCCGTTTGTGTAGTACCGAAGAATTTCAAGTGTTTGTCTGCACATTCTGTCTGTAACATTCTCGGATTTAAAAACTTCTTTCACAGAAATTCGTATAAATATGATATATACATGGTAACATGTCGTAAGACCAAATGTTGTCGCCTCTTCTCCTCTGAAGGTACCGAATTGATTTCAATCAAATTTGGTACACAGAGTGTGTAGGTGTTCAATTGAATCTGTTCGCATTTTTAATCCAATAGGTATTTTACTTTAGCAGATATAGGACCTAAAAAAGGTGCAGGTCCTAATATGAATTCTTTTTGATTATACTAACAAATTTAATGTAAAACTACAATTTTTGATGCCTCTAAAGCTAAAGCCTTTTCAGTTTATAGCTGAAGTCATATTTTTTTTTAATAACAACTGATGGTAGATAATTTTAATTATATTACATATATTGAAAATAAATGGAGTAGACGACTGGATGCTTAATTAGGGTAAATCATAATTAGGATTGCAGTCAACAGTTAAAAAACATACAATTACTTTCGAAGTTTCAACATCTCTTATATCTTCTTCAGGAAAATTAATTAGTCGGATACATTAAAACGTATAGTTTAAAAATTGATCGTCATTTTATAAAAAATTACCTACAAATAAAATTTAGTTTCTTATCACAGCTGGTTACTACTTAAAATGGTGCCTTTTTCAGCCGTTCATAAATTATGTATTTATACAGGATCTATCCATGCCAAATTTTAAGCGTTAGCGCATCCAATGCTTGTTTTATATTTATTTATGTGTGAATAAAATGAATAAATATTTTTCACATTTTATACATAAATGTGAACGAATAATACTAGCTGAACATTTTGTAAAGTAACAATTTGTTATTTAATATTTAAAATTCCCTGAAAATGTTGTAGAATTTTCAGAAGTGACTCAGATACGTATTTACTTTCTTGTACTTTCTCAAAAAAACATAATATTCCCACCGTTTCTCCTCTGGGTAAACGTGATACTATAATTGAAGCCAAAACTGTCAATTTTCATGCACCGGTAGATTCAACAAAGAAAACCAGAAGTTGAGGTAATTTGATACTCTCTCAGATAGTAAACAGCTCTATAATGTCACACGATTTCCTATAGGTACGAAAATAAAACACCATATAAGCCGGAAATTAACTGAAATAATTATTATTGTCGTGGAATATAGGATAGAAAGAGTCTATACTGTCAATTTATATATTTATATATATAGTATAAAATTAGAATCAAATTCGAATAACAATGACGCAAACGTGACGAGAGAAAGTTTATTTTATATACTATATGTATGTACTACGCCACACGGATTAAGTATTCTTGTTTTCAGTTACATAACCGCAATAGTGACTGTATTGTTTGTGATTATTGAATCAATAAATCAATTTTCAATGGTTAAAAACAAAATTTGCAATGGCCCATACTAAATTTCAAATGCAATAAATATTTTAATTTGTTCATCTGTTGTTACTATCTACGCAGTAATAAGTAAGTATTGCATAAAAAAAGGTCGATTTGAACGTCTTTTAATCCATATTGAATATTTTCAACAAATATTTGCCTAAGTATGTATGTATTTATGTATATCCATTGTAAATCAAAAACGGATTAGTCTAAAATAATGAAGCATTATCTAATGTTTATATTAGATTTAGGATTGCTGATTAGTTTCACAACAAGTGACCAACAGGAAGTGGTAGTTTACTTGAAACTGTTTTTTGTTTTTATCTAGGTATTTTAAGAAAACCCATGCGTTATTTCGAAAATGCATTTATTTAGTTAACGAAAGGCAATACAATTTTCTACACTTTTCGTTTGGAAAGTTTTTTGAAATCGCTTCCGGTTTACGGGCTATGAATTTTTGAAAATTTGCTGATTTTTTATCTATTTAAGTATGTTTCGAAATAAATTATGATCAATTCGAACCTAGCGAAATTGCATTGAATATAATTATGTTTCTGTTTCCTTAATAACAATTTATTATATTTGTATTTTAGTATCCGAAATCTTATCTATCTAAAAAGGTACTTGTATAGAAAATACGAGTACATACATTTTTAGTAAGATTGGTTTAGAATCAACTTATTGCTTTTATATATATATTTACCTACATATATAAAAAAATGATGATAAAATTATGACACATATAAACTTGAAATAAAAAAAAATATATATATATATATATCCTAAACATACCGAGGATAAAGATAATAAATCGCAAATATATTACGACACAAATAATAATTTAAAAAATCCTACCTGATCGCAAATTATATCCCATTTCTTTTCGTAATCGTAGTTTTTGAGTAATTTAGCTTTATCCGGCGGCAAATCCATGGATGCCTGAAAAGTAAACACATAAATTAGAAAAGTATAAATATATTTACAAATTACATGCTATCATCATTGTACTTCTAGGAATAAATTTAACATAATTCAAGCTAATAATTTAGATTAAATACTAAACCATACTAAATGAAAAAAAATTATGCACAAACTATATAATTAACATTGAATAAAATTTGAGTATTATATTCTTTAAAAGGCCTGCAATGGCCAATTTGGTGTTATTTGTATAGTAATGCGTTGTGCCGCTGGTTCCGCTACACTCTGACGTAACTTCCGGAATTTGTAATCTTGTTTGGTTATTTATGATTAACGTATGTGTAGTTAAAATGATGACTCGTTTCAAAAGTTTCGCGGAACATTACTGTTTAGCAACCCATTGATTAGGATTTTATTCTTACGGAATTTATTAATTTTCCTAGCGGTTTTGCACCAATTTGTAATTTTTTATACGAATGTTCGAGTATATAAAATAACATTCGTGCGAAATCAATAATAAATTACTACTATTTGTCTAAATTATTATTAAGTTTTTTACTTTCTTATACGAATGTATATACTAAGGAAGTTTTGTAATCATGAACATTTTCGAACTAAAGATTTTAACGGACATACACTTTTTGACCTTCCCGGAGTCGAGTCTGACTATTTTGCAATTCCGTCTGTGTGTGTGTGTATCTGTCTGACTGTCTCTTTCTCTCTCTCTGTGTGTGTGTGTGTGTGTATGTTTCAGTTTAATATTTCACCTATATTTCTAAATAAAATATATTTACTACGTATAAGAAAGGCCAGTGCAAGACACTGCAGATATTTTTCCTTGAGTTTTGTATAATTATCTCAGATTTAAGAAAAATTGCATTAACGTATTTTTGAATCTGGCAATAAAGGTTAAATAATAGCTTTTGAAGTAAGATTATAAAAATAAATTGATATTTTTGAAATAATCTTCTAAACTACAATTTCTAAATTTCTCTAGTAACGTAAAAGCACTAGTAGTAATTGTGAAGATCTAAATAGTAATATATCAATATTCTTAAAGTATTTATGAGTTTTAATTTTTTTTCCAATGAACATAATAGCTGTTAAGAGTACTTTAATTTCATGGGTTGTTGAACATGTAATTCCTTGAATGGCTATTACAGAACATTTAGAGGGTGAACATATAAGGGTAAATTCATAATTGGATAAACACTATTATATTTAAATTTGCTATTTATTACAAAATTATTTAATTTGATATAAAAATGAAGTATTCAAGTAATAATAAATTTTATCTTTTCATAAATTATACTCTAATCATCAAATCTGAACATGCACTTTTGTTAACGGTAAAATAATAAATTGTTTATTTGTAAATGTATAAGTAAGTAGTGAAAAAAATTTGTAAAACACTGATGTGTTTATATACATTTTTCTATAGATAACATATAACGAGAGTACACAGCAAAAATGTAATTTCTGGAAAATCAACAATGTCGTTATTTGTTTTATGTATTTTCCTAGTTATTATTGTTGATTTAAGAGTTCAATTAACTTTATATAATTTGTTATCAATTAATAATTATATGTAATTAATAAGCAACTAGTGAATGTTTGATAATGGATTAATCCTAATACTAACATTTACATGTATAAATTTAAAATTAACGTTGGCATACTATTAATAAATCATTGTGCAGTTTGCAGAAACTACTGCGTAAATTTTATTGATTTAACAATTCTTATTATAGAATATTTTCTGTATATACCCTGAACTAATACCTAAAGCGAGCTAAAATAAATTTAATCCTAATAAACTAAATCAAATCAAATATTTGTTATATAATTACTTTCTTATACGAATGTATATTAGGAGGTATTGTAACTCGAGATTTTAACAGAAATACATCTTTTGACCTTCCCTGAGTGGAGTTTGACTATTTTCGGAATTTCGTCTGTGTGTGTGTGTGAACGCTCTACAGACAAAACTGCCAATGCTAAATCATGAAACCGGAATTGCATGTTTACTCTAGTCATTTTTTGGGAATTCTGTAATATCTCCAAAACGGATGCACTTACAGAAAATATAGCAGTATTCAAAATGAAAGATATTAATATTATACACAACTTTTGTTTGAAAAACTTCTTTAATAAGTTTACCAATAACAAGAAAAATGCTATTTAAATTTTTAATTGTCTTATTTATGTTGCCATGGTTACGTAGGTATAGGACATTATACTTATTGCATATAGTTGTAGTGTAAAAGTGTTTAAAAAGTTTAAAACATATTAAAATGATTATAAATGAATATTTTGTTAGGCTTTTAGTTCCGGCCATAATAATTTCTAATATAACGTAATGAATAATATTTTCTTGTTTTATATGTTTTGTTGTGTTGTGATTGTGATAGTTAATTTCTAAGAAGGCGAAGTTGCTTCGTTTGCAGAGAAGTTTGTTCTCGTCGCCTACGATTTAAACGGAAATATAAATTAACGCGATTGTCAAGCAATTTTATTACATTTCTTCAAGATATGCAGTAGCTTTATTTTTGACAGACAACCAGTCGATATATGTATGTATGTATGTATGTATATATAAAATTCTATAAATACAGGCGTTACAATACACCACAGACTACTTCAGACGAAAACGCTTAAAAATCAACCCCATGTTCTGTCAATGAACAAACAAAAAATTAGAATCGACAAACGTTACAACAGCTGCATATAAAACAGAGGAACGTATCGATTACACCATATATATATATATATATGCATTACTATACATACATATATACTAACAGTGAATGCATATGCGGGGATTGGAATGTAAGGAGGGTGATCGTCTGCAATCGCGCTGTGATGCAATCTGTATGATGGCGTGTACAACCACCATCACTAAAATGATGTTCATTAATTTTGCTGGCAAAATAAAAACAACCCTTACTGCTAGAGTACATTGGATTATATTTATTATGAAAAAAAAATTCTCTGGTAGGCATAGGATATTAGTGTAATGACCGGCAAGCCCACGAGTGGCGCGCACTCAAAGTAGAGCAGTGATTATCAAACTCTCAAAAATATTATTTTGTAACAATTGTTAATAAAATATACCTACATGAACTAATTCAAATATATTATATGTTTATTACTTTATTGATCATTTCATTTACCTATAAAATATCAATTAAACATTGATAAAATTGCGGTCGTATATACATATTTAGAACTGCTGATGTACAATGTATAATTGTCCAATTACTAAAATTAAAGTGCGCTCTGGAAATATGGGTACGGTAAAAGTATAGGTAAATCATATTTATTATCCATGGATGATCGATCTATGCAATTGTAATGCGTTATCATAAAAAAATGACAAATACATTTGTCTGCTGGGATATAAAAGCGTACTTTTTAAATTAAATTATTTTAGTCTGACTATTATTCACATACAAATATAATAATCACTAATATTTATAAAGCTTAGTAACAATCGTAAATATATGCAGTGGCCCATACTGGACTTTCTTATACATGGTAGATTTATTCGGAATAAGGATATTAAAATACAAATTTTGAAAATTTCAAGACTACAATTATTCATTATAACATGTAATCAAATATTATTGCCGGCATTTTTTTAGTTTTCAATTAAATTAATTAAGTAACAGACTATTTATATAAATAATATTTTACACACGTTTGGCAACATAAATAAAAATATTTAAGAATTTCAGTAGCAGTTTTCTTGTAACTGGTACACTCTATGAAGAAACTTTTCAAACAAAAGTTGTGCAAAATGTTAATACATTTTATTTTGGATACTGCTATATTTGCTGTAAGTGCAGCCGTTTCGGAAATATTGTAAAAAATGACCAAAAATTACTTGATTACACATGCACTTCCGATTTGAACATTCATTTCAAAAATAAAAGGTTTTCTTGCGAACCATATAAAAAATTTAAGTTTAAAGTTTCATGATTATAGCCTTGGAAGTTTGGCTGTAGAGCGTACACACACACACACACACACACACACACACACACACACACACACACACACACACACACATACACACACTCAGAGAGAGAGATTCCGGAAATAGTCAGGCTCGACTAGAGAAGGTCAAAAAGTATATTTCCGTTAAAATCTCGAGTTCGAGCATTTTCATGATTACTAAAGTTACTTTTACTTCGTATAAGAAAGTAAAAACAATTTAATATGTACAGTTGGACATTTTGACATTCTAATCCCAAAATACAATCAATTATATTGGAACAACTGCAACTCCTTATACTGAAAGTAACCAAGCCAGTTTCTTCTCAAAAATACCACACCAAACACAATCTGTAGGTGGTTTGTAAAATAATCTTTAAAAACATCAAATAATTTTCTCCAAAAATACTTGTGATAAACATATATGAGCATTTTAAATAAAAAAGCTTTTTAGAAACAAAACGATATTTTTTTAAAAATATTTTGCTACTTGAGTTGCATAAGATAAACTTCTAAAATGTGAATATCACATGTTTGTTTAAACTATACCGGAGGTTTTTTTTTTAGAAATCTCTAATAACTCGAGTTATTATAATGATATAGAAACACGCAAAAATACGTGTTATCAATTGTTGCATTTCAACAAGACTAAAAAGCATGTACAGGCACTGTATAATATTACGTAATTGTTCAACTAGAAGTTATGGTTTCAGGGACATATGAGGAGATATATAATTTTGAAATTATAATACAATTATATTATGGTTTTTGAGTAGTTTAGTTACGCGCTTCCGGATTTAACCTAACAGCCTAATATGACAACTAAAGAACGCATTATTAAGATGACATTTTACTCTAATAATACTTAAAATATAGGAAATAACGAGGGAAATAACAGTTCACTGTTGAAGAATTAATATTAATATAAAAGTTCCACCAACAGTTTAGTACTGCGGCTTAATTTATATCGTGAATTATTATTAATTTAAAAAGAATTATATTCGCGATTCAAACTAAGAACCACGACACACATGGAGTATTTTAGTACTATCAAGAGAAGGACTGATAGAACTGACCTTCACTTATAATAAGTTTTAGCTGCCAATGTATATGTTTGTTTCGTCTAGATATTAATTTAATTATAAACCACAGTACATAAAACATGTAAATTTGTGAAATATTAACGTTTTATTAATAAATCAATTCGAGGTAACAGAAAGTACCAATTAATTTTTTTCGTAGATTTATTTTGATTGGTATTCAATATTAGCACAGAAAATGTAGAATATTACATGTAATAATATACTTCTCATATACACTAATGTAGAAATAACTGATACATGAAAACAACAATTTTTCTTGTTTACACAGCCTTATACGTTAGTTCTCAATTTTTAATCGCCAGAACGAGGCGTTAGTTTGAATCGCGACTTATTGAATAAATTTAAAAGAAAAAACTCAAGTTGTTCCAACGTTTCCCTAAATGTCAAATAGTATTAATCATATGTTTCAATATATGCACAAGTTGACCGAATATGTAGATAAGTTTGAATCAATATAATAATTATAATCATAGGCTGAGATACACTGAAATAAAAAGAACTAAAATTCTAGTCCTCATAATATAAAAGTTTTTATTGAATGAAAGTATTTAAAATTTTAATTAAAACACTTGGGACATACCCAATACTTGAATCTGCAAATTATAATTATTTTATGTTTACTAAGAAAAGTTTCCATTTGATAATAATTTTATATGCCTAGATTATTTGAATTGATAAAATTGCTGAAAAATATAGAACTCCACGCCTTTTCTCAAGAAACAAGGTGACAAAATAATTTACTAGTTATTGCAATTTCGATAAATACATTACTAGATAATATACACGCTTATCTTTAGAAATTTGTTTTAAAATTAATCTGATTTTAATAAACAATACACTTATATGTTTTCAGTGCACATATGGAAGGGAGAGTGTTTTAAGGATACCTGACCCTAATATAATACCAGTCCCGTTTTATAGGTTAACCTCTAGAAAGGTTCTATGACCCCAAAGAAACCATATCGATATGAGTAAAAAGAGATATAGGTATTTGTGGTACTATGAAACAATATACAGTTAAAATGCATTTCGATTTTAGTCACTATGGAAACAACTTGACATTTATTTAAACATTAGGTATTGTTTTTATTAAAATGTCCTAATACATTATACAATAAATTTGGTTAATTTAACAAAATTTTCCATAATCACAAATTTATTTAAAAATGATGCAACAGAGCTTTTATATAATTTTTTAATTGAAATTACTCATGAAAATAAATTATATTTTTAATTACAATAATAATAATTATACAGGAATAATTATTTATATTTTATAGATAATAGCGAGAATTTATTCCAAGGAATTACAATTTTTAAATGAATAAAACTATTTATTATATAGGTACATGAGCAAATTACAATACCTAAATAAAATTGTTTGCATATTCATATATTTTGCAGTTATCAAATACAGCATAATTTTTAATCAGTATCAGAGTCAAATTACCAGTGAGTATCAAATATCTTTAATAAATATTAAAATTGAAACAAATTTAACCTTTTCATTACAGATTTTTATTGAATAAATATGATAGTCATAATCATTTTATGACATTTGAATTTTTATAGGTCGTATATTTTAATTTTAATAAACATTAATTTGTTAAAATTAAGTATTTAGTAAATTTGATTATGTTAGAAAAATAAATTTGTATTGTATTATTTTCTAACAATTGTAATTTGCACCATATATATTATAAATAGTTTTCTATGGCGAACATGTTTATTCACTAGAATATTACAAATAATTTGAACTAAAGTAAACATTGATAATATGGCGCCATAAATTATTGATATTGATTGATAAAATTATATATTTATAAATATCATAACATATTTTGCTGAAATACTAAATAATAATAAATATATGAAACATATAGGTATTTGCAATTAAGGTTATAAAATATATAATTAATAACAGTCCTATTACGGACCGTCGAAGGTGATTGATGTTTATATATTTGTTGATTTGAATAAATAAATAAATAACAATAAATCATTATTGCTCCAAAATGACAGGCGGTTATTGACCTGATTTGAATGATGCATATATCAGAGAAAAAAAATATTCGTACGGTACCTGTGCGGAAGTCATGATTAGATAAATAAAAGTTCAATAAACCAAATATCTAATCGATATATTTTTAACAAAAATCAAATTTAAAATTAGGCATCACACAATTTCTGTTTCGTGCATACTACATTTAGAAGTCGACATATACTTATAGTACAATACACACATGGATAAAAATATTATTTTTAAATGATAAAGTTCTAAAATTCGTTGATTTTTAAAATTTATACATTAAAAGTTAATACGTTTACACATGGTAATTTGATCAATTACGTAATTTTTAGAAAATATTATTTATGTCGCTATTGGTATTTTATAAAAAAATAAATAAAATGAACCCTCAAATAAAATATATAAGTAGAATTCCAGAGTGGCGATAATATTTTAATAAGTTGATTTATTGAGACGTTTACAGTTTACATGACAATGGTATGCCGAAGATTATTTTGTGGATTTTTATTTTTTAAATTCCAATTTAGTTGAGTGCCGGGACAGTGCGATTGTGCGGTTAGGACAGGGATAGGAGTGTCTTGTCTTGCTTTGCTTAGTGGCTACGAGTCACTGACGACCACATTACATTATAGAGATTATGGAGGTTCTTTAGGAATGTGGACCTACCTATATATATATATATATATATATATATATATATACCTTCCCCTATTATACTATACAGACACTGATTTATTTAAAATATACACCGCAAGTTATAAAAATAGAAATACTCGTGACGAAAATCATATTCGTGACATTCAGCAGTTTACTGCTTGTGACATGTATCGTGATTCTAATATCATCACGTTTCTGATTACAATAAAAGCATATCACAATTACTTTTGCAAAATAATAAATAAATATTAGTTTCTTTATTTGTCTTTATGATGAATCAATTTTTATTTTGGGAAATCAAATTAAGAATAGCTCAAGCAAAAAAAGATTAAAATAACAATATATTTAGTAAATGATATTTATAGATATTAAGTACATTGAAGTCATAAATATAACAGAATTTACTCAAACACCTGTGTAAATTTATTAATTTTTAACTAAAAAACAATTTAATAAATACATTTTCTAGTATATATTTATAGCACAAAAAAATCATGTATCTATCGATATCTGGTTTACCTCTCCCGATTCTTACTAGTTGATCAATCAGTGCAAACTCAAAGTGCAACGTTGTTTAATACCTACTCAATACGATCAACAAGTGTTGATCTTATATTATTTAGTTAACAAACTCACCAAAACTTTGGTAAATCTCCTCTCCAACTCATTTGGATCTGGCATTGGTTGTTTCGCTCGTATGCTCGCTTGTCGAACATGGTGTTGAGTTTTAATTGTTTCTGGTTGTTGTGTGTTAATTGGAGATTCACTGCGTGTTGAACTAGCACTTCCCATTGTTTAAAATTGCACAAATATCACCATAACTTTTAAATAAACAACAATAAAAAACTAAAGGAAATGTTTCAACCACACAAAATGAACAACCATTTTTTTCTCTCTGTTGCTACAAGACCACACACTTTAAAAACATAGCAACAGGTTTGAGCTGAACATGAAGCAAAACACAACGAACATAACACCGCTACGTAAACTCTGAAACTGCTGTAAAGTTGTACATGTGCGCCGATGCCGCGGCACTCTCGGCCAACATTTCAACTATACACCGCGGTAAATTTTAACTACTCCCAGTGATTATGTATATATTACTAAAAATAAAACTAGTTTATTAAATGTTTATATTGCTTTGATCTCATGCCAGGTTTTAATTTTTAATGAACTTTAAAAGTAAATTAGTAAAAGACAAATTATATAATGAACTTGTTGTAAAATGAATAAATTTATTATACAAAATTATAATATAGGTCTTAAACAAATGAATTAATGTTTAATTGAAATTTCATATAGAATACAAATCATGAACTCTCTTCAGTTGAAACTTGACTATCTTCTTGAGAATCAGTTTCATCAATTATTGCAGTATTCGATACAGAATCGAATTTATTGAATGTTTCGCTACAATTTAAATTGTTTTGAATTTGTTCCATTTCCTTTTCTAATTCTGCCCAAGGATCTTGAATCATGGAATGATCATAATATGTGGTTATATCATTCTTTTCATAATTTAGCTAGAATTATAACTTCAAAACCTAGTATTGCTTATTATTACGTACTTGGTACAAACCTTATGGTTATATATTTTAAGTTTCCGATTATTCTGACGGTTATAGTTATTTGAGTTATTTTGAAATCTGGTAGAATTTTTTTTATTTCGATTTCCACGAAAGTAATTACTATTGCGTTGCCGAAATTGCTGTGGGCTACTAGAGCTTCCAGGACTAAATCCACCTTTAGGGGAGTTTGTGTTACTGAATTCTAAAAAATCGAAACTTTCACCTGAATCTGATGGGCCAGATGTTTTAGTTGGTGAGTTATCGTAGTACACGAAACCAATGGCGTTGTTACCACCCCAACTTTGATTGTTATTCATTTTCTCGTTGAAATATTATATAAAATAGTACATATTTACGTTTCTAATCACGAAATAAATATATAAACTAACTAAGAATAGAGGTTAGATTAAATGTCAATGGAATACGCATGCGTGTATTACACCAGGCACACTTCGATTTCGAGTAATAGTTCAGCGTTTCGCTGAGAGAGAACGGCACTTGTCGGATATGTTAAAGTTATTCCATAATGTAACCGGGTTATTGATTTATTTAAAACAAGTATTGACAACGTTAATGTAAACAGTCTGGATGTAGAGTAGATATTTGGATTAATTATATATATATATACATAAGGCGAAATATATTTTATATATTTTATTGCATTACACAAAAAGGACCATATCACCTCATACATTGATATTCATATATTTTCCGACAGTCTTTTAATATAGCTGTATTTAGAGATAGAATGAAATATGTGTGGAGTTCGTTATTTTATTTATTAAAGGTTAAAGGCATATTCATTAGAATCACAGTGATAATTTACGAAAAATTAAGCTCATATATATCTGCTTAATAAAATTATTTTTGAACGTTGCCAGCACAGTAAATATTGACTTGTGTTTTTATATAATCGTCGCTATAAAATCATCTGTGTTTATTTTATAATATTTTGCAATGCACATTATTTCAAATATAAAATAACAACTGGTGCAAAATTAACTATTTTTAGATAATGACGCAATTCACAATTTAAATGTATATTGGCAAACGAAATTATCGTTTAGGCCGCTAGTGTCGTTAGCAAAATGGCTGCTCCTAGTATAATTTGATCCTTTGTCCTTTTGTTGAGCCTCACTAAAGAATAACAGTGGTACTGTTATTCTTTATTAATAACACTTTCTTTTTATTTGAGAAGTAATGCAATCATACATTTTAATTTTCTTTTGAATCAGATAGGCAATTGACAACATAACATTTTTCACACGCTGCTCTTAAATAATCAAATAATGGCTGCGCCAAGTATATTTCAAATGGTACCTAATTTCGCCGCCAGATGGCAAGTTGTTCACTTCGTTTGCCAATAATGTATTTGAATATTTAAAATTTAAGATTACAAGTAGAATTAGGAATAAAAATGTATATGCAACTGCGGACGTAGAATAAGATGATTTCAAAGCTATAACGATATGTTTTTTTTTTCGTGTAGATTTGCTGGCAACATTCAATATATTGGTTATCACTGCAGAAGAATTATTTGGACCCACTATATAATATATGTATTATATAGATATTTTCATTTAGGATGTGCGCAACCCTACACTACTAAAATTTGTCTACGTATTTTAATTTTAATTATGGAATCCAGCAGGATTTTTGTTAGTATATTTTAAAGCTCAATCATTTGACTTATGGTCCCGTTCTTTCCAATATCTTTAAAATGTTCCACAATGGTGATTTAGTAATATTATTATAATATAATTGTAAAAAATAACACCATACATTCAACATTGAAATAAACCTAAGTAATCGAATACACATCATCAGTCACATCATTATATGACACATACATATATTCTTAATATACAAGTAATAGTAAGTTAGTGCAAGTTCTACTTAAGTATCACTACGTGCACCTACCGCAATTCGTTAGTAAAGTATAACTTAGGGAAATTGATATTTCAGTAGAAGTGACTACGCAGGAATTACTATGACGTCACTTCCAGCCATGTACTCATACGTGATACATGCTAAAATATTTACTTAAGGAAATATTGAGCAAATTATATATAAACAAACATGCAAAATACCAATATTTTTAAATCGTTTTTTTAGTTATTTAGTAGCAAAATTATTTATATATATTTTCTAATGTGATATATAGTTTAAAAAAAATATATTGATATAAATTCCTTAACAAAAGTTGGCAAATAATTTTTATATATTACAAAACTGTTTTTGAGCAATTATAAACAAATAAATTGCAGCAAAACATACTTAATAAATTAAGAACCTTTTAGATATTTTGTTTATTTGAAATTATATAAAAATAAATCAAATATCTCCTTTTGGTAAGGCGGATATGACGTCACGCTTCCGGTGCGTACGAAAGGAAATCGGAAAGGTAAATGATCTTCATAAAAAGTCAGTTATAGCAAAAACATTTTACACAACAGTTGATATGATTGGTCACTATTAGGAAATATGTAAACATACAATTCCTGAACATCGATTTAAGTTTTTAAAGACACTCATCGTCATTTTGGTCAGTGCCATCATCTTCGGGGGGCGAGGGCCCCGAAATCGATAACATCGGAAGGCCAAAGTGCTTTTGGTCCTCGTCGGATATGTTGTCAACGCTGTGCGCTTTTCGGCACAGCCGTGAAGAAGAACCATGCCGTCTGAAGAACTCACCGGCCTCGAAGCCGGGGCCACTGTTAGAGATGAAGATGGCAGAGTTCATTCTTGGACGGCGGGACTTCGTTGGCGTCCAAGATTCTACGTCGACTTGTGTCGATGACCAATGAAACTTCTGGTGCATCAATAGAAATTTGGTCAAAACGCATTCATCATTTATTTAAATACATTTGAATTAATCACTGAATCATTTATTTTCGAAGAAACAACTTATACAAAAATATTTATATATTTTTGAGAAAATACTCAGCTCATTTTGAATTTTCAATTTTTGTTCTCACAGTTGATTATAATTTAAAAAAAAAAACATATTTTTGACTAAAAAAAAATCTTCTAACCTAAATTTTAAGAATCGATATTTATTTATTTAAACAATTTATATAACGGAACAAGTGGGCATGTCACCTTTGTGGATTTAGGCATCAAAATGTTGTTTCTGATGATTTGATACGTGATTAACTCATATGAATTCAACTATATCTACACTGTTCTGCAAACTGAAGAGGACGGATGTGTACGATATATATTGTTTTGTTTGATTCAGCTATAAATAATTTGTCGAAAATCAATTTTAAAGTTATTTCTTGTTAGTGATTTTGCTTGGAACTCAAATAGGCCAAGGTTCAACAAATAAATATATTTTATATGATTTTATTTAAATATATATATATATATATATATATATATATATATATATATATATATATATATATATATAATATATTATATATATATATATATATATATATATATATATATACATATATATATATATTATATATATATATATATATATATATATATATATATATATATTTATATATACATATACATACATAGGAAGAGCCAGCTGTAGGTTTCATTTTGAAGTGCGTGTTATTTCGACAGTTTGCAACACTGACGCGCTTGACATTGATAGATATATAGCGCAAACCTGCGCTGTAAGCAGGTTTGACACTTCATGATGAAGAAGAAGCACATGTATATATATATATATATATATATATATATATATATATATATATATATATATATATATATATATTGTTTGGTATGTCCTATAAAGTTAGCAGAGCAGTTATTATTTTTTGATCTATTACAGTGCATATTACTAATAAATTGTAGCTAATAAAATAGTTTTATAGTAAATAGTGTAAGATTAGTAATCTAGTCGCTATTTCAGTTAGAGAAATATGTCTTGCATTATATACAGAGGAACAAAGTCTAATACCATAATGTGAACGTATATTTTTATAAACATACATACACTTCATGTCAGTCCCATGAAATAGGGTGGCAGAAAACTCTTCACATCTTGACAACCTTTCGCCATTCAACTCAATTCTTACAAACTTCTTTTGCTTCATTAAAATTCATTAAATTCTGCATACACATTCCTCTATTCCACTTGCTCACAACTTTTCTTTCGCGCAACTCATTCTCAATCATATTTATCCACTTAATCCGAGGATGACCCCGCATTCTCATACCATTCATCTCGCCTACGTAAATATTCTTCGTCAATCTTTCATTCGATATTCTTTCAACATGACCATACCATCTCATTTGTCTCTCACCTATTCTACGTACGACATTTTTCACAATATCGCACTGCTTATACATCTACGTACTTCTTTTCCTGTCTCTCTTAGATATACCACAAAAATTTCTTAAAAATTTCATTTCTACAGCAGTCACGCGCTTTTTATACTTGGTTTGCCAAACCCAACATTCACTCCCATACCCGATCAACGATGACACAAGTACATCATTGTACACGTATATTTATTATAATTCTTATTAAATATAGCAATCTATTATGATAGAATATATTTAGTAGCAGATTCTAACCTGAAAAGAATGTTAGCTCTACTGAAATAACGAGTAGATTTTATTTGCAAAACCAGTACTTCGATTGACCGATTGAACTTGAGGGTCAAGCGAGGAGCTGATCAAAAATATCGATTTGAAAACTTAATTAAAATATAAAACAAATTAGCTAAAAATATATAATGTTTAGGTCACACTAGGTGTAAAATTTAAAGTGGTATTTCAATCAATATATTCTTATATTTTTTCGAATCGATTTAAAATTATTAAGAGTTACTACAGTACGTTGTTTTCTAGTGTATAGCACTATGTAAGATGTAAATATTTGTGCTGTATGTATACAAGCACTTATTGTTTATGAAATATCTTCTTAATGTTGTGATGCATTGAAAATTAGAATAATCGGAATTAGGCCTTTGCTAATGTGGTTGTGTGATGTACTTTATAAATCAATATGGACAGACAAATCAAATCACATTCGTGTTCTGTAAACACGTATATGAAGTTAGCTCTATACGTAGATTGCTAATTGTGAGAAGCACCCTTATAAATTATTAAATTAAATTTACATGTATGGTACCTGGTATGTATGTACATACATACATACGTCAATATTTAAACAAATTTAGTTAATTTCTAACTATAATTGTTTATATATATATATATAATATATATATATATATATATATATATATATATATATATACATATAAAATAATAATTATAAATCAAAATAGTTAAAATGAATAAAATATTATAAAAATTCAAGCGATATAGCAAATTCACAAAAATAAACATGCAGTGCAGTGGTGTAAGCAGGAAACTCAGTGTTTTAATATCCGAGTTTTTTATAAGCTATAAAACACTATAAAGCACATGAAATAAAATCAAACGCTGATTGTTTTGTGTTATATACTCATTGTTTCCGTTTTTATAGCAGCATAAAAATACAATTCATGTTCGAAAAACAGACGGTAAACTATTATCTAATTCTGAAAACGTTGAACTTATTTGAGGAATAGGGTAATAGTAATTAAAGATGTAACGCAACCAAAATGAAAATTGATAACATTCTTTTCTATGGGTAGGTATAGAGGTATCTAAATGTCGAATTTATAATGAAAAATATAGTTAGGTTTTCTCAATAATTAGTTATATACATCTCAATATATTGTTCAAAAATAAAAAATAAACTACTTATTGATAATGTGTGACTACACAACATTTGTATACAATTTTATGAAATTTGTTCCAATTAGAACTATTTCTAATATTAACGCGCAAGTAAAATTAAATTCGAGATGTTTCAAATCAATACGGTTTCAATAATAAATATATTATTTGGTAATTGTATAGTTTTATTATATCGGTTGTTTGTTTAATATGTTCAAATCGAAGGAAAATATCTTAGAGTCTGTGACGTATGTTGCAATACGTAAATAACTAGTGATAATACGTATGCAGGTGCTGCAATGTGGTGTCAGTGCTTCCAAAAAGCATCAAAGCACTATGTATGTATGTATGTATGTATATGTATGTATGTATGTACATATGTAAAAAGCATTTATTGTTAGCAAGCAAATAAGCGTACAGATCATAGCCATGTCATGAAAACAACAAAGATGAGAGCAAGTCCCGAATGGTAAAGTTATGGGAAATAAATATATATATATATATAAGATATAAAGTAAAGAGAGAATAAGTATTAGTAAGTAAGGGACTTACAGGCATCTGCACCCGTTCTGTTAGGTTCTGTGTGGGTGGTTAGGTGTCTGCCCGATGCAACAGAGCGAACTGGCATCCGCAGTCTCGAGTTTCTCGCGATCTGCGCGGATACCGGAAACACCGATCCAACATGCAGCACCCCTCCTATAATTGCAACAGCCCAAACAACAAATAACCACCCTATCCAATGAGATTTACCCCTTTTCGATTTTACTATACCTACACTAATTTTAATATATCAGCGCGGTAACAATCATTTTGATTTTATCCTTTATATTTTGTTTTATAGAAAAAAGTTATCATATCACCTAATCATTAACTCTAATTTAAACATAAGTGTAACTTAAACTATTAAATTACAACCATCTTTAAATAGATTTTTAAAATTAACCTAAATTCAATAAAATGCGGTTTCTTAAGAATTGAACAAGATATAAATTTATTATAATTAGTTATTTTTTAACCTACAAAAGAATATAAAGTTACGAATAACGTACATATAAATAATTTATAACAGAGTTAGATTATTTATAATATAGGTATATTTTTGTACTTTATTCTGAATTGTAAACTATGTTTAAGATTTATTTTCAGGAATATAGCAAATATCTTTTATTGAAAAAGATATTTGCTGAGAAACCAGTAAATTAGTAAAATGTTTTTTCTTCTGAATTACAATTTTGTTTCAAAGTAATTTCTTCACATTGCAATAAATAAAAATATTTACAATCTACTGAAAAAATTATGAATTTTACTATCGAGCTCCGTAAATTATTTGAGTTTAGAACCTCTAAGTAGAAGTCTAATTTTTGTAATTACAAGGGAGGAGTACATGCTTCCATAGCAAGCAACAACGCTTAGTTTCGGAAGAGGACAACAACCGTATCAGCGTACAATTAATTATAAAAAAAGGGGGAGATACATTCAGGCAACAACGTATAAAAACAACAAAGTTTCGTTTCACTTTCGTACATTCAATGTTTCAGCATCAATTTCACCTACATAATGTATGAAATAGAATTTAAATATCTTTAACTATATTTACGTGTGGAATAACTTGCTTTATGTTTTACTGAATTTGTTCTGTAAATTAAATAAGTTTAAAATTAAATTCAACGTCTTGAATTTAGGAAATTGGTTCCGGATGCAAAACCCAAAACAAAAATGGAAAAAAATTCATTGATTAACGTTTCAGTAAATATATAAATCGTATAGCTAAAGTGGTTAGTTTTAAGAGACAAATTAGTATTTTTTGAATAAATAAAATTTGAATCGTAAAATATAAGATTTGAAATGTCATAAAAACCACTTAACACTGTCGCAATGCGAATATTTTCCCATTTTCTCGTCGTCATAGAAACACCTGTATTTATTTCCCCAATGAGTATACAGCCTCTTTGGTCCAGACAGAAATTCAATAGAAAAGAGTTAAGCAAGGTATACACAGAATATATTAAAAATAGTAGAAAGGGTGCTGTAGTTATTATTTTTATACGCTATTTCAACAAATATTATTATTAAAATAAAAGAATTATACTAAATAAACATTCCATTTAACATATATGTCTGCCGTTGTTCAAAACACAGAAATGGGAACACATTTTCGCAAGATGTTTTGTTTTATAAGGACTAACTCTCCTAAAAATCTAATTGTGTTATCCAGGTGGTTAAATATATATATATATATATATATATATATATATATATATATATATAATATATACATATATATATATATATATATATATATATATAAATATATATATATATATATATATATATATATATATATATATATATATATATATATATACATATATATATATATATATATATATATATATATATATATAAATATATACATATATATATATATATATATATATATATATATATATATTTATATAGGTACTATATAAAAAAAAAAACTCTGATGACGAATTGTGAGGTTATATTCAATCAACTAATTCTTCATTCTATGCGGTATTATATTACCGTTTTAATAGTTGAAGTTGTTTTAATTACTTTTCCAAATACTAATTGCTGTTTACTACGTAACACAATTTTTCGTTTTTTGAAAATTTTGCGTATATAAGCGAGAAGCGACCTGCACAAACTCTACGAAATTGCTAATGCCCGTTACAAAACATATAAATTGTAATTAGAAACAAATGATAATAATAAAAGATTAAAATACAATATTAATTAATAAAGTGAATGAATTTGCTCAATGACTGATTTTGTGGACAATTTTGCTCGTATATACAAAATGCATATAGCAAATTATTTATTTTTGTAATAAATATACTTTGCCTCATGTTGAATCAAATTCCGTATCTATTTCTATATTAACATACATTTCGCAAAGGATATGCGCGTAAATTGTTACAGCTGCGTCCATTGGGAAATAAAAGTCGACGCAGTAGAAAATATTAATAAAATTTTTAATAAAAACTAAATCGATTTTGACTTTTTCTTTAGTGTATGAACTGAAAACGAGTAAAATATAAAATATTTAAACTAATAAATTACAGATTTAGTACCAACTTGAGTAATAAATAATAGATATTGAGCTATATTTGGTTGCTTATCTATAAATGAAAAGGTATATATTTTAACGCGATGTTTAAGTGCGTTCGTTTTTGTGTTATTCAACAGATGGCAAAGCAGTTGCTAAAAGTGGGAAGAGCGTAGTGTTGAAATGAAATCTAGCGTTTTAAAACAGCAAAATTGATAAAAATATCAATGAATCACCCGATTTGATTTTAAGCTCACCCTCTCTGTTATACGCTATTGCGTTTCTTCAGAGTTGCCGGTCGTGTAGGTCACTCCACAACCGTCAAAATCGCAACAACATTCAGCCATTGTGCGTTCGTATTCCATATACTAAACAATTAACCATAACAATTTAACATAGCCTGCAGTTTTTTTTGTTAATCAAAATAATAACTGTACTAGAGATATATTTATTTTCGAAACTAATTCTCAATATAATCCTTAAAGGATTGACTATAATCTAAATTAAATGCGAAATGGAAAAATGACGAAAACTCCTAACAAAACAAAATTCATTACGAATCTACATCTGTGGAGATATACTGTACGTATTCGGACTCCTAAATGTGTACAACTAATCCCTCTGTGGAGAATTCGTGTTACCAGTCACGCACGTAAAAAATTAAATTAAAAACGGCCGACATATAATTTCCAAATATACGCAAGATTAAAAACACAGAGATAAAAAATCAAAAAGAAATGATAATGCAAGTGTGTTTGTGTTACCTGTGAGCATAAATGTTCCCCGGAATGATGTGCACACGTGTTGCCTGCAGCCACAGCCGCTGCACAAGCCGCCGAACCCGGAACTTTTAGCTGTTCTTTGTAGTCCGGTTGGTATGGGAGGAGCATTCGGATTTTGCCCCAGCGGTTGAAAAATAGAGCTATCGCCGCCACCCATACTAGTAATACTAATAAAACTATACCTATTTCTACGCCACGTACCTAGAATCAATTATGAGAATGCAATGAGTTACTTAGTTCAACAGATTGCGTCCTTTACTCTTGTGGCACAATTTGTTGTTCACAAATTTAAACAAGGATTCACATTTTACCAATTCGACAATGATGTAAAATAGCTAGCTTTCTAGATAACCTTTTATAGCCAATTGTATGACTTTTTATTATTTATATCCATCAGATAACATTTAATAAAATCGAACCAAAATAATCTTTTATATAATGGAAGAATATATATATATATATATATATATATATATATATATATATATATATATATATATATATATATATATTATTCAGAAATTTGCCATGCCAAATTTTAAACATTGGCTTCGCCAATGCTTGTTTTAAATAAAAACTGAACGTTGTGGGTATAACACGTTTTTATATTTCTTTTCCTTGACATCATTACCAGTTGACTTCTAACACCATACATTAATATATAATTACAAACTTGTTCAGAATTTCTTCAATCAGCAACTTTGTCATTAATTTTAACGATAATTATATGATAAAGAACTAATTAACGACCATAATTGATAGTAGTACCATTGGTATCAAAATAGGCAATGGTTTAATTTAAAAAAAAAAACGACACAGTTACAGAAAGATATTTAGACAAATAGCTATTCTACATCAAAATTGTGACGGTTTCTGTTTTAAAAATCGTGAATAGATTAAAGTGTCACAAGAGAATATCGAGTGATGAAACTATGCTTAGAAGCCAAAGCAAATGAAGATGTATTTGATAATCGAGTTGATTTCTACTAAAGTATAAAGTGCAATAATTTATATTCGAAATGGCATCAATACTGCTTTCGAGAATATCAACAATGCATAAATCAACATACATCAGTTACTAGAAGCTAACGTCGCTTTTGACAAATAACAACGACTCATTATAGCTCGGTTAATTTATAAATGTTGGAGCCGCTAGCTAGGACATAGGATGTGCGACACAATGAGGATAAATAGACGCAGCCACAGATTTGATAAGCTAAATTATTCAACGTCCTTTCCCGTTATTTTGGCTTGGGTTAACAAAAACGTCAAGCGCAAAACTTTAAGAATATAGCACTGAAATCGATTACGTTTAATGTTTTAAAACAAACATGCAGTGACACTTTCAGCTTCTCAAATATGATATTCCATAAAAAAAAGTAATAATTAATAAGTTTATAAAGGATGCTTAGAACCACTAAACAATTATAATACTTAAAGGCGATAATCAAATAAAGGAACTATTTAATTTTATTTAAAAATTTCAAAATTATTTTTAGTCAATCATTCTAAATATTTTAGAAGCACGACTGAACATATGAGTCCAGTTAATTATCTATTGTTTTTGTAGGCTTACACTGTTATGAATCAAATACACTTTAGTCATTTTGTGAAAGGTGAACCACATGACATATGAGCTCAAAGTTAATTCAAAAATAACTTCTAACGAGAACACTTTATGTTAAGTTGTTACGCTGGAACAAAGGTTGTTTTTCATTAGATAGGACGTAGTACGACGTAAAATGAGAGGCGACAGACATAATAAACTAGCAGGCAATGTTGTTGGAGTTACAAAGTACCTGGTCGAAAGGTTAATACAAAAATTAAGTGTTATCTTTGCGCCAGAATCAAATGAATGATTGTGATGAATAGAATAACAAAATAGAAGTCTTACTAGGTCATCACTGTTGCTGACATTTGGAATTATTTGAACAGTTGCTGATAGATTTTGCGATATTAACTATAGAGAAGACAACATCAAAGTATGAAATATGGTATGAGGTTGAATTAAAAGTGTTCAGACGATCCACTACTCTACAAACATTGGAAAAGTAAGAGAACGCGCTTAATATGGATTTCGGCATTTTCTAACATTTTTATTACGTATATGAACCACCATTTGTTCAAGAATTTTTTAATTTGGTTACAAGTCAAAATATTTAATATAAAATTGAAATGAAAATATGTTCACTTGTAAGTCAAAAATCGTTACCGCACAAAGTGCAGATTGATTCTTTGTGTAGTACACTCTAAAATACATACAGTTAATAATTAGAGCTATA
Source organism: Nebria ingens riversi (assembly GCA_018344505.1). Lineage (NCBI taxonomy): Eukaryota > Metazoa > Arthropoda > Insecta > Coleoptera > Carabidae > Nebria > Nebria ingens. Next base: position 1,342,668 of record JADQWA010000225.1, read on the forward strand.
GAACGTCATAGGTAAAATATATTTTAGCAAATATTAGTATAATTTATTATTTAAAACAGTGGGTTTATAGATAAACTTTTAACCACTAACTATTAACAATTAAAGTAAAGTTAAGATAAGGATTTTGGTGTGTATACACCACTAACAGTAGCGCTTGTGCAAATCATTTTAAAAAGAGAGTGTACCTTATCCGTTTTCAGATTAAATACAAAATTACGTTAATGTGCGCGCGCATGTGTGTGTCTGTGTTCGGAAGTGCATGTTTACTCTAGTCATTTTTTGGGAATTCTGTAATATCTCCAAAACGGCTGCACTTACAGAAAATATAATAATATATAAAATGAAAGTTATTAATATTATGCACAACTTTTGTTTGAAACATTTCCTCAAAAAGTGTACCGATTACAAGAAAATTGCTATTTAAAACTAGTAATAACTTATTTATGTTGTCATGGTTACGTAGGTATGAGAAATTATACTTGCCACATAGTTTTAGTGTAAAAGTGTTTCAAAGGTTAGTAAAATATTAATAATATATATAAATATTTTGTTAGGTTCCTAGTTCATTTAAAGACTCAAACATCTGCAGTGTATTGCACTGGACTTTCTTATATGTATTAGGCATATATTGTTTAAATAGAGAGGTTATTAATATACAAAATTTAAAATTTTGTATTTTAATAACCTCTTTATCTTATCAATATATGCCTAATATGTAGAAGAAAGTCCAGTGCAATACACTGCAGATGTTTGAATTTGTGTTCTTGTGTATTACACATATTGTTTTTCTTGATATTCAACTGCTTTGGACTTTGGATACTTCATTTTGTTACCATTATTAAATATATTATTTTCTAATATTTATTTTGTCTGTCAATATAACAGCTAAAGTGGAACTAGATCAGACGCATGTGCAGAATGCATCTTCATTTAAAGTAACCACTAAGAAGTTGAGAGTTGGCCAACTTCTTACGCTAGTGGTTACTTGTTATTGGTTAGTGAGACTTGTATAAACAGACTTAACTTGTTTTTAAGGTTAATCGATAATAATTAGTGGTTAATTGTTAAAAGTTCGTCTATAAACTTACTATCAGTATTGTTCATCTTAAGTTCGTACTAAAAACATCGACTATTGTTAAAACATAGCAATTGCTTCCTTGGTAGTGGATCGTCTTAGGGTTGCATAAAAAAGTTGCTACTAGCCAATAAAAATCTTAAATTTCTTTATAAAGATGTTGCAAAATGTATAGATTCTTTAATTTTATATATATATATATATATATATATATATATATATATATATATATATATATATATATATATATATATATATATATATATATATATATATATATATATATATATATATATATATATATATATATATATATATATATATATATATATATATATATATATATTTATATATATATATATATATATATATATATAATATATATATTATATACAAAAAATATTGTAGAGTTTGGCAACATCAAAATGTCGGTATAAAACATTTCTAGCTTAATTGTAATTTTTTAAAAATGTAAAATATTAAAAATCGTAATTTTAATCATATATAAATAGCGTTCTATTGATCACGAATAATATGTGCATTTGTGAGTATTAATATTTGTGAAATAGTGAAAAATAGTAAAATAAATGTTGAATAGTAATAAATAAAATAGCTACTTTTTTACGCGCCCTTGTATAACATCTAATTGGACTTACTGTGGTGCTAGCATTTGGAAATTCGTCAGGATTCATCGGCGGTGTACCTGACACATCTATTAGTGATACCGGAGGCCCGGTGGTGTTCGCCACTGGGCGGGGCGTGGAAGTTGTTCGCGGGGGCTCTACAATATAAAACAATATAAATAAATTAATTTTTTACACCTATGCGTTGTATGTAACATTTTTGACGGACACAAAAAATAAATTATTCAAAAGTCAATATGAATTAAATAGCTTATTTCATATGTGCTGTGTCACTTGTCAACTAGGGTAGTATATTTTTTTAACCAACCCCTGTTTTTGATAACGTATATAAAAAATAAATATATTTTTATTTTGACTAGTAGATACTAGATCAAAAAGATGAAAGGGAATATTTATAATTAAAAGAGAATAACAGTAGACGTATAAATTCTGTTTTAATGATATTTTTTATAGCAAAATTCCTCTTCACAAAACTTATTGCAATTATAAACGAAATTTGGTTTATTTTAATTGGAAATTTAATTAAAACTAAGGAATTTATGCTGAAATATATATTTTTACGAATATATAATTTAAATAATAATTTTATTACAAAAATAATTAATAATAGACCATTTTATTACAAAAGAGTGATCATATTTATTATATTCAAACAATTATTGTGCTGTATGATATGAAACTGTATATATATTTTTTACCTGTTGAAAAATGAAAGTATAATGTAATTTTAAATTAATTAGAGTAAAAATCTATATCTGTAATTCAATTCTATTTAAGGTTGTACAAACAATAATGATATAAATGAGTAGTGTAGGCCTACGCATTGACTTGACCGATAGAGCTCACGTAATTATTTTATCGTGTCCCATATCGATATATCATGCGACTGGGGAATTATATCCATAAATAATTCCAGAATCATCACTTTACGGTATCAAATAAACTTATTCTATTCGAACTTTGACATTTTTCGAGTTCAAACTAGAGTAGGACAGATGGATGGTTATTTATTAAAAATATACGCATAAATCATAAACGTTTTTACTAAAATAACTGGGGATTATGTGTAAGTTAAAATGTTTTTTTTTAATGGCCAATATGCAAATTATGTTATTTTTTATTCAACTTTTCTGACGTATAGCATTCACACACACACACACGTACATTAAAACTAATAATCAGAGTTCAGAATCGATTCAGAGATGACAAAATTATATTTTTGGTTTATAAATCCAGTTTAAACTTTGTCAACTGAATGTATAAAGTGACGATATTTGCTGATTTATAATATAAATGACATATCAAACGACTAATAATGTAAAAATAGACCCTTATAATTCAAAATATAGGAAATTACAAAGCAATTATACCAAAATTAAACTAAAATGACAGTAAGTTTTTCAGCGTAAAGCAGGCTTTCATAGCGAATTATAAAGAGTGGTTCACATATAAAAACGCACACAAACAGCGAGATTGTCTTTCACTGGCCATAGTTGGGTTTTACTTATCACACACAAATTATAATTGTCAAAATTGCCGCATAATTTCAAATATAAAACAAACACTTTGTGTGATCTACCCATAAACTTATCGATTGAGTAGCAAAATTTTTTCAAAGTCACATAGACCCTTAAAAACTCACTATTACTTCAATCTCAAGACACTGAAAACGTGTATTCATTGCTTCATTATTTTTATAATAGATTTTTTCTGATCTACGTATTTATAGACAAAACAATATTTGTTAATGTTAAGTTGGTAGTGTTTAGTTTATAAATAAACTTATATATTTTCCTGAGATTGTACAAGTTCTGTATATTTTTAACATAATAACAAACTTTAGTTTTAGTTAATGTCACGCAAAAGTTACATACATGTGTTTGCTCCCTTGGTAGAATAAGCTTTGCAAGGAAAATTATAATATGAGAATGCGAAGTTCATCTACTTACCCAGTGTTCGGAAGACAATAGGTCGACTTCTGTACTTCTTGCCACCCCAGACGGCGGCCACAGTCACCTGGTACTGCGTATCCGCCTTCAGTCCGGTCAGGGTGACCGCTTCTGAGTTGCCCGCCACCAACGCTACAACTCTGTAACTAACAGTTCCAGTTCAAGTCTTGACAGAATAGAGTTTACACTAATATAGACAATGTTCAATTTTAATATTATGTACGAACTTTTTCTCCAAAAAATGGAAAATAAATTAATAGCTCCCGACCAGATGCGCCGGTAAAATTCTCAGAATTGTATTATATTTAATAGAAGTTCATCTCACTTAGTCCTGATTACGAAATTCTCTCGCAATATTAATTTCTCTGAAAGTTTTCAATTGATTTTAACCAAATTTGGCGCAAATGTAATATGACACAATACGTCATCTTTAATTAAAATTTTATATATTTTATATTTCAGAGTTATACAACTTTGAAAATCTAATTTAAGATTTTTTTAAATTTTACAAACAATTTATTATTTAGGTGTATACACATATAAAATTATTTAGAATGAGTTTAGAAAATAAAAATCATAAATATAACAACAATTAATTATTGCTCATTACCAAATGATATAATGATTTCGTTAATTTTATATGAACATGTCTACGTAAATATTACCTCAATTTCCTACGCGACGTTGTTCAATATTTTCATTGTAGCACAAAACCAATGTCACTAATAAAACCTACAGATATTCTACAATCACGCAAAACCGACAAGAGACGAAATTGACGCGTGGTGTTCTGTGCGAACGCCCGCGTCGTATTTCTACTGACGTAGTACCATTTGTAACTAGCCAACCATAGCAAATAAATACTTTTCTTTCTATACATTCTGTGTATAATATTATCGATTTGAGATGACTTCAGTTATTGAACTATATACCCCTTCCTTCACCCTCTTCATCCATAGCTTTTTACTTATTAAGTATTCTCGGTCAATAAAACACAAGCGACCGAGTTCTCCAAGCAACAATTTGTTATTTGGGTAATTCGTTTTTTTAAATATCTCATAGAATTTCTAAATCTAACGAGGAGAAAGTTATTTTTTGGATACCGTTTTGATTACTTCATCGCATTACTGATGTTATGTGTTCCTACCCTTTCCAGTATTGTTAGTAATAAATATTAAACAATATATAAGCAATGCCTTCTAACTAGTATTAGTCATTGAAATTTCCATAAAAAAAAAAACGTGTTTCTTAATATGTATTATTTATTACAAACGTTATTGCGAAGGAGATTACAACGTTTTTTCAAGGACTGTAACCAGTTGGGCTTCTCCAGGGGTATAATTATTGTAATGCGTAATGAAATTTATATACTTGGAAACGTTAAATTTGACCGATTTCAATAATCTATTGGTTCAAAAACAATTGAAATATTTTTCAATAAATGGCTTCTTGGACGTTTTTATATACATATATAAAAACATTGTATATAGATAAATACATACAAAACTTCATGTCTATCCCCATCAAATGAGGTGGTAGAAAACCCTTTACATCAATTCACATCTTAACAATCTTTCGCCATTCAACTCCATCCTTACACATTGCTTTTGCTACAATATATATATATATATATATATATATATATATATATATATATATATATATATATATATATATATATATATATATGTGTGTATATATAAATATATATATATATATATATATATATATATATATATATATATACATATATATATATATATATATATATATATATATATATATATATATAATATATATATATATAAATACATAATTGTTTTTGTTACAATGTTTTCTATATAGAATATGATTGGTTGTCATATTCACAAATGTCATTGTGATGTATTAAACATTTTTCTAATTTTGTCTAAATGTATTTATAGATATTATTTTACGTATTATGGTACTATGAATATAATAATTTTATCCATTTTCTTTTTATTGTCGATTAATTTTAATAAGAACATTTAAAAATAGTATTTAACAAAAACTTGGTATTTGAAAGAATGTCTATTGCGCTTTTATTTGAAGCTAGGTAATAAACTTAATTTTGTTAAAATTTTATGGCCAAAACATAAAATTTTAGAAACATTTTTAAATAATATAGGGACGTTAAAAAGGAACTTCGTCTCTGACTGTTATGAAACGCAGTCGAACAAAGGACTGCTTTTTATGTTAGTTAAAAGCATGCAAAAGCTACAAGGGAATAGAGTGCAATGTCACGTTAAATTAGATTTACAATAAAGGTTCTAGCAATTTTGGAAATATAAGGTCTATTTGATTTAAATTAAGATACATCATATTATGTGACACGATTTGGAAGTCGTTGTAATATCCACCGCAAAACGTTGAAGACATTCTAAAGCCGAATTCCAAACATTTTAAACGCTAATTGGGATATGTATACATTTGATTAAAGTTGGTAGTTTTTTGTGATCAAGCCTGCGAAAAATGTCATGAAATAAATTTATATTAAAATTTTAAATTCATTGAATTCTGAGAATTTTCACACATCGTGGAAGACGCAATTGAAATTTATCTCATATATTTACATTTCAATTTTAAACTGTGTTAGGTATTTTATAACTTCAATTTTTGTAATGTAGGTATGTTATTTTCTTGTAGTGTACATATAACATTCAAGTTGCCTTGCTTTGTTGAAATGAAAATATAGAGGAAAAAGCATTTTACAATTATTGCTATACCCGTCGTGTCAATTTAAGAAACTCATTTCTCTGGAAAGTTATGTGACAGTAAAAGAAAATAATAAATTTCAGTGTTTTTTCTACTTTTGATATTTAATATTCTGTGTGCAAAGTAGATTGTTACAGATTGACTGTTGATAAATAATCGTTTGTATGTTAACGGTGTATTGCTCCATATATAAATTGCTATCTTTAAATTCGTTTTTATGTTTTTGACAAGCATGCAATCGTGATATGTGCATTGACCCAGCATTGTTATGTGTATACGGTCACGAAAACAAACATTAGAAGTTCAAGGGTCGAGTTTTGTTGATGTTTTGATGATATCCAATTATGATTCTGCTTTATTTGGTTCACGATTTCAAAGCTTAGTTACGTTGATTATTTAAACATTTTGGAGCCCAATAGTGACATCATTTTTCATCAAAATTGTATAACAAATAATTTTGTAAATAGATTTGGATAGAAGAGGAACTCCAAGGCTATAGAATATATGCTCGGAATTTCAAATTCATACACTTTGATTCTGAAATTCTAGCAATCTAACGCTTTTCAATGACGTCAAGGGGATATTTTCTAGTGAAAATCCAGCAAGCATAAACAGGTTTTTGCGCAATATTTCTAGGATTTAACTGCGCTAAAGTTAATAATAATTAAAATATTGTTTCGGAATGATTCGTTATCTCAAGATTATTCTAATTTATAATTTGGAATTTTAAATAAACAGCACATAAGAATTTACATGCTTTTTTTAACTTATACAATTATTTTCTCCTCAGTATATTTTACAGGTCAAGCTACGTGTCATTTAAGCCTACATTTATTGTAAACATATATTTAGATAATAATTTATTGAATAAATTAAATTTGTCATCAAAAATCATGGGTGGCCATGTTTTTTCTTGATTGCAAATTGTTTTTTTATATATCTCTTTTTCAGTCATGCTTTGAATATTTTATAGAAATTATATTATTTTCGTGTGCTAATATGGAGTTTTATAATACAAAAGACAAAATTAAATTTTGCAAATGGTGGACAATTTTATTTTTCTGAAAAATTATTACTTAATAAATTTGAAGATAGAAGTGTAGTAAAAATTTGCAATAAATGCTTATATGAATGAATGAAGAAAATGATGAACGAGATAATAATACAAAATTAAATGTATTGTTGCTGGTGTCTGAGAATCCCAACATTAGTACAAGAAGTATTTTAAGATTTTTAGGGGTGCATCATTCGATTACATTGAAGATTTTAAGTTCTGAAAATGATAAATCCTACAAATATACAATTAATCAAGAACTACTGGAGGAGGATCAATTTCGAAGAGCTAGATTTTGTTAAATTATTGACGATAAAAAATTAACTTGTTCTATATTGTATTGTAAAACTCCATATTTGCACACAAATAATACACCCAGAAAATTAAATTTCTATAAAATATTCAAAGAGGGAGAATGACAGTTTTATAAAAAAAGCAAGATTGCACCAGTGCCAAAAGTGTGGCATGGCGAATATCTGCCATATTATATATTGCCAAATTTAATTATTAAATAAATCTAAATGTATTTTAACAATAAATTTAAGCTTAATAGACGCAGTTTAAATTCTTAACAAATTTTATATTTACACTTGGCCTGTAAAATGTATTGGGGAAATAATATTTGTACTCGATTTCGATTCACCAGCCTCTATAAAATTTCAGTCTGATCAATTTTCGACTTACGTATTGTAAGTCGAAGACAGTTGGACCAGTACGAGAGATTGGCGATATTTCGTAAAATATCCAACAGAAGAATCTACAATTGCTATTTTATTTTGTATTGTGTTTTAATACTAATATGTAATTCGTGATTGACCCAATTTGCATTTCCAATTTAGCATAATTTGGTGTGTTTCTATATTGTAAAATTGCAAGGCTTGCGGTAAATTAGGACTGTGTATTTGTACATAATTTAATTAGGTATATATTTATACTAAATTGTATAACACATAATTGAAACACATACTAATATCATGGTAAGCAAATTTAATTAATATTCTCTACCTTATTCATAGAAAAATGCAATTTGCAACGCCAGTTTTTAATTAGAAATGTTGTAGTATTTTTAAATAAATAAATCTTGTAACAATACTGATGCGATAATACATACGATTGCTTTAGTATGTATGTATGTATGTACATACGTATGTATATATGTATGTTTATGTTGTACATGACCTTTGACCTCTGCGGGGAATTAAAGCTTTAACCCTTCCACAGAAGGGTTGATTACATTGAAGATTAGAAGCGTTTGTGAGCATACGGTACATAGCCTTAAGAGGAATGCCAGCAACAGACTTGATTAAAACTACACATTCTTGTACTCAAGACTATATGAAGCGCGAGAGAGACATGTTTATATAGACAAAATTATTTAAATATTATCATGTTTCTTTACTTTTAATTGTACTACTGATTACTTAATAAACAAGAAAATGTAAACATTTTGTATACATATGAGAGATTGCACTAACATTTAGATAACTTACTATACGAGAGCATTGTATGTATTCTACTCAAGTGATCACTTATATTTAATTAATTAAGTATTATGCAAATGAACATTTGGATGGTTTCGTAACCACATGAAATACGCTGCATTTTCAAAGTTTTGTAGACATATCTGAATATGTAAATTTGTAACAAAAGTTATTCTAGTTACTGGTTGATAGTAGTACCTCAATATTACTGATATAAACTTTCCCGGTCAAACCACATGCTCCAGTCCTCGGGCAAAATTTACGTTTAAGTTAAGTGGTTACCAGTTCAATAAAGTATTTAGTTGGCATAAGAGATATGCTGTTCAAGTTTCGACAGTAACTAATTTGTTGGGAGACGAGTAGCCTAACTTGACATAAAAGCGGGTAAGCAAACTTTGAAAATCTAACCTTAACAAATATTATAAATAATTCTTGGTTTGAAACACTCAAAAGACAAAATAGTGTTTCTACAATAGGGTTGATATGTAAATAGAATATAAAACTGTACATTACCCATTAGATTGTAATTCAATTTGTATTTATAGCATGTGTTCTTTTTTAAACCGTACCGTTTACTATTTATTTGCAATTAACCATTCGTAATTGCCGTGAAACTCGTAACGAAACAAATAAAAAATACTGCGATGCTACAAATGAGTTAAACAAACTCAGTTTCTGGTTAACGTTAACGCTTGATAAATTTTTGTCTCGTCCGTCGTCAGGAAGACTGCCGACGCACAGATTTAAAAATTCATATATTTAAATATATAAAATGAATATTGCAAGAACATTTCATAAAAATATCTGCAGTGGTAGTAGGTTTATTCTGTTTAGATAGGAATAAGGATATTAAAATACCAATATTGAAAAATTCATTATAAGCATATAAGCAAAATGTTAGTCTTTAAATTTATTAAATTACTAGCAGCATATTTATATAAATAATACTTTGAATATATCACTCATGTTTTACACACGTTTTCACTCAATCTATTTGTGCCAATCGATGTCCAATTCCAAATGCCGAATCCCTAATAATGTTTTCATGTCAAAATAGTAACAGGCATAGTTGATATGATTTATAAAATATAGTTTTCCATACCTACGTATCCATGGCAACATGTATAACAAATTTAAGAATGTCAGTAACTGGTACATTTAATGAAGAAACTTCTCTAACAATAATTGTGCAAAATATTAATATCTTTCATTTTGAGTACTACTATATTTGCTGTAAGGGCAGCCGTTTCGGAGATTTTACAAAAAATGTCAAAAAATAACGAGAGTTAACATACGCTTCTGGTTTGAATATTCTTTTCAAAAATAAGAAGTTTTCTTGTGAGCCAGATACGAATCTTAACTTTAGTTTCTTGATTATAGAATTGGCTGTTTTTACTGAATAGCGTTCACATACACGCGCGTGCGCACGTACACACACACATACATGCACGCATACGCACACACATGAACACACGCACACGCGCGCACACACACACTCAACGCGCGCATGGAATTCCAAAAATATTCAGACTCGACTCAGGGAAGGTCAAAAGATGTGTTTCCGTTAAAATTTCGGTTTTGAACATTTTCATAATTACTAAACTTACTTATACTTCGTATAAGAAAGTACAAAAAAATTATTTTGAAATGTATTAACCATATTTTAAATGTATGTGTGTGTAAGTTAGCACTCGTGTGCCTATCCCCAGCGTTTTAAGTTTATACTAATGTAGAATATAAGTCTAATTTATTAACGATGACTTGAAAATGTATTATTTAGCACTCCCTGTACGCGTGGCTGGAGATAAAGTTAATTTAAAAACCACTAACTGATATGACATCTGGTAGCAAACATTTTATCCATGTCGTTCGGTGTGCTTCGCATGTGTTTCGACGGTTGCAAAATGAATCACAAAATCAGTAATAAAAGAATGAGAAAAGCTCTTGGCGTGACTGTAGTACTATACTAATGGTGAATCCAGTTCTCACAATCAATGAGAAACGTACATATATAAAACAGTGGAATGGGGCATAATATAATAGATACTTTAGGTAATTGGTTACGAATATATAGAGAGTACTGTAAACACGACACCCACCTAGCATCTGTTGGGCGGTACGTGACATCGTACTTGTCAACGTTGTCCATGGATGTGGCCCAGGACACTTTGACAGATGTTGGATTGAGGAATGTGATCGTGATGTTCTCCGGAATACCGGGACCTCCTGGCATGGATCCTATAACACATTGTACGCCATTTTAAAATTCACTTCAGTACTGTAATAATTATTGATAAGATATAGGTAATATGTTTTATTCAATATAAAGTAATTATTTGTCCCAGTTTATTCAAGTGCTTAGCTACTTAAAACAATCTGTATTTTTCAAATGATGAACATCTGAAATGGATAATAATAATAATACCTAATTCAAATGAAATAATCTAATAAATATATTATTTCTACCCTGTTACAATGACACCTGTCACATATGATGATTAATTTACTACCTATATATATATATATATATATATAATATATATATATATATATATATATATATATATATATATACAGTATGCAATAGATAATTAACTGAAAATAATTAAACAAATTATACATTCATAAATGAATATTTTATTAGTTACATTTGTACATAATTTAGTGGCGGTTAAATTAGTGCTAATTTATAATGAATATTCAATGTTGATGCTTCTAATATTTGTTAGAGATTCTAAATGAATATTCTGTTTAATTGCATTAATGCATATGCTAGCGTTGTAAATTTGAACTACTAACCTATACCTACCTATATATGTAGGTATATATGGCAGCACGTGTATGTACAAAATATAGAAATCAATAATAATGCGAAATAATATAATACTGTTCATAGTTGTAATTTTAGATTTGTATTTGAAATTGCAGAATTATATTTGGACCTATTATTGATTGAACGTATCAGTGCAGACTAATATATAATTTTCTAACACATGCTAGAAAATTGAAATTTGCTGATCTAAAATTTATTTGATAAATAACTATTTATTTCACTCATATTGTGAAAATATAATGTATATTATTTAAATAAAGAAGAATATATTGTTTGTTCCGGAAATACATTTATTTTGGTTCATTTTTATTTATAAAAATTAGTTTTTCTGTATTTTATGGTGCTATTCCGTATAGATCTATAAGGGACATATGCCATATAACCTGAAAAAAAAATACAATTTTATATGTTGTATCTAATCCTATAGAATGTCTATAAAAAAACAGGTTAGTACCATTATATAGGCGATAGACACATACAAAATAGTATATTCTTTTCAAGATTATAGCGCTTAATTATGGCATAACTAAGGCATTTCGAAAATATTTGCTATATATTCGACAAATTGAATATTTTGTTTATAACCGATTACAAATGGGTTACAAAATCATTTTAGTTCATATTATGAAAATACCATAATACAATATCGGAATCATTAAATCTAAATCTATATTGTCAAGCAATTTCTATGGTTTTGTCCTACAATACATATTTCCATTTCGGATCAGATTGCTACTTTTAAAATTTCCAATTATATGCAATGTGTTTCAAGATATAAATAAATATGTCGATATCTATATATGATAAAAACTACATTAAGGTTTATTATTGCATTATTGATTCAAAATAATATTACGAAAATTTCCACTTTGAAAATTAGAAAATTATATATCATATAGGTAGTTCTTTTGATTTTATATACAAGATAAAATGTTAATGTTATAAGTTAGAAATGTCACCTAAATATAATATTCCTAATACCAAATCGATATGATAATGTTTACGCCATAACTACGCATTTTAATCTCGAAAATTATATATTTTATTAAACGTACTTGACATTTACAAAAACGGTGCTATAAATAAAAAATTATGTTATTGTCGGTCGTTTTTCAAACGGTTTACTTCCGTGCTAACTCATTCTTTAGGGACTGAAACGCTAGAGTTTGTAATTATTGCAAGAATAAATTTAAATTATTTGTCTACGAAATAATCATCAAATTATTAGGTATCGATAATTAAGAGTTTGGTTAGAAGTGGAGATATCTTTAGTAACACATTTGTATGTCCTCCACTGAACTTTCTTACTCGAGTAGTAGTATATTTGTTTAGAAGGAAGGATACTAAAATAAATTGTTTAGTGACAAATATAAATGTAACTATACTCTCTATAACTTTCAGATCATCATTAGTTTCAAAGCATATTTAAATAGATAACAAATCTCGAAATTGTAAAAATTCATAGCTCGTAAACGAAAACTATTTCAAAACATCATTGCAGATGTTTTGAAAGTTTAGTCCAATACATTGCAGTATTGGACTAAACTTTCTTATACGTAGTAAGTATAGGTATCTTTTTTAGATAGAGAGGTTATTAGAAAATATTAAACATTCAAGAATATAATTATATTAGAAATGATTATGACCAGATGTAGAGGTAGATGATAATAATAACTTTATTGTAATGCATTAACTTCTTCACACACGCTCTTCTATTCCGTTTGCTCCACAACTTTTCTTTCGCGCAACTCATTCTCAATCATATTTATCTACTTATTCCGAAAACGACTCCGCATTCTCACCCTACCATTCATTTCGCCCACGTAAATCTACTTCGTCAATCTTTCATTCGACATTCTTTCAACATGACCATACCACCTCATTTGACCTATTCTACATACGGCATTTTTTACAATATCGCACTGCTCATACACCCACGTATTTCTCTCTTAGATACACCACAAAGAGGAAGATAAAAATCTTTCTAAAGATCGTGCGAAAAAATGAAATTTATATCTTATCCATTTACGAGAAAACGGAAGATTCGTAAACATAGTTTTAAGCTCTATTCTATTAAGAAAAATTAAAATAAATGAATCGTTTACGATTTCTGTTTCACGTCAAATCACAACAAGTAGGATATGTGCATTGATCTGAATTATAGGTATATGCGCTTAAAACATAATGTAACTTGACGCGACTTGGCGTAACAAGTATTATAAACCATATAAAATAAAGTATTATAAACCATATAAATTTTACAAAATAAATATACTCGTAGGAAGCAATCCGGCTCTGGTTGTAGTTGTTTCTTTGCTAAGTTAAAGTTCTAGGTTGATAATTACGTAATGAAGCTGCCTCCTCTTATATCTAGATTTTCTGTTTGTTAACAACTTTTAACTTTATCATTAAACTTCCATTTTATTTTCCATTATGTAAGTTAAGATATTTTTTCTGCATAACTTTTTAACTATATTCTCTATTATATATTATATATTTTATAATTATACTATCGAAATAAATAATGTAATTTCAAATAAATTGTGGAAATATTAAGGGCAATTCAGTAACTTTGTCAATTTGCTGAATTATTATTATAAATTTAACAGCGTTGGTTTGCATTAAGTATTACTAATTTTAGCAGCCATTACAATGGCAATATCAAATTGGGGATTGGTACATGTCAAGCCAAAGCAATTATAATGCCATTTGAACACTCTATAAGATTTATAAACATGTATAAGAGCTCATAGCGCTACATGTTCAGAATCGACCCAATAGTTACAGAATAACTCTAAATATAATCCGGAAAAAAAACTGCTGCTTGCAATGGTGCGCCAGACATATTGATTTCACAGACTACCTACGTTGGAGACATTACATCTTGGGTACCTAATAGGCTATGTAACCACAAACTCCATACTCAATTAATTACATTAATTAAAACTAAGCACACATCATTATATCGCGTGATACACATTTACCTATTATACTGTCTACTTAAAAAAAATCCAAAATATATTTTACTAATTGGTGAAGATATTTTAAAATTTCAACAGAACAATTTAAATATATATGAATGCGAAATAAATTTCTAAAAAGAAAATCCTGAAAGCAAAACATATCCGCTACATATATACTTAACTGTAAAGGTTCTACACTGGTATATTGGAGTGCATGTAGGTACGGAAGAAGATGCATACAAGGAAAGTGAGTGCAGTAGAAATAAAATACCTATTTGAGAAGAATTTGTGGTACGAATATAAAAATAATTTCGCTTCATTGAAATGCAAACAGAATAACTTACCAACAAATCCGGCAGTATGAAGAACAAATATGGTAGCCAGCAGGACCATTATTGGGTGCAAAGGGGTGAATGCATTTCTCCCCGCTCATAGAGCCTCCACCACTGAGCCCCCACGTCACCACTGAGAGGCTGGCATCATATTGAAATGAAGTATTATCCGGCCGGTGAAAGCGCCATATTCACCGATAGCACACTCATCCTTGCGAGGTTACGTCTGGTGGCGTTGCTTGGTTGTTCTGTAAGCAAAATGGGACAAAAACGATTATACATAGATATTACTACGCGCGTGAAGTTTGCCAGATGTGCTACATTATTAAATTAGGTATATGCTGTGCTGTGACAGCTTCAAGGTTCACTGAGTCCTTAGAGGAGGGTGTTAACGGTTTTAAATTGATATGCAAAATATTCAGATTTTGTTGAATAATGTGACGCTGCGAACAAAAGAACCAGCGGGTTGAGGTTGTATATCTCAAAAAATAAAAACACTTCAGTTTTAGGTATATAGGTACTTACAAGTTCTATATATACACGGTTTTAATGACATGCTATCCATGTTTTATTTATTGTATTCAACTCTGATAACTCAAAATTAATTAGTTAATAGGTATGATGATGTTTATACACTAATAATTAGTGCGTAATTACTGCCGAAATTCTACCCTGTATCGATATCATCTTGTATAGTCCTATTAGAATTGCCAGTCTGTTAATAACACGTTATTCCACCCTATTTGAAATTAATTACATTATTTATTTTCAAAGCCGAACTTAAGATGATCTGAAACATCTTAAAAGAATGAGAAAAACAAGCTTACGCTTAGGGTTATCTTAAGAAATATCGACGTCTAGGGCTAACAAAATGCGGTGCTTTGTTGGGGTAGGAGGAGCAATTATAATTTTTATATAAAAAATGTAGCAAGCAGCACTAGGCGTTCTAGGACTGCACATATAGTTTTGATGGTCCTATTAGCGTTATTGCATGACTATTCGGTTTGGAATAAAACTGTTTGTAAATATAAACATACTTATGGTAATTAATAAGCAAAGCAATTTAATGTATGAAAATAGATATATAAACGAGTCTATAGGATGGTTAAATATTTATACAATTATATCAACAAGGAATGGTATAATGTTTTAATTATAATAATGCACATTTCAAGTTATAAATGTAAATATCATTTTTAAATTGTATTAATTTTTTATTAGATTATTTTAGTTTAGTCATAGTGCGACTAATAAGGTTCATAATAGGAGTACGAACACACACACAAACACATATGCGCGCGCACACGGACACAAGCTCACACACGGACACAAGCTCACACACACACGCGCGAGCATGGACACACACGCAAACGCGCAAAGTTACCAAATGCATATATAACTTAAAATACATGTTTCCCATATTATATTCAGTATACATATTTATTTATTCAAGCATGCTTTCTGTTGTAGCTTTAAGCTTCCGGTTTCAACTTTCGTTTTAGTGAAATGCTGAATTATCCATCAGCATAAATGTTTGAACAGCGGCCTGCTCAAAAGAACGCAATTTATTGAATTATCTAAAGCGCGTACATTACTTTCACGGTCTTGTCTCATCCGCTGAGTTATCCTTTTACTTTTGGTGTAACCAGCACCGACATCGCACAACGTTCCCTGTATAATTGAGTTAAAAAACGCTAGATTGTTGATGTTTCAAAAACACCATCAAGTCTTACTCTTTAATTGTAGACTGTTCACTTACGAATTTAGTGTAAATAACAAAATTGGAATTTCTAATTAGATGAAAAGTATATAACTTCAGTATGTTTTGACCTAAATTCAAATTTCTATTTAGCAAGTACACCATGGGGTATCTTTGTTTGTGGTAACACATGTCATAGAGTCTTGCAAAAATTAATAAATATTTAAAATGTAAATAATTCGATTGCTAAATAAATACGTTACATCCATATTAATGTAATTTTAGTAACAAATTAAATTACTTACAGGAAAAAAATGACATGCAGTGTTTACAAAATAAGTAAATTGAAACGGCGAGCTATCCGGTTGTCCATGGCGCATGCATACGTGTGTGAGTGTGTATATATTTTAATTAAGGATTCAACGTGTATTCCTTCTTTCTTTGTTTATTCTCTTCAGATTAATAACTTATCTCTAATCATACTTTCTTTTTGAAAACACATCGTCCTGTCGCTTTGCAGACATTTGACAATTTGACATCTTCACAGATTAATTTCACTTTGGGGACTGCGATACGAAATTGTGTTTTCATTATCGTTTGGGGCCAGACTAACGTTATTACAAAAATAGAATGATTATTTTGTTAATTTATTATACTAATATAAACGATAATATCAACCGCACCTCAATTATTTATCTAATCAAAAATTTATCATGTTTTTTTTCAACTTTCAAAGGCTTAAAATACATTTGATGTTTTTACAACCTCAATAAATATTTATAGTTTATTTTAAGGCACGGACAATATTAATTAAGCTTAGTTCACGTCAGATATGTTTTGCCTGTCTCTGACAGTTTCAGTAGATTATTATATACATACATACATAGCATCATGCCTATTCCCATCATATGGGGTGACAGAAAATGCTTTACATTCATTCCCTTCTTGACAATCTTTCGCCATTTAACTCTATCCTTACAAACTGCTTTTGCTTCATTCAAATTCATTAAATTCTTTATACATGCTCTTATATTCCGCTTGCTCACAACTTTAACTTTTGCGCAACTCATTCACAATCATATTTATCTACTTATTCCGTGGACGACCCCGTATTTTCATACCATTCATCTCGCCTACGTAAATCTTCTTCGTCAATCTTTCATTCGATATTCTTTCAACATAACCATACCATCCATTTGGCTGTCACCTATTCTACGTACGCCATTTTTCACAATATCACACTGCTCATACACCCATGTATTTCACTTCCTGTCTCTCTTAGATATACCACAAATACCTCTTAAAACTGTCATTTCCACGGCAATCACGCGCTTTGTATACTTGATTTGCCAAACCCAGCATTCACTCTCATACATCAACGATGGCACAAGTAGGAACACCTTTGTGCACAAATAACCTTGCAAACATTCCTAAAGGCCCTAAAATCTTATAGCCAGCAGACATTCTTCTCTCAATCTCGCAATCATACTTTCCATCATTAGAGAATAAACCACTTAAATAAACAAACTGTTTCACTTGCTCTAGTCGATGTTGTCCATCTACCACAATATTACACACTGTCTTGCATTCATTCTTTTCAAACACCATAATACAAATGTATTTAATGCTACAATTTTATATAAATATTTTAAAAATAATATTAACGTTCACTTGTTTGAATGTTCTTCTACATAAAACATAACTGATGTGTGTAAACGATCCAAATGAAATAGATAGTATTGTGTATTTTCTCCACATACGTTTGTAGTACAATATCTACATGAAAATTTAATTTAAAATATACACAGTTACAAAAATCAATAGCTCTTTCATTCTAGACTGGCATTGCATGCTTAGAAATAATAAAGTGTTGCTATTACTATTCCGAGAGAATACCTTTTGATTTTTGGTCATTTCCATCTAGCAGTTTCAATATAATATCGTACTAAACCAATTTGATTTAGAATGCATTTAAAATCAATTCTATAATTACAGTAATACAACATCTGCAGTGTCTTGCACTGGATTTTCTTATCCGTAGTTAGTATATTTTGTTTAGAAATTAAAATATAAAAATTCAAGAAAATATAGGTAATTATTTATTACGTTATATTAGAAATTATTATGGTTGGCCGTTTTTAGTCTTCAGGCGAACTTAAAAGCGAACAAAATATTTATACCTATATAATATTTTTAATATATTACTAATGTTTGAAACGCTTTTCACTAAAACTATTTGTGATAATAGATGTTTAATGGCACAATATTTGAGTCTGTTTTATTTTCTTGTAAAACAGTTGAAACATAGTTGATACGATTTATTAAATATAATTTTTTATACTTACGTAACTATGGCAATATAAATAAGAAAAGTAAAGAATTTTTATAGCAATTTTCTTGTAAATTTGGAAAGAAAATTTTCAGACAAAAGTTCGAAATATTAATATCTTTCATTTTAATTTTGAGTATTCTACTGTAAGTGCAGCCGTTTCGGAAATATTGCAGAAAGCGCAAAAAATGATTAGAGTAAACATGCATTTCCGGTTTGAATATTCTTTTCAAAAATAGGAGGTTTTCTTGCCAGGTATATATATATTTTAAACTAAGTTTCATAATTTTATCTTAAATTGTTTAGGATGTAGAGCTCTCTCTCTTTCTCTTTCTCTCACACACACACACACACACAGGCACAAACACGCACACACACTGACACACGTACACACAGACAGACGTCATTCCAAAATAGTCAGACTCGATTCAAAAGGTGTATTTCCGTTAAAATGTTGAGATACATTTTTTATTTCATGATTACAATACTTATTTATTACTTCGTATTCAGAAAACAAAAATCTACTTAAAAATATTCTTGTCTACATACTATGTATGTACACTACTTACTGGGTATACTAATGTAACTTTGATGTAATTCAACAAGGTTGTATGCTAATTGAAGAACGTAAAGTACTCGTCGAACAGGGGAATATCTACATTATACAAGCTTCCAGCAAGCGTTGAATAATATCTGCCAATGCAGGAACGTGAGCGTTTCGAATATTTTATCCTATTTAAGTGAACCATGCCATTTTCAAAGACGAGTGAGTACGACAACGGTAGTTGATTCGCTGATCGTGCCAGATTCACGTCTTCGACAGACGTAAATTGCACATTTCCGAAACCGAAACGTTTCAAGGCTTAACTTTAAATATATTTGTCATGTTATACTTATACAAATATACTAATTGTGTCCAGATGATGTAAATTAAACAATTTTTACTATTCAATAAAAACATGTTCTGAAAACTAGAGAATTGCAAATATACGTCGCTTTTCATTGCCGTGAAGCAAATAAAGTAATGATTTAGAAAAATATGTCTCTAGCAAAACAGTATTGTGCCCAGATGATGCATATTAAACAATTTTTTATATTCAATAAAAATATGCTCTGCAACGAGAGAATTGTAAATATATGTTAGTTTTTATTGACATTAGAATCACCTGGAGAAAATAAAGTGATGCTTTAAGAAAGCACATCTATTGCAAAACAGTATTGTGTTTGGATGAAGCATATTAACAAATTTTCACTATTCAATAGGATTATACTCTGGAAACGAGAAAATAATAAATATATATGTAGGTATATGTCGTTATTTATTGACGATAGAAAATACATTTCGTGGAAAATATTACTCGTAAAGTTATCATTAATCCTCTTACATTAAAGTGACATTTATAACTCTGGTTTAATGAAACATAAATATGACGTACGTTGAACATTAGTTAGAAATTAAAATCTAATACAGTTGAATATATTTAAAACTCTTCAACAGTAGAAATAGAATTGTTATGATGTTCATATTAATAATGCAGAAGACATAATGGTGGTCATTTTTAAAACGCACATTAACAGATTAGTCAGGAAAATATATGTTGATAAATTAAGTACATATACACATATAGTATTTATCTACATTAAAGTTTTAATGTAACTATTAATATTTACATTCAGCATATAAAATACATTCAATTTATTATATTTTAACTTTCTATAGTACTCGACAATCGGCATTAGAGATTTACGTAAACAAATTTGATGATTTTAATAAAACTTGCTGACACATAATAAAATATATTTCTAAAACACAAACATCACTCTAAAGCTTATACTGTATATAAAGTTTTTATTTTTGCGTGAAATATGCAAACAAATCACCCTAAAATTTATATATATATATATATATATATATATATATATATATATATATATATATGTATATATATATATATATATATATATATATATATATATATATATATATATATATATTATATATATATATATATATATATATATATATATATATATATGTGTATATATATATATATATATATATATATATATATATATATATATATATACGTATATATCCTTATGCATGGTATTTGTAATTATTTATTTAAAATATTAGAGTAGCATAGTATTTCTAAATAGATTAATTGAATTTTTAATAAAGATGTATTACATTTTCAGGGACTTTGAAACATTGCAAAGATTTTTTTGATATCTTAGTATGACAACGAAAGCACATAAAATAGGAAAATTGATAAATATATATTCAAATATTTCACTTTCAGAATCTTACTGTGAGTTTGTTTTATTGTGTTGTTATATTGTTGTTAGGTCTAAGAACACGGAGAAATTTTCGATTTTCTCTGACACAAACTCACACAAATAAGCTTGCTATAGCACTGACTTCACTTGTGTGAGAGTAGTTCGTTGTTTGTGCTCAACTTCACGGGTAATAGAACTGGATTTGCGGATATCCGTAGGGAGTGATCCGTCCCATACCCACTTCTGTACGTTAGCACGCTCGCAGTTCTTTATTAAGTAGAACAACAATATATTTACCCATGTTTTGTATTATTTATTAATTTCCTCATGTTTTGTGTCACTTATTAATTTCCCCAATGTTTTAATTGTGTTCTTAATAACTTTCAAATATACGCTTGCTCGGAAATTATATTAATATCTATACGCTTGTAAATAAAATCCAAAATAATAAATCATGTTTTTCAAAGTCACATTAGGTATACTGTCAAGCAGGGCTAATGTATTTACCCCAAGAGTTTTAATCAATATCGTAATATAATCTATGTTAAAGCATTAAACGAGAACTTTTATCAAAGAAGACATTTTGTTTAACTTTGTTACTCAAGGTACAAGGCGTGTTTACACAATTATAATCGATTGATTCATTATATTCTAGGTTTAATTTAAATGTTTTTATTCAGTTGAATGTTTTTATAAAGTTACTGCAAGAGCAAGAAGGTTATAAAGATTAAATTGGTGTGCGTGAGATGAGGGACGATCAGAAGTAGTAACCTATACGTTGTATAGATTTTTTACGTAAATACTTTAATTTTGCGAAACGAATAGCTGATATTGAAAATCTACCAAATGACGAGCAGAGAACAATATTAGAGAATAATTTTCCTGTATTGATGTCAATTGCAATGTTCGTTCGCTTTAAAATTCGTTTAATCACCCCTTTAAAACGAATGTTTGAAGTTCGAGCGAACTAACAGTGCAATTAAAATGATTGATACAGAAATAGTAGTCTATAATACTGTTTTCTGCTTGTCATTTGGTAGGCTTTCATCATAGCCTATTTATTTTGCAAAAATAAAATATTTATGTGAAACAGATAATTTAGGTAAACAAATGCCTGAAGATATTTGTAAGTTTGGGTTAGAAGTTTAGACTCATAATCAGATAATATAACTTACATTGTAATTGATTGACTGACTGAATCCCGTAAAGTGACCAAATAACTAATAAGCACTGTGTGTATACACGTTCGAAAATCTGAATAAAACACAGCACACCACGAACAAGTGGCACTGATTTCATTTTGATGGATATTCATTAGTATAAAATCGATTCAAAGTAAATACCAAGCTATAAATAAGCTAATACTTATAAATTAATGTAGATATGCATCAGTTTATTTTAATTTTACCCGTGAATCTCGGGCAACGCTTACTCAACTTTTCGCTAATATACGAGTATTATAACAGTTAAATTTCTTCCAAAATAAACCCATATCAGTTTTTTTTTGTTTGTTTTAACTTTGCAATTTGCCGTAGAACTTTTTCGCGCAAGAATTCTTTTTTAACATCATTAATTCGTTGGCAAAAAAACCTTTTAGTAAATCGACAACCAATAGGACAGCACCTTAACGACTTTAACCTATTTCCGGCGAAGAATAAAAAGTGTGGCTCAATTGTATAAAACAAAACAACTATATTATTGAATTATTTTCAACATTTTCTTGGTTGCCTTTTTATATTTTATTGATTAATAATGTTTGAGTGATAATTTATACTTTTTACATATAAAATCAAGTAAACAACTAAATATGTGTAGAATTAAAGTCGAAAATTGTGGCTACCAACAGGAATCGAGTTTCCTGTGGCAATTGAGCTTTGGGGTACAATTTAGGTATCTGACGGTAGTTTAATAATTATACATTTGCCATTGGAGCTTGTGTAATTAGATAAGTCTGCGGAATATATATATATATATATATATATATATATATATATATATATATATATATATATAAACTAACAAGGAAATATGAAAGAAAGGTATCATTATATCGGATATACATGACGTCATTAAAATTTTAATCAATCTAAATGAACAGACATACAAGAGTAGAAAAAAATTAAGTGAAGAAGAATTTGCCCTTTATATGCGTGACATATATTTTTTGTGAAGTACAATCCTTTAGCTGGATTCATTGTTTTGAACAGTACTTTTGGGATTTGACAAATACATACCTATATTTATGTAAGAGTACGTTAAACCGAAACGAAAATCTCAAATTCTATGGATGTGCTGTTAAATTATTTATGAGTATACATATAACGTATTAAAATCAAAATATTTCATACATAATAATGCGTAGATTAACTACAAGTTTGAACTTAGAGTACCTTGTATATAAATTATAAACTATACATTATAGCGTAGATACGCAAAATAGGTACAAAAATAAAAATTATGCTCTAAAATACGTAATTGTGAATATTAAGTAGAATGCTTGAATACTAAAATATGCCATAATTAACCTACTCTCTGCCCACCGTTCTCATTCGGCATCAGATTCTTTTTGAACTGAACCAACGACTCTGAAGTTACCGCGAATACGTACTCAAGTTTGGTGGCAAGAACTGCCAGACGAACATTAATTGGAAAGGGGGATATTGCTTCAATATTATTAGACAGGGGACTCACGTTATTGCGGTGATCTCACGTGTACTGTGTACTAGCTACTGACTTCAATCATTTATATTAATTACATTTTTTTTGCCTGGGAGAGGGTGTGTAGATCAACTG